>CM063497.1:18814300-18836800 GCA_032207245.1 Pardosa pseudoannulata
TATGTAATTATGAAATAATAAAAAAGATAAGGTGAAAAATAGTAATTATGATAATAAATATAAGGTATAAGAAATACTGTATTATAATATAAATTGTTAAGGTGAAAAATAAGAAAAAAATTCCATGATCATTTTAATAATTAAAAAAGATAATGTGAAAAATAAGATAAATCACATGTCATTTAATATTTTACAAAAGATAAGTGAAAAATAAGAAAAAATCCATGTAACATTTTAATATAAAAAAATATAAGGTGAAAAATAAGAAAAAAATCATGTAATCATTTTATAATTTAAAAAGATAATGGTGATAAGAAAAAATTCCATGTAACCATTTTAATAATTAAAAAATATAAGGTTTTGATCCCATGTTTCATTTTAATAATTAAAAATATAAGGTGAAAATATAAGAAAATCCCTTGTAACCATTTTAATTAATTAAAAAAAGATAGGTGAAAATATAAAAAAATCACATGTATTATGATAATAATTAAAAAAGATTTAAGGTGAAAAATAAAAAATATTTTATTATGTAATAATTAAAAAAGATAAGGTGAAAAATAAGAAAAAAAAATCGCATGTAATTTTAAATAATTAAAAAGAAAAAGGTGAAAAAATAAGAAAAATTCGTTATCTATATATGTTTAAAAAAAAAAGTTAAAAATAAAAATATTCTTTTAAGATATAAAATGATAAGTGTGAAAAAAAAATAAAAAATCCATCTTAATATGTTATAATAAAAAAGTATATATTGAACAATAAGTAAAAAAACATATGTTTTATTCAATTTAAAAAAAAACTGAAAATAATTAAAAAATCCTGTCGTTGGTGTATATGCATTTTAATATTATATATATAAACAATAATTTTCTAAACATAAAAACGTAGGAAATTAAGATTATCCTATTTAACACATTTATAAAAAACGTTATGAAATAAGATTTTTTATTCTATTTCTTTGAATAAACGTTATGAAAATTACTACTATTAACATATTAATATTAAAACGTTATAAAATTAAGATTCTTCTATTCTAACACATTTTTTGAACAAAAAACGTTATACGTTATATTATCTATTTAAAACATTTTTGCAATATCAAAATTAAGATTATTCTATCCTAGCGCATTCTTTGCAATATAAAACATTATAAAAATATGATTCATCTACTCTAACAGATTCTTTGCAACATAAAACGTTATAAAACTAATCTTCTTCTATTCTAAAACATTCTTTGCAGTATAAAACGTTATAAAATTAAGATTATTTTATTCTAAACTATTCTTTGCAATATAAAACGTTATAAAATTAAGATTCTTCTATTCTAACACATTCTTTGCAATATAAAACGTTATGAAATTAAGATTCTTCTATTCTAACACATTCTTTGCATCAAAATTTTAATAATGATAAGTATCTTGCTATAGCAAAAAATGTTGACTAATAGTTATTTTTAAAATTGTAGTGCTCTATTTAGATTATTATAAACTAAAAATAAAAATAAAAAATAAGTTAAAAATATTTTAATATACAAACTATTAGAACCTATAGTTACTATAATTTGCTACTATGTTTATATATATATATATATATATATATATATATATGTGTGTGTGTGTGTGTGTGTGTGTGTGTGTGTCTGTGTACATAAATATATACATACATACATACATATCTATACACATATATGTATATGTACATATATATATATATATATAAATATATATATATAATATTTAAAAGTATATATATATTATATACATATATTATATATATATATATATATATATATATATATATATATATGTGTGTGTGTGTGTGTGTGTGTGTGTGTGTGTAATAAATCAAAATTATTGAAACCTAAAACATCTCTCTCAAGCCCAAAGTCGCTGAAGTTGGGCTTCACTTCCAACTACACAGGTCTGAGGTTCGATCCCCGGACTAGCAAGGTTGACTCAGACTTTCATCCATTCAGTGGGTAGACAAACTCAGGATCAAGCATGCTTGGAACTAAACACTGGTATTCCACCTAACCGGAGCATATGCTACGTACTCGAGGATCCTTGGTCTCGGAAACGGTTTTTGGCACCGTATGCCTTGTCCCTCTAGGAGCTGTTGCGCCGAGGGGTTTAGAGTTTAAAATATCTTTCTAAAAGTCTTCTTTTCCCTTTCTTATTCTTTCATATCTGTTTTCGCAGCCGCAAAATCTCAGAATTAAAACGAGTTTTCCTGACTTGAATCCTTTCAACCCGTCAACGCCTGTCATGTGACTTTTAAACCAGGGCTTCGAACCGTAATTTTTTTTGTTCCGGTTTTCGCTCCGGTTCAACTAAAAAATTAATATCGGTTCAGTTCCGGTTTTCGCTCCGCCAAAAATAACTGTTTTCGTTTCAGTTCCAAATGAATAATTTCATTTTATGTATATTCTTATTTGTACTAAAAATATAATTCTATCATAAACAAAAAATGTAATTCTATCAAAATTTAGAAGATTTTATTCTTTTTTTAATTGGTACACTATGTGAATTGATACAAACAGCAGGTACGATAAGAGCGGCGAGCATTGGCATTGTTATCCATTATCAAAATCGCATTTGACAACTAGGTTCATGATTACCCACATTCGTCGTTTGACTCTCACATCGTGCACTTGGCCTTGCAATAATTATGTAAAAAATATATTATTTATTTAACATATGAAAATTGCCTCTAATTATTAATATATCTTCTAACGTGGTTTCACTGAGATTACTTCTGTTGTCTCGGAGAATAAATTTCAAACCTGAAAACGCTCTTTCAACACTAACTTGTGTAGCTGGAGCTGCCAAAACCACCATTGCAATCTTATACAAGTGCGGATATGTAATTATAAAGTTGACGTTAAATTAGAAAATATTGATAAGTTGGTAACAGTAACAAAATGACTGAAAGATATATCGAACCGAAATAAACCGATATTTTTTTCGGTTCAGTTCCGGTTTTCGTTCCGACCAAAATAACGGTTTTTTCCGGTTTTCGGTTTTCGGTTCAGTTCCGGTTCGAAGCCCTGCTTTATAAACGTTTATGACGGATGCAAATTGTTTCTTCTTTCGAGAGATTTGGGGATTTCAAACTATTGCGATTAATTTTTATTATTTGACCAAGGGAGAAAGTTAAAATATTTGTTGTATTACCATTTACATTTTGAAAAAAAAAATACAGCACAAAAAGTAATCATAACAAACGAGTACACAAAAATAACACTAGAAACAAAATTAGCATAACACATTCATGCTGAGAAGCAAAAACCTCTGCGTAATTATTAAAACTTTTCTAGACAAAAATGAACTTATCTGGCTATAAATAGTTTGACTTTTGTGAAGTGATCAGTAAACACATTCAAAAAATTAAGATTCTTCTATTGTAAAACATTTTTTGCAATATAAGACGTTATAAAATTAAGATTCTTCTATTCTAACACAGTCTTTGCAATATAAAAGGCTATAAAATTAAGATTC
Source organism: Pardosa pseudoannulata (assembly GCA_032207245.1). NCBI lineage: Eukaryota > Metazoa > Arthropoda > Arachnida > Araneae > Lycosidae > Pardosa > Pardosa pseudoannulata. Next base: position 18,817,798 of record CM063497.1, read on the forward strand.
ATCTAACAGATTCTTTGCAACATAAAATGTTAAAAAACTAACCTTCTTTTATTATAAAACATTCTTTGCAGTATAAAACATTATAAAATTAAGATTATTTTATTCTAATTATTCTATTATTCTATATATTATATTATATTATATATAATATTATATATAGATATTATTAATTTGTCGATATATATAATGATTAAAATATTAATAAATTTATTCTATTATATAATAAATTTAATAAAATAAATTATATATAATAAATTATATAATTAATATAATTTATAAATTATATATATAAATTATATATATATATAATTATATTATATATAAATTATTCTATTATTCTATTATTCTATATATATCCTATTATATTTTATTCTAAATTATTCTATTATTCTTTTAATTTTGTTTTGCAATATTTATAAATAAGTAAATATTGCAAAAAAAAAAATTAGATTTCTGTACTTCAGATAATTATTATAGAGGAATTACCATTTGCGGGTTCATATTTTGTTCCTGAATTATCCTCTTTGATGGGATTGCTGTCATTGGTATTTGCAGCAATTTCTGTAAAATCAAAGTTATGTATACAATTACACTGTGTACTGTTATGCAAAGGCTGTCACATAATAACATATTTAAATTATTATAGAGGAATTCCACTTTTTTTGATAGATTTCCTCTCAGCGGTATTAACAATTTCTGTAAAAGCTACAGTTTTGCATAGAATAACACTGTGTACTTTTATACAAACGTGGTCACATAACAACATACTTTAAAATATTATAGAGGAATTACGTTTCGTTTGTTTAGAATGGGTCTCTAAATTACTTTTATTGATAGAATTCCTCTCAGCGGTAATAACAACATTTTCTGTAAAAGCTAAAGTTATACATACAGTTGCACTGTTTTATATGTGAAGGTGGTCACATAACAACATATTTTAGAGCATTATAGAGGAATTACGTTTTGTTTCTTTAGAATGCGTCTCTACATACTTTTATTGATAGAATTCCTCTCAGCGGTAATAACAACATTTTCTGTAAAAGCTAAAGTTATACATACAGTTGCACTGTTTTATATGTGAAGGTGGTCACATAACAACATATTTTAGAGCATTATAGAGGAATTACGTTTTGTTTCTTTAGAATACGTCTCTAAATTACTTTTATTGATCGAATTCTTGTCAGATGTATTAACAAGAATTTTTGTAAAATCAAAAGTAATGTATTACAGTTACACTGTGTATTGTTGCACAAAGGTGATTACGTAATAACACATTTTAAACATACTATAGAGGAATTAGGTTTCGTTTGTTCCGAATCCGTCTCTGAATTACCTTTTTTGATCGAATTCTCTCAGTGGTATTAACAACATTTTCTGTAAAAATCTGAAGTTTATATATACAATTACACTATTTTATATAAAGGTAGTCACATAACAATATATTTTAAAGAACAACTTATTATAAAAAGAATTACGTTTCGTTTGTTTAGAATGCGTCCTCTAAATTACTTTTATTGATTGAATTGTTGTCAGATGTATTAACAACAATTTTAGTAAAATCAAAAGTTATGTATACAGTTACACTGTGTATTGTTACACAAAGGTGTACACATATAACATATTTTAAAATAGATAAAGGATTTATGTTTCGTTGTTTCAGAATCTGTCTCTGAATTTCCATTTTTGATAGAATTCCTCTCAGCGGTAATAACAACATTTTCTGTAAAAGCTAAAGTTATACATACAGTTGCACTGTTTTATATGTGAAGGTGGTCACATAACAACATATTTTAGAGCATTATAGAGGAAATTCGTTTGATTGTAGAATGCGTCTCTAAATTGCTTTATTGATGATTCTTGTTAGGATGTATAAAACAATTTTTGTAAAATCAAAAGTTTATGTATACTCACTGTGTATAGTTACACAAAATATTACATAATAACAATTTTAAAATACTATAGAGGAATTAATTTCGTTTGTTCAGAATCTGTCTCTGAATTACTATTTGATCGAATCCTCTCAGTGGTATTAACAAACATTTTCTGTAAAAGCTAAGTGTTATATATACAATTACACTGTTTTGTAAAAGGTAGTCCCATAAACACATATTTTAAGCATATAAAAATTACGTTTTTGTTTTAGAATGCGTTCTCAAATTACTTTATTGATCGAATTCCTGTCAGATGTATTAAGAACATTTCTAGTAAAATCAAAAGTTATGTATACATTACACTGTGTATTGTTACACAAATAAGTATATTTATACAACATATTATAATAACATATTCTAAAATTCTATAGAGGAATTAATCTTCGTTTTTCAGAATCTTGTCTCTGAATTACCTTTTTGATACGAATTCTCTCAGCTGGTATTAACAACATTTTCTGTAAAAGCTAAAAGGTTATATATACAATTACACTGTTTTTTATAAAGGTATCACATAACACATATTTTAAAGCATTATAAAAAATTTCGTTTCGTTTGTTTAGAATGCGTATCTAAATCTTTAATTGATCGAATTCCTGTCAGTATTAACAACAATTTCAGTATAAAAGAAAGTTTTGTATTGCACTGTATTGTTACAGAAAGGTTTACATAATAACATATTTTAAAATATATAGAGGAATTAAGTTTCGTTTGTTGTCAGAATCTGTCTCTGAATTACCTTTTTTGATAGATTTCCTCTCAGCGGTATTAACAACATTTTCTGTAAAAGCTAAAGTTATACATACAGTTGCACTGTTTTATATGTGAAGGTGGGCACATAACAACATATTTTAGAGCATTATAGAGGAATTACGTTTTGTTTGTTAGAATGCGTCTCTAAATTGCTTTTATGATCGAATTCCTGTCTGTTTATTAAACAATTTCTTTAAAACAAAAGTTTGTATATAGATTACATGTATTGTTACATCACATAATAACATATTTTAAAATAGTATAGAGGAATTAAGTTTCGTTTGTTCAGAATCTGTCTCTGAATACCTTTTTGATCGAATTCCTCTAGATATTAACAACATTTTCTGTAAAAGCTAAAGTTATATATAAATATATTACACTGCGTAAAATATATCACATTATATGAAATTTAGATAATTGTTTAGGAATATAATGAGTAATTTTAGCTATCAATTAGGCTGTGAAAGTAATAAAAAAATCTTTCAGATACTTGTTGTTGTTTTACTACCTTTAGGTTTGACCGATACTACACGTTCCAGAAAAAACGAAAAAGAAATTACATGTGTGGAGAATATCGTGCCCAGATGTTCTTACTATTTTTTTGACAGTCGTATGTGACATCTTGTAGAAACATGTTTATAGGTGTGATTGAATGAAATCAGAATACCTGTTGTTGTAGCCTATGCCACTTGGTTAACCTTTAAATTTCACTATTAAAAATTCTTTTTGATTTAATGGAATTGAATTATTTTTGTTATCTATGAACCTTATAAATGCAAAATATATAAAAATTATGTACATTCATTAAGGGAGGGATTTATGAGACAGTTTAGCTGTAAAACAATCCTTTTATTCAAGGCAAAAAGAATGCTTTCTTATAATTTTTATTAAACTGCAATGAATAATTGCTATCAAAAAATTAATGTCTTAACAATTTGTGTTTTTTACGTAGTTATTTTTATTTAGTGTCATAATTGAGAAAAATCCAATTTCTGATTTTTTCATATAAAGGAAGTTTAAACGTGTATTTAAAAAATAAAGAGAAGTACAGTGATGCCATCTTTTGGTAGTTTGAAGTGTCCGATACATAGGAAATCGAAAAGATTATTCATATGTCTTTTAAAAGAAGATAAAAAAATTGAACACTTGGTTTCGTTGCGAAACCGCTGTCCGTTAAAGGATTAAGCCAAGCACGATCCACTCGTGTTAAGGCAAAGTGGCACGCCTTTTGTTTTTAAAGAGAACCTCAAGGGTGAATGTACGACTAATGCTCAAGTGGGTCCTCTTAATTTAGAAGTAAGGACAAAGCACAAGACACATAGGTTTGGACTGCCATCCCCAGAGGTATGGATTGAAAACTTGGTGGACATTGTGACGATAAGCACAATTTACGTGCAACCAGTCACATTTTAACGAACACGGTGGATCTTAGGCCGTGTGAAGACTCCCCTTTGTTCAGAGCAGGCGCCAAATCAGCTGATCGGAAATCCCACCTGTTGACCAGTTTAAAATACGTGGCGTCGCAGAGTCTGGGATGTTAACAGTTTGATTGAATAGGCGTTCCGCCCCTGATCGGTCCCATTAATGATTCCTCGGGAATTCCGGAATCGGGACAGCTAGCTAATTAGAATTCAACTAAAAAACTAGCTGTATCCTTAGCTGGAGTTCTCAGGTAACTGGAATCGTAAATGACCAAAAAAACGGTTGGCGGGACCGTAACTGACCCCCAGGTATAAAAATCCTAGAATTTTGCTACTCGGGGCTTTTCGACTTTTTTACGCAGGTGCTTTGACCTCTTGGAGGCTTTCGGGTCTTTGACCGGAGCCAGATATTTAGTGATTGAGTTCGAGAGACTCGTAAAGTCGGCTCATATAAGGAGGGGTAGGGTCTCGGTAACCGAACCGGGGATAGATTGGGATTGCATTGTACCCTGAAAAACCTCCCCATTTGTGAGATTATTTAATCTTTTATTTTCCCGACTATGATCGTCGTGGCAATTCAGTGCCAGCGGAAATCCTCTACACTTCGAGTTGTTTTGGGGAGAATTAGAATCCTGTTATATATCCCCTATATAATAATAGCCTAAGTTATCTGTACGTCTGTCCTCGATTTTATGAAGCGGTTGGACCTGGAATGGATAGAGGCATCCATAGTTAGCAAATTTCAATAAGAGCAATGTTTATCTTCTCCCAAACTATAGATACGATTCTAAAATAAATTGGTATAAATATGCTTCATATCACAGCAAAAAATACTACCTTCTTTAAAAAGTTCGAAATCCAACCCTTCCCATCTTTTCGAGCTTTTAAGGCCATTATTTCGAGTCCTATTTTCTCCGGTTAAGAGCAGGCGATTCAATTTATCAATTTATCCCATAATAAATAGGTAAAAATAACATTTTTCTAGCATTATGACGTCATTCCTTTAACCATCTCATTAAATCATTTCTTATTTTAAATTATTTAAATTATGCCTTATTTTCATACGTTTTATCACTGAACTTAGATATTATTTAAATAACTTTCTTTTATATTTGGATTAAATAATAGATTAGGAACATATGTGATAATTTTAACCCTCTAAGCGGTTCGCACGTACAATTCCGCCAAACCGATGATGTCTTCAAAGCTGTTGTCACGTACAATTTTCGACCTCCAAAAACGTTCCGAAAATGAATGTATTGTACATTTCTGCCAGTGTTTTCTTTCATGGAGTTTTGAGGTAGGAGGGTCAGGTCGATTGTTTATAAACTGCACCCCTCTTTGACTGGCATTTATTGAGAGATGCACTTCTACTCCCTGATGTACATAGATGATGATAGCTTTTCATGGCTTTGTAAATCTCTATTTCGAAGTATTTCGTTTGCGGTAAGAGATGTATCTCTAATTGCACCACTTAAATAGCTTAGATGACTTTCGTAAAAAAATATATATAAATCATTTTCTTAAAGAATATTTTTATTTGTACTTTTAGAATATATTATTTCTTATGCTATGATCTTCGAGACTTGACGAGCTTTATGTGTATTAAAAATTAACAATCTATAATGTCTATTTATATATCTATTTATAACCGGAAGTAAAGGGACAATAACGAGGGTGGGTTTCCTGTATTCCAATCTAGTCGACAAAGGGTGAAGTAAAGAATCATAGAACACTTTGGTCACTGACACAATAAAACTTTTAGCGAATTTTTGGGAGACTTTTTTTCCTCGGTGTGTTCCGCTCGATCTGCAAGCCCGCAACCCTCTAGTTACGAGAACGTTGCCTTTCCCTTTGATCAGCAGTATAACTCTTAAAGATATTAGATTTATTTAAAAACGCTAAAAAAATAATACCACGTAAATAAATGCATCTCTCTCACTTGGTGTTTAACGCTACACAGGAACTAATACAATGTTTTTATACAATGCAGTACTTTAGCTCGAGCCTAAGATAAATTTACATAAGATAAATAGCCGAATATTAGAGCGGATTGTTACATGCACTGTATTCATAATATATTATTTTTAATTTAAAATATAATATGTTCTTTAAAAAAGCTGATATATTCTTGCTTACTGATTAATCTGAAGAAAATTACATTAATATTTAGTAGTAATATTACAGAGCAATTACCTGATGTTACATTAGAATGCTCCTGGAAATTATCCTTCCTAAAGGATGCAAATTCAGTTGCATTTTGATGATTTTCTATAAAATGAAACAGCATACATTTACACTTTGATTAGTTTTGTACATTCAGTTGATATGAAATTATTTAAATTTTTTAGCATTTTTATAATTTTTAATACGATATAAAAATAAATTGCACTGTTTCAGAAAATGTTATATAAAAATTACCTTTCGTTTGATTAAAATGTTCCTCTGGATTATCCTTTCTAATAGATGTTAATTCAGTTGTCACAGAAGCGTTTTCTAAAAAATAAAGCAATATATATAATTGCATTTTGAGTAGTATAAGATATTTAATATATATGAAATAATCTGAGATTTCATTAAATTTGTTAACTGTTTTTTTTTGTATTTATTTAAGTTTCAAACTCATTTGCAAAAGGTCATTCACCCTTCATGAAAATGCTTTTGACAGTTAAGTTTTATGAATAAATGCCTATTTTTGCAGAGATTTTCTTTTGTCTGATAGCCATGATTGTTAACAATAGCTGTAGCTCGAATTTTCTATGAAAGTGTTTGGTACCAGAGTTCGTGGGTTCGAATCCTACTATGGCATGGATGTTCGCAGCCTTTCGGAATCGGCTTTAAGCAGTAGGTCCCGGTCTCATTAGCCCTCGTGTTGCAAAAAGTAGACCGTAGCGCTCCAAACCAAACCTTCTATGAAAGTAATTTTTTTTAATACTGGTTTTTCAGTTTTATCCAATTTTTCTTGGTGCCTTATCCCAAGTCCGTTCAGTGTTTTTCGATGCTGTTTTTCTAAGGCTCATTTTCATACACCGAAAACGCAGCAGTCCAGTTTGTAAAATCAAGAGATTTTAAAGGTCATATATGTCATAATATGACATAAACGACATAATTTTAATGTGAAGAATCATATTAAATTCGTCATAAAATGTTTTTTGGATGCCGTTTTTCTAAGGCTCGTTTTAAAAAACCGAAAACGCAGCAGTCCAGTGGGGAAACATCAAGTGATTTTACAGGTCATATATGTCATAATATGACATAAACGTCATAATTTTAATATGAAGAGTCATATTAAATTAATCATAAAATGTTTATTAAACAAGCTGGTATATTTTAATATGAAACGCATATATGTCATAAATATGTCATAAATGTCATAATATCATAAACGTCATAAATGTAATTTGAAACATCCTAACAAATTCCATAAATTCTTATAAAAGCTACCAATATATTTATGAATTACAGTGAAATAAAAGAGAATTACAATATCTAAAGTTATAATTAGGCAAGCACTATCCTTGATTTGTAAATACATTGTATTAATCTCGCTTTCATGGTGTTTGTTAAACACACTATATTCTTTAAAGCTTTTTTACATTTAAATATAAAATGTTTTGTAAACAAGATGATATATTTTAATATGTAAAGCCATATATGTAACAATATGCTATACATTCAATATGAACCATCATATCAAATTCGTCAAAAAAGTTTTATTAAATAAGCTTATATACTTTGATATGAAACGTCATATATGTCATAAATAATATGTTATAAACGTCATAAATTTAGTATAAAACTTCATATCCAATTCGTCATAAAAGTTTTACTAATCCAACTTATAAAATTTAATAAGAAACGTCATATATGTTATCTATATCCAGTAGGGAAATATCAAGCAATTTGAAAAGCCATATATGTCATAATATGACATAAACGTCATAATTTTAGTGTGAAGAGTCATATTAAATTCGCCATAAAATGTTTATTAAACAAGATGGTATATTTTAATATCAAACGTCATATATGTCATAAATATATTTCATAAGTATCATAATGTCATAAACGTCATAAATATAATTTGGAATATCATATCAAATTCCATAAATTCTTATAAAAGCTACCAATATAATTATGAATTACAATGAAATAAAAAAGAATTCCAATATCTAAAGTTACAATTAGGCAAGAACTATCATTTATTTGTAAAAACATTGTATTAGTCTTTACTTTCATGGTGACTTTTAAAAGCACCCTATTAAAATATTTTTACATTTAAATATAAAATGTTTATTAAACAAGCTGTTATATACAAGCTGTAATAATATGTAACGTAATATATATAATAATATGTTATAAATTAAATATGACCCATCATATCAAATTCGTCATAAAATTTTTATTAAACAGCTTATATATTTTAATATGAAACGTCATATATGTCATAAATAAGAGTATATGTCATACATGTCATATGTCATAAATGTCACAAATTTAATATCAAACTTCATATCAAATTCGTCATAAAAGTTTTACTACACAAGCTTATATATGAGTATTTTAATAAGAAACGCATATATGTCATCTATATCCAGTCGGGAAAGAGGAAGTGATTTTACAGCTCATATATGTCATGATATGACACGGACGTCATAATTTTAATATGAATAGTTATCATACATTCGTCATAAAATATTTATTAAACAAGCTGACATATTTTAATATGTAACGTCATATATGCCATAATATGTTATAAATTTAATATGAACCACCTTTTCAAATTCTTCATAAAAGTTTTACTAAACAAGCTTATATACTTGAATATGAAACGTCATATATGTCATAAATACGAATATATGCTTCATATTTCATGTCATAAACGTCATAAATTTAATATGAAACTTCATATCAAATTCGTCAAAAATTGTTTACTAAACAAGCTTATATATTTTAATAAGAAACGTCATATACTTCATCTATATCCAATGAGGAAACATCAAGTGATTTACACCAAGTGTTATATGTCATAATATGACATAAACGTCATAATTTTAATATTAAGAGTTATATTAAATTTGTCATAAAATGTTTATTAAACAAGCTGATATATTTTAATATGTAATGTCATATATGTCATAATATGTTATAAATTTAATATGAACCATGATATCAAATCTATCATAAAATGTTTGCTAAACCAGCTTATATATTTTAATAAGAAACGTCATTTATGTCATAGTATATCATAAATGTCATAAATTTAATATAAAATCTCATATTAAATTCCGAATATCCTATTAAAAGTTATCAAAATTTTATATTAATTACATTTAAATGAAATACAATTAAAATCTCCTAAGTTATAATTATGCAATAACTGTCATTTATTAGTAAATACATTGTATTAGTCTCCATTTTTATGCTGATTGTTACACGGACAGTATTCTTAATATACTATTTTTATTTAAAATATAGGATCTTTATTAAACGAGCTGATATATTTTCTTTCTAATTTATTAAGCAGAAGAAAATTACATGAATATTTTCAGGTAATTATCACAGAGTGCATACCTTTTGTTGCATTAGAATCTTCCTGGAAATTATCCTTTCTGAAGGATACCAATTTAGTTGCATTTTGAATATTCTCTGAAACATGAAACAGTATACATTTACTCTTGCATACTCTTTGATTAGTCTTGTATATTCAGTTGATATGAAATTATTTAAATTTTCATTACATTTTTTAGCATTTTTATAATTTTCAATACGATATAAAAATAAATCACACTGTTTCAGAAAATATTATTTAAAAATTACCATTCATTGGATTAAAATGTTCCTCTGGATTATTCTTTTTGACAGATATAAATTCAATTGAAACCGAACCATTTTCTGTAAAATGAAATATATATATAGCTTTTTTTTAAGTACAATAGATTTAGTATGTAGAAATTATTTGTATTTGCCTTAAATTTATTCAGCATTCTTTGTATTAAGTCAAATTTTTAACTTATTTATTGGAAATTTTTTAACTTTAATGAAAGCTATTTTAATAGTTAAGCTTTATGAATAAACTAGTATATAGCCCGTCATATGACGGGATTGGTAAAATTTTTAATTTTCCAGAATTGTAAAGCCCTATGATCCAAGTAAAAAAAATGGTTTGTTTTTTGGCTGAGAATTATCTGGTACAAGCTCAATAATTTGTTTATCTTCCCACACCTCTAAAGTCTCCCGATACTGTGAACGCAGTTTAGAATTACATTGAATTAATTTAGAAAAATTATTCAAAGTTTTCTTAGCCACGTTGAAATTATCGTTGAGTTCTTCCCAATTTTTTTTTGCCACAATAATTAATGGAAGTAAAGGAATGAAACTATCATTTCCACTACACACCCTGCAGATAGATAGAATTTGTTGTTTATATCGGGGATAAAATTTTCATTGAAACAAAAGATAATCGACGATTAAAGTATCACATATGTACCTAATCTATTAATTAAGCCAAATGTAAAAGAAAATTATTTACGTCATATCTAAGTTCAGTGATAAAATTTTTGAGAATAATGCTGACGATATTTAAATAATTTAAAATAAGAAATGATTCAAATGAGAGGGTTAAGGGAATGACGTCACAATGCTAGAAAAGATTTCATTCTTTCATATTACGTAATAAATTTAATCGCCTGATCTTAACCGGGCAAAATAAGGTTTGAAATACTGGCATTAAACGCTCGAAAAGGGGGAATGGGGTGTATTTCGAACGTTTTAAATACAGTATTTTTCGCTGTGACATGAAGCCTATTTATACCAATTTATAAAAAGTCATTTGCCCTTTATAAAAATAATTTTTATAGTGAAACCTTATGAATAATTGCCTATTTTTTTGCCGTGATTTGCTTCTATATGATAGCCATTCTTCTTGACTATTGCTGTAACTCAAGTTTTTCATGAAAGCGAATTTTTTTAAATACTCGCTTGTCAGTTTTATCTCATCGTTCTTTGTCCATTTTGCGTAGCCTGTTCAATGTTTTTGGATGCCGTTTTACTAAGTCTCGTTTTAATAATCGAAAAAATTAAAGGTGCATTGCGGAAACGTTAAGTGATTTTACAAATCATATATGTCAAAATATGTCATAAATGTCATAATTTTAATGTGAAACGTCATAATAATTTCGTCATAAAATGTTTATTAAACAAGCTGATATATTTCAATTTGAAACGTCATATATGTCATAATAGATCATAAACGTCCTAAATTTAATATGAAGCGTCATCATGTCACCAACGTCATATATGTTTACTTAACAAACTGATATATTTTATTATGAGGCGTTCTAAATGTCATAAATATATGTCATATATGTCATAATAAGTAATAAACGTCATAAATTTAATGTGAAACGCAATTAACGGGGTACACTTTATTCCTGTTATTAATTCTTTATTCGCTGAATAAGTGACAGCTGATTTAGACCTGTGGTTAGAGGCTTTGTCCATACGAAGCTAAACTTTACAAATGTCCTTTCTATATAAGGCTTCAAAAATTCGTCATGAAATACTTTGCTGATAATAGAGTGAATTGATTTTGGCTTTACTTGAAATTGAAGCTCTTTTAATTGTTTTAATTTGCCGGTGTAATAAAATCCTTCAATTATCATAAATCCCTTTGAGAAGTTTTTTGTACTCTGAAGGAGCAAATTTGAACGGTAATTCCTGTCAACTGAGCAACAGAACAGCGTTTCCCAACCCTTTCTTGGTTCAGGTATCTACCTATATCTATCTATATCTTCTATATGTCTATCTATTCCATCTATATATCCATTTTCATTTATCTGTCTATATCTATATCTATTTATCTAAGTCTGTCTATCTCTATGTATTCCTAAATGGTTATATGTATTTATCCTATCTCCCTATCACTTATATATCTATATTTATCTATATCTATATCTATATCAACTATATATTAATTTTCATCTATCTATCTATGTCCATCTATTTATCTATGCCTTATCTCTCTGCATCATCTATATATATCTGTATCTATATCTGTCTATATCATCAATATATCTATAGTTTTCAATATCTATATCTATATCATATATATATCAATTTTCCACTATCTATCTATGTCTATATCTATTTATCTACGTTTGTCTATATCTAAGGATTCCTAAATATCTATATGTATCCATCCTATCTCTCTATCTATCTATTAATATATCTATCTCTCTATTTCTATATTTTGACAAATATATAATAGCTATACGTTATTATAAATTATACATCAATATTTTATTATTTTCTAATAATTTGGATTTAATGCTAGAATATAAAATTGAAATAAATAACATATATATATATACATATACAGGGTGGCCATAATTAAATTGACAGTTCTCACAGTGTTCTGTAGCTTGATCTATTTGTGAAAATGACACCACATTTTGTAGGTAGATTAAACAAGACGGGGGATGAAGGATTCCTCAAAAAAAAAAAAATTAGTTCCAAAAGTCACCGATAGGAGAATATTTAGCGCTGTGTTATAGAAAAAAAAGTGTTAACAAATGCAAATTAATACGGAATAAAATTACCATTTATTATGCACATTTTCTGATTTAGTTCAAGTGCAATATGGCAACACATTTAAAAAGGCGAAAAATCTGCATTAACACCGATAAAGTCTCGTGACCTGCAATATCACGTACGCTGAGTAGAAGAAGAAGTTCTTCGCGGTATCCTTCTCCCCCCGTCTTGTTTAATCTTTCTAAAAAATATGGTATCATTCTCGCAAATAGATCGCGATACAGAACACTTGTGAGCACTGTCGGTTTAATAATGGCCACCCGGTATATATATATATATATATATATATATATATATATATATATATATATATATATATATATATATATATATATATATATATATATATTATATATATAATATATATATATATATATTATATATATATATATATATATATATATATATATATTATATATATATATATATATATATATTATATATTATACATATATATATATATATATTTATATATATATATATATATATATACATAACACATATATATATATATATATATATATATATATTTATATATATATATACATATATATAATATATATATATATATATATATATATATATATATATATATATATTACAATATATATTATATATATTGTATAATATTATTTAAATATTATAATAAAATAAATAAAAATAAACAAATATTTATATTTAAAATATATTTTCCTTATATATATATATATATATATATTATATATATATATATATATTTATATATATAATATATATAATATATAATATATATATATATATATATATATATATAATATATATATATATATATATATATATATACATATATATATATATATATATATATATATATATATTATTATATACATATATATATATATATATTATGTTGTGTGTTGTTTATATATGTGTTATATATCATTTTATATATATATATATATATAAAATAGTCATTTTCCATATATTTTTATATATATATTATTGTGTGTTTATTTTATAGTGTTTTCCTTGATGGTATCTGTAGCCCCAGTGGTCAATTTAAGTTAGAGGTTAAAAAGAATAATGAAAAATAACGCGGGAATTTTTACCCTTGATTTAAGTTTTGAAAACCCCTGAGAATTTTCCTTACAATATATATATATATATAGATAGATAGATAGATAGATAGATAGATAGATAGATATATGTTAATGCAATGACATTTTAACTAAACTAACCAAACCAACTTAATTGTATTCTAGAACACATTTTTGGTGATTGTATACCAAAAATAGAGATATCCCGTGATAGAAATTTGTTTATGCTCTAACTGTGAAAACCTTTGGCAACTAGAAAAACACCAAATTAATTTCTACTTAGCTCAGCTAATGTAATAGTTTGAAAAAGGACACATAGTCATACATATATATATATATATATATATATATATATATATATATATATATATATATATATATATATATATATATATATATATATATATATATATATATATATATATATATATATATATATATATACAGTAGTAGCAAGTTGCAAGGCTGCAAACATTCTAATGTGTTAAATACTGCAGGGTAGACTATGGGTTTGTGTGCCTGTCTATCCTGTATTTGTGATAAAGGAGCGATATATAAACTGCTATTTCGAATTAAAAATAATTTTGTATATTACTCTAACACAAAATGGAAATTTTAATTTCTTACACACAAAAGTTTATGCTCATGTATCAAAAGAGTAGGTAACATTTCACACCAAACTAAAATTCAAAGATAGGACATCAAAAGAAACTACACCCAAAACATTGATGATATGAAAAAAAGAGGACATACCTTTGGAACTAGGATTTTCCAATTGCTTTCTTCGGTCAAAAAGTGCAGATCCGATTGGATGTAAAGGCATTGGATTTTCTGCTAGTAGAGGCTGATTGGGCATGGAATAGTGATTGAGATCTACAGATCGGCTGTACTTCTTCCTGGGTGTACTTTGTTGTTTCTTTTCTTGTCCAGTGAGATTATACTTGAAATCTTGGAATCCCGAACGTTCAGATGCTCCAGTTTTGGAAGGATATCTGGGATTTCCAAGTCCAATTTTAGGCTGACCAGTGAGGCGAGATTCTCCGAGATTCTTTAAAAACCTAGGTTGCTGGTGTGTTTCACGGGGAGGTTGTTTAACCAAACCATTTTGATGAGATTTATTAACAGGTTTCAGTTGTCCTTGTCCGTTTAACGGTTTATGCTGGTTGGGATAATCCGTCTTGCCATTGTAGACATTGGGTTTTTGGTAATAACTCCCACCCATTAGTTTAGCACGCTGTGTTGGCATATTAGTGATGCCTGATCCTGACAATTTATTATCAACAGATCTTTGTCGTAAGGATTGTTTTAACCCAGGGAGTAATTTATCATATCGGGGAGGCTCTAAAATATTACGTTTATGTAGAACTTTTACCTTTGCAGAGTACTTTTCAGAATTGTGCTGTTGATTGGTTCCAATATGGCCATTTGAGGAATTGTTCTTACGAAATAGGTTTGACTTAGCAAAATTTGTATTTCTTGGTTTTCTAACTGAAAGAGGTTTTTCCAGACGAGCAGAGAAATACGGTCCCACATCGAAGTTACGCTGGGCAGATTTATCTAAGAATTGAATGCGAAAAGGCAATGGATATGGGTCCTTTAGCACATTGTAATCTGTCAACATTGCTCGTCGATATGGCAGTGAACTGTAACTATCTTGTTCAGTTGGGACAGCGGTAAGATTTTCTGGTGATAGTGCATTTGTGTGAACGTAATCAGGATTTATGTTATGTTTGTGGAAACTAGGCTGCTGAGGGTATACTTCATTACCATGATTTGGAAAAGGAAGGTAGTGAAAACCATTCATCCTATATCCTGAACTGTGGTTTTCAGGGTAATTGGGAGGTTCTTGTTTCAAATTAAAGTCAGCTGTATTCGAACCCTGAGCAAGAGCTGTCTCAAGATCTGGTCTAAAATAGTCAGAATACTTAATCTGATTGAGGAAATTAGGCTGCTCATAAGGATTTAATCCATAACCTTGATTTGGAAAATTAAGTTGATTACTATAACTAGGAAACGCAACTGGAGATGAATCAAAATTATGGCCAGTCATGCCATATTTATGATAATGGTTTTCGGGAGAATTCGGAAGCTTTTGGTGCTCAGAATAATAAGGAGGAAGTTGGTTCAAATTAAAATCAGTTGCCTCTGAATCCTTAGCCATAGATGGCTCAGGAGATGTTCTATAATAATTAGAATTCTTCATCTGTCTGTGGAAACTAAACTGCTCAAGAGGGTTTAAGTCATAACCTTGATTTGGAAAGCTAGGTTGACTCCTATAACTATGAAACACAATTGGGGATGATTGAATAGGTTCTCCAGTCATGCCATATTCAGGATTTTGGTTTTCAGGAACATCGGGAAATTGTTCGTTTTCAGGATACTCTTGAGGTTGTTGATTTTCAGGATAATCTTGAGGTTGTGGATTCATAATCCTCTGTGGTTTTCAGGATAATAAGGAGGTTTTTTGTTTCAAATTAAAAGTCAGCTGTATTCTGAATCCTCCTGAGCAAGAGCTGCCTCACGAGCTGTTCTGTAATAATCAGAATCCTCAAACTGTCTTGAGGAAATTAGGCTGATCACGAGGGTTTAATTCCATAACCTTGATGTGGAAAATTAAGTTGATTACTATAACTAGGAAACGCAATTGGAGATGAATCAAAATTATGGCCAGTCATGCCATATTTCAGGATAATGGTGGTTTTCAGGATATTCGGGAAGCTGTTGGTGTTCAGGATAATCTTGAGGCTCTTGGTTTTCAGGATAATAAGAAGGTTTTTGGTTCGAATGAAAACCAGTTGTGTCTGAATCCTCCGCAAAAGCTGCCTCACGAGATGTTCTATAATAATCAGAATCCTCATCTGTCTGTAAACTAGGCTGATCACGAGGGTTTAATTCATAACCTTGATTTGGAAAACTAGGTTGATTCCTATAACTATGAAACACAACTGGAGATGACTGAATAGGCTGTCCAGTCATACCATATTCAGACTTTTGGTTTTCAGGATAATCGGAAGCCTCTCGGTTTTCAGGATATTCGGGAAGCTGTTGGTTTTCAGTATAATCTCGAGGCTGTTGGTTTTCAGGATAATAAGGTGGTTTTTGGTTCGAATTAAAACCAGCTGTGTCTGAATCCTCCGCAAAAGCTGCCTCACGAGATGTTCTGTAATAATCAGAATCCTCAAACTGTCTTTGGAAACTAGGCTGATCACGAGGGTTTAATTCATAACCTTGATTTGGAAAACTAGGTTGATTCCTATAACTATGAAACACAACTGGAGATGACTGAATAGGCTGTCCAGTCATGTCATATTCAGAATTTTGGTTTTCAGGATATTGGGAAGGCTCTAGGTTTTCAGGAACATCGGGAAATTGTTTGTTTTCAGGATATTCGGGAAGCTGTTGGTGTTCAGGATAATCTTGAGGCTCTTGGTTTTCAGGATGATAAGGAGGTTTTTGATTCGAATGAAAACCAGCTGTGTCTGAATCCTCCGCAAAAGCTGCCTCACGAGATGTTCTATAATAATCAGAATCCTCAATCTGTCTTTGTAAACTAGGCTGATCACGAGGGTTTAATTCATAACCTTGATTTGGAAAACTAGGTTGATTCCTATAACTATGAAACACAACTGGAGATGACTGAATAGGCTGTCCAGTCATGTCATATTCAGAATTTTGGTTTTCAGGATAACGGGAAGGCTCTAAGTTTTCAGGAACATCGGGAAATTGTTTGTTTTCAGGATAATCGTGAAGCTGCTGATTTTCAGGATAATCATGAGGCTTTTGGTTTTCAGGGTAATCTTGAGGCTGTTGGTTTTCAGGATAATAAGGAGGTTTTTGATTCGAATTAAAACCAGTTGGTTCTGAATCCTCCGCAAAAGCTGCCTCACGAGATGTTCTATAATAATCAGAATCCTCAATCTGTCTGTGGAAACTAGGATGCTCATGAGGGTTTAATTCATAACCTTGATTTGGAAAACTAGGTTGATTCCTATAACTATGAAACACAAACTGAGATGAATGAATGGGCTGTCCAGTTATGCCATAAACAGGATTTTTGTTTTCATGGTAATGGGATGTCTTTTGGTTTTCAGGATAATCATGATGTTGTTGGTTTTCAGAATAATAAGGAGGCTTTTGGTTCAAATTAAAACGAGTTGTCTGTGAATCCCGAGCAATATCTGCCTCACGAGATATTCTGTAGTAATCAGGATACTTAATCTGTCTGCGGAAACGAGACTGCTTATTTGGGTTTAATTCATAACCTTGATTTGCAAAACTAGGTTGGATTCTGGAGGGATGACTGATAGGTGGATATGCTGTTTTTTGTTGGTTTTTGGTAATGGGCTGTTGTCTCGTTTTTTGAGATGCTTTGGGATTTGTTGGAGCTCTTTTGAATTGGAAGGGGTTTTTTTGAGGCTGGGGGATGGAGCTGGGGATGGATGTGTTGCTGGGTGTAATTCATAACCTTGATTTGGAAAACTAGGTTGTATGAATGATTGGAGATGAAGGGGTTGTTGATGATTTTTGGTTGTTATGCTGGGTAATGGGTTTTTTGTGTTTTGGATAGATGATGCTGTTGTTGGTTTTCAGAATGATTTTGTTTTGTTGGTTGTCTGTGAATCGAGGATCTGAGATTGTGTCTGGGGGATCTGCTGGGACGAGACTGATTTTGGGAATTCATAACCTTGATTTGGAAAAACTAGGTTGATCATATAACTATGAAACACGGAGATGATGAATAGTGGCTTTATGCTGTGTTCAGGATGTTGGTTTTCAGAATAATAAGGAGGCTTTTGGTTCAAATTAAAACGAGTTGTCTGTGAATCCCGAGCAATATCTGCCTCACGAGATATTCTGTAATAATCAGGATACTTAATCTGTCTGCGGAGACGAGACTGCTCATTTGGGTGTAATTCATAACCTTGATTCGGAAAACTAGGTTGTATCATATTACCATGAAACGTAGGTAGGGATGACTGGATAGGGTGGCTATTTATGCTGTGTTCTAGGTGTTGGTTTTCACGGTAATTGGGAGGCTGTTGGTACAAATCAAGGCCAGTTTCCTCTGAAGGCTGCGCAATAGATGCTTCAGGAGATGCTCTATGATAATCAAGGTACTGACTCTCTTTGCGGAAACTAGGTTGCTCATAAGGGTGTAATTGAAAACCTTGATTTTTAAAACTAGGTTGACTCATGTAACTACGAAACGTAGCTGGAGATGAATGAATGGGGTGAC
>CM063497.1:18841800-18844300 GCA_032207245.1 Pardosa pseudoannulata
GTTTTAGTATTTGAGAACTAAAACAAATGAAATCGAGTAAGAAAACAATTTTATCATTTAAAAATTAAAGCCAATAATTTTTAAGAAAATAAGACAATGAAAGTAAGCACGCTTCCGTAATTATACGATTAACGTAATGTGGCGTATATTCAAATTTTAAAAATGCAAAAATAAAAAAATAACAGCAAAATAGTTTAAGTGTGCAAATTTTTCAAGTGATGACACAATTATTATAAAGAAATCATGAAATCAAGTAAAATATTTATTTTAGTATTTGAGAGCTAAAACAAATGAAATCAAGTAAGAAAACAATTTTATCATTTAAAAATTAAAACTATTAAGTATTAAGAAATAAGACAATGAAAGTTAGCAAGCATTTTATATAAAAGTGTTTCGTAATTATACTATTAACGTAATGTAGCATTTATTCAAATTTTAAAAATGCAAAAATAAAAGAAGAATAACAAAATAGTTCAAGTGTGCAAATTTTTCAAGTGATAACACAAATGTTAAAAAGAAATTCAGTCAAGTAAGAAAATAATTTTAGTATTTAAAAATTAAAACTAATAATTATCAAGAAAATATGACAATGAAAGTAAGCAAGCATTTTATATAAAAGTCTTCCTTAATTATACTATTAACGCAATGTGGCATACATTCAAATTTTAAAAATGCAAAAATAAAAGAATAACAGCAGAAAAGTTCAAGTGTGGAAATTTTTAAAGTGTCGGCACAATTATTATGAAGAAATCATGAAATAAAGTAAAAAATTAATTTTAGTATTTGAGAACTAAAACAAATGAAAGCAAGTGAGAAAATAATTTTAGCTTTTAAAAATTAAAATTGTTAATTATCAAGACATAAGAAAAAGAAAGTTAGCCAGCATTTTATATAAATGTGTTCCGTAATTATACTATTAACGTAATGTAGCATATATTCAAATTTTAAAAATGCAAATATAAAAGAAAAATAAAAAATAGTTCAAGTGTTGGCACAATTATTATAAAGAAATCATGATATCAAGTAAAAAAATAATTTTTAGTGTTTGAGAAATAAAACAAGCAACAATTATCTACAATATATTAGAGAACTAAAGTAATAAAAATAGAAGTAATAAATGAAGTGTTAAGTAATTATTTTAAACAGAAAAAGTCAAAGTCAAAATTCCTTTCAGATTTATAAATAAAAATTGCATGGAAAAATAATTATAAAATAAAGATTTGAAAATACAATTATCTGTATAAACAATGAAATTTTATAAAGAAAATGTACTTACCCGTCCAGCAGATAATAAAAGCCTACCCTGTAATGGCTTCTTTAGAATATTAACTAAACACCATTAATGAAACTATATCTATTTACACAAAAGAAAAATGTATGCATTAAATATTAGATAAATAATGGAAGAAAACACTCTAAACTTAACATAAGGAAGGTTAGTTAGAGTTCGCCTGTATACATTACATATATATTATATATGATATGATAAGTTTGGATTTTACACATAAAATTTCAGGAAAAGTAAGGCTTGTGTTTGTTATAGAGGTATTTTGCCTTATTAGTTTGATGAGTTCAAACCTAACAAGAATGGCTGAAGTCTAGAAAAGTTTAAAAAAAATAGAACAAGGCTCGAATAGTATTCCACAATATTGGACTGAAAAACAGGCAGAACTAAAAGTTATAATCGTCCTAAATATTTCTTCTTTTTTTCTGTTTTTTTAATTAATTTATATATTTTAATTTAAAATACATAGGGAGGTGAATTTTAAAGTATTTTTTCATAAACTTTGAGCTTCAAATTTTCGAAAGTCGAACGAAAGCCGAATAGGTAGGGGGCTGCTCATCGATACCTAAGTTCGTAGTCATTCAGAATCGGCTTTAAGCAGTAGGTCCCGGTCCAATTATCCCTCATATAGCAAAAGAGTTAATAAACCTCATAAACCAAATTTTCCAACATCGAAAATTGTTGATTTTAAAAATGTAGATGAAATATTATTAACATTTAATTATTTCAATGTCATTTCTTTCAACCCTGTTCTTTTATATGTAAATGAAAGAATTTGGTTGTGTTGTCAAAAATATAAACAAAATTAGTAGCTTTTAAATTAATATATGGCTTTATATGCTATTATAAGAACTATTACAATATTTTAAAATATTCTATTTTATTTTTTTCACATTAAGAGTTTATTTATATATTTGACACAGATAAATTTTAAGAATTACGCATTTATGTTTGTTCGTACTTTTGAATTACAGAGTAAATATTAGTTTACATTAATAAAGTTAGTTAATTATGTAAAAATAAATGTAAATCTAAATTTACAGTTTTCATCTTACGAAGAGTTTTATTTACATAGTTTCTAGATATTTCCATAGGATATGGTCCATGTTCCTTTAGAAAATGGTTAAAAAATGAAATTTGATTTAGCAAAATCATGCTTTTTGATCGAGTAATACACAGATCCAAACTTTATAATGAAAGGGCCTCATACCTCCT
>CM063497.1:18846800-18864300 GCA_032207245.1 Pardosa pseudoannulata
CATATATATACATATATATATATATATATATATATATATATATATATGTGTGTATACACATATATATATACATATATGTATATATATATATATATATTTGTATATACATATATATATGTATATATATATGTATACATATATATACATATATGTATGTATATATATACATATATATATGTATATATATGTATACATATATATATATATATGTATATATATATATATATATATATATATATATATATATATATATATATATATATATATATATATATATATATATATATATATATAAAATAAACATTATTTATTTTAAAGAAAAAAATCACTGTAAATAAAAAAAAAACTTTATTTGCTCATCAAAATTTAAAATTTCAAATATTTTTTTTAAAATGAGATCAACAATCTTAATTGACGAAAATGTTCTCTATTTTTTTAATTAGATATTGTAATTTATTTTATGATTCGGTAAGTTTTTTGGTTGACTGTACATTTGGATGTGGTAGGGTTAACCTAATAGTTTTTTGCTTGGTCCCTGCTTTTAGATAACGAAGATCTACGTTAAGCACAAGTCGTGTTTTTAGCTTATTGATGCACTTCAAACGAATGGCTTTTTCCTTCGCCTTAATTCGAGTAGCTTCTGGCCCATGTGCTTGGCTCGTCCAAGTGGTATTAGCAACAGCAACAAAAACAGAATGTTCTTCCTACCAATCATGGTTTTCTTTAACGGGTCCTGAAATGTAAAAATGTATTTGTAATTCATTAACTGCAAAAGGGATTTTTAATACACTTACAGTTCAACAAAAAAATAAGTACAAATAATGAAACTATAATAAATACTGTACTGGAGTAGTACATCTGTTTCTGCTTGTGAAGCCATCCCGCCTGAGACGTTTACACGGGTTTCTGATAATTTCATTCTGATTTGGTTTGGTTTGGATTGCTACGGTCTACTTTTTGCAACACGAGGGCTAATGAGACCGGGACCTACAGTTTAAAGCCGATTCCGAACGGCTACGAACATCCATGCCTCAGTGGGATTTGAACCCACGAACTCCGGTTCCGAAGGAATTTCGTTCTGAGAATACGCCATATTATTGCTGAGCCTGGTAGATATCTGGAAAATATCGTATTTTAGATTTTTTCCCGATTGCAGCGCCATCTGTTGTGGAACATTGTAATTAATTTTGAAAATTTTTCTGCCTAAAAACTTTATATTGTCCCAAGCATATTTCAATAAAATGTGTGTTTATATAACTGTCCGTTTGGTTTTTATTGATTTTTCAAATATACCGGTCATTTTTTGAAACACCTGTATATACATATACGTACATACATACACACCGACAAATATATTAGATGAACATGTTTATTACATATTTATACACATATACACGCACACACACATGCACAGATATATGTATACACCGAATAACTAAAATAGTATAAACAATTTAATTTTTATTGCTATTTAAATTTAAAAAAAAAACAACTTGGTGATTTGTTTGCATTGGCCCAATTAGCAACTTATTTAAGCTCACATTTTCAAGTATGGGTTTCGGTATTAGCGTGTTTTATGGTATCTGTCAACGTTGAAAACGTCATTTTTTGCCAAAAATCATAATTTTTTTTATTTATTTCTCTGTTGTAAAATTTCAACCTTTAGACTTCTAAATCCGTTTCTGTTTAGTCTCTACGGCATTTTAAAGAAAAGTTACATCTGTTTAAACATCAGTGACAGCTGTCAAAAGAAAACGGAAGTCGCGAATTCGGAACCGGAAGTTGTGAAATTAAAGCCTTTTAAAGAGCATTTTTTGGACAAAACTTTTTAAATTTTCATGAAGATTAAACAATTTTCTAGTATTTTTAATAATTAGAAACTTGGCAATTCGAAAGTTTTGAAGCAAGAGAGTGTGGAGAATTTTAAACATGTATTTTAACTTTTTAACAGTTAAAGTTGCTTTCATAAACTTTAAATGCGTTTTTCTCAGAACGGTATTTTTAATAAAATGTAACATGAAATTCGATTTCTCAAAAAGTTCTTAAAATATTTTGTTGAAAATCATTACGATTGCTTTTGATAGTATTTACTAGTAAATGACCTAAAAGATTTAAATTTGGATCATTTTTAATGACGTTACACACATAGTTAGAAATAAAGGTAATGAAAATTCGTTAAAAATTCAATGTGTATGATTTGAAAGACCAAAATTCTTTACTAAATGTAAATTAAGCAAAGATTTTAGGTGATTCACTAGTCCAGTGTATAAGAAATGTGCTGCGTCAAAAAATATTGAAATAATTTAATTTATTAAAAAATTAGACCTTTCAAAAGAACCCGATTTTTTTTACTAAATTTTCTTTATTTATTAAAAATTTTATAAAAACTTCTCCAGGAATAATTTTTTAAGTACATTTATCTATTATAATATAAAAAATAAATCTAAAAATGTAAAAACATGAACTAGTTTCTATGTTTAAAGAAAAAAGTTCTCCGAAAGTAGATAGATACCTTAAGGACCACCAACATACGAAGCTATGATTGATAACCCCGTAAATAGCTAGAAATCAATAACAACTTTGAACTAGTACGGCAATGTTTACAAGATATTTTGGGAACACAGCTAATATAAAAGGCACACAAAAATTTTCTTTGACAAATTGCAATTTCTTTATTAATGATTTTCCTTCGGAATTGTGTAAATTTCGGAACTTGTTTTTATACAATTGACAATTATAATGATAACACTTGTAAAATGGTTAATATTAAAAAACAATTTAATGGTTATAAACAAATTTTATTTATATATTTTTTATAAATGAGCTTTTTTTTAAAGATATAGTAATCCTTATCAGCAGTCAATATAAATTTTATTCAGATGCTTAGATCATTATTTTTAGCTGTGTTTTATACAGCGTTATGAAAAATATTGTTTTACTTTTTCGTATTTCTCTAAATACACAAGTCTAAAAATATTTACTGGACGGGAAACACAAATATGATATTTAAAAAGCCAAATTTAATCACCAAATTGCCAAATATTCTTTTTAATTTTCTTAATAATTTAAACAGAAGTCAAAACTTTAAAATGACTATAACACATTAGCTCTTCGGTGTACGTTTACATATGTAGGTATGTATACTTCGATGTAAGAAATTATGCACATTTGAGAATCATTATGCTCATACTAAACTATATAAATCCTTAAATTATTGAATTAACTGAATAGAATTGAAAAAAAAATCTAATTTATAAAGTTCATAAGAAATTAGAATGCTTTTATACATACATAAAAATATATTATATATACATACATACACACATCGTTTCATAAACTTTAAATGCGTTTTTCTCAGAACGGTATTTTTAATAAAATGTAACATGAAATGCGATTTCTCAAAAAGTTCTTAAAATATTTGTTGAAAATCATTTGATTGCTTTTGATAGTATTTACTAGTAAATGACCTAAAAGATTTAAATTTGGATCATTTTTAATGACGTTACACACATAGTTAGAAATAAAGGTAATGAATATTCGTTAAAAATTCAATGTGTATGATTTGAAGAAAAATTCTTTACTAAATGTAATTAAGCAAAGATTTTAGGTGAATTCACTAGTCCAGTGTATAAGAAATGTGCTGCGTCAAAAATATTGAAATAATTTAATTTATTAAAAAATTAGACCTTTCAAAAGAACCCGATTTTTTTTACTAAATTTTTTTATTTATAAAAATTTTATAAAAACTTCTAAAGGAATAAATTTTTTTAAGTACAATTATCTATGATAATATAAAAAATAAATCTAAAAATGTAAAAATATGAACTAGTTTCTACGTTTAAAGAAAAAAGTTCTCCGAAGGTATATAGATACCTTAAGGACCACCGACATACGAAGCTATGATTGATAACCCCATATAGTAAATAGCTAGAAATCAATAACAACTTTGAACTAGTACGGCAATGTTTACAAGATATTTTTGGAACACAGCTAATATAAAAGGCACACAAAAATTTTCTTTGACAAATTGCAATTTCTTTATTAATGATTTTCCTTCGGAATTGTGTAAATTTCGGAACTTGTTTTTATACAATTGACAATTATAATGATAACACTTGTAAAATGGTTAATATTAAAAAACAATTTAATGTTATAAAAATCTTTTATTTATTATTGTTTAAAAGATATGCAATCATTAATCTGCATCCAGATAAAGTAATTCAGATTTTTAATCATTATTTTAGATGTGTATTATACAGCTTTATTAAATATATTGTTTTACTTTTTTGTGTTTCTCTATACACAAGTCTCTAAAGATTTCTGGAAAAAAAAAAACATCTTTTTAAAAAGCCAAAGTAATCAATTATTCGCCAATTACTTTTTTTATTTTCTTAATAATTTAAACAGAAGTCAAAACTTTAAAATGACTATAACACATTAGCTCTTCGGTGTACGTTTACATATGTAGGTATGTATACTTCGATGTAAGAAATTATGCACATTTGAGAATCATTATGCTCATACTAAACTATATAAATCCTTAAATTATTGAATTAACTGAATAGAATTGAAAAAAAAATCTAATTTATAAAGTTCATAAGAAATTAGAATGCTTTTATACATACATAAAAATATATTATATATACATACATATACACATCGCATGTATGAATACATCGATGTAAGTACTTATGAACATTTTAGATACATTACACTTATATTAGTCTATATCACTCATTAAACTATGTAATTAATTTAATTAAATTGAAAAAACTTAATTTATATAGTTCATAGGCAATTAAAATATTTTTATGCATACATACACACGTGGCATGTATGCAGACAACGGTGTAATTAATTATGAACATTTTAGATACTTTATACTTATATTAATCTATATTCATCTTTAAACTATGGAATTAATTGAATTAAATTGAAGAAACTTATTTTACAAATTTTTAAGTAAATAAAACATTTTTATACACACAAATACATTAGATGTACATACATACATCGCATGCATGAATACATCGATGTAAGTAATTATGAACATTTTAGATGCTTTATACTTATATTAAACTATATCAATCATTAAACTATGGAATTAATTTAACTGAATTGAAGAAACTTAACTTATAAAGTTCATAAGCAATTACAACATCTTTATACACACATCTCATGTATGAATACATCGATATAAGTAATAATGAACATTTTAGATACTTTATAGTTATATTAATCTACATCAATCTTTAAACTATGGAATTAATTGAATTGAATTGAAGAAACGTAATTTATAAAGTTAATAAGCAATTAAAATATTTTTACACATGCACACATATATATTAGGTATAGATACATGCACACATTGCATGTATAAATACATCGATGTAAGTAATTATGAACATTTTAGATACATTATGCTTATATTAATATATATCAATATTTAAACTATGGAATTAATTCAATTGAACTGAAGAAACTTAATTTATAAAGTTCATAAGAAATTAAAATATTTTTATTTATACATACGCACACCGCATGTATGCAGACAACGATGTAAGTAATTATGAGCATTTTAGGTACATTATACTTATATTAAGCTATATCAATCTTAATAGGCAAAAATATCGAATTTTAAGGCCCTTTCTGGACTAATGTAAATGTATGATAGCCAGATCGATTTACCTACTGTTAGTGTTGTTGAAATCCTATCTATTGAAAAAATCATTATCACATTTCCAAAATATAAAATATACTGTTGAGAGTTTAAATTTGAATAATGACAATTTTACTGCTACTTCATATTTAGAAATTATAGATAAGCTAATGAAGAGTTTTCTTCTAGATCTGAAGATTTTGCAGCATTAGAATCCGTTCTAAGATTTTTCATAAATCCATTCAATATTACTGAGATGATGCCTTGAAATAGTTTCAGTGTATTTCGAACTTCATAATATCGAAGACCTAGAATTAGAAATAATAAACTTGCAAAGTGATATTATTTTAAAAGCGCATAGTAATGATAAAAAATTTTTGGAACTTAGTCGATGAAAATAAGTATCCTGTTTTAAGGAAATGTGTGCTAAAAATGTATTCATATTGTGCAACAACATACAATTGCAAGTCTTTGTTTTCAAATATGAAATATTTGTAATCAAAATACCGAACAAAGCTTAATGACTCACATTTAGATAATTGTTTAAGGACCGGGAACTCTAAATATATCCCTAATTATAAGAAATTAGCTGAAAATATACACCCAAGTTTCACACTGAATTATATGTATGATTATGTATGACACCAACAAATAAAGTTATGAAAATCTGTTTTTTTACATTTATACCTGTTGATTATCTGTAAAATATGCGCACTGTATGATTTAAAATTTACTATTGCTCCCTTAGGACAAACTATCAACTCTTAAATTAGGGAATTAATTTCATTGAATTGAAAAAACTTAATTTACAAGTTCATAAGCAATTAAAACATTTTTATACACACATCGATGTAAGTAATTACTATCATTTTAGATACGTTACTCTTACGAGCGATGCTGCTGCCGAGCGATGGCCGAATCGTTAGGGTGCTGGCTTTTCGATGAACATTTTGGGTTTAATTACTATGGATTATTCGTATATTAATAGCTTTGAGCAGTACGTCCCGGTCTCATTAGCCCTCTTGTTGCAAAAAGTAAACCGTAGCTCTCCAAAATCAAACCTTACATTAAACTATATCAACTCTTAAATTAGGGAATTAATTTCATTGAATTGAAAAAACTTAATTTACAAGTTCATAAGCAATTAAAACATTTTGATATATACATACATACATTATACTTATATTAAACTATATCAACTCTTAGACTATGGAATTAATTTCATTGAATTAAAAAAGCTTAATTTACAAGTTCATAAGCAATTAAAACATTTTTATACACACATCGATGTAAGTAATTATGATCATTTTAGATACGTTACTCTTACGAGCGATGCTGCTAATAATAGTTATGCTCGCTTTAGAACACATGTTCGAATCCCACTATGGAATAGCTGTTCGTATCCGTTTCGAATAGGCTTTGAGGAGTACGTCCCGGTCTCATTAGCCCTCGTGTCGCAAAAAGTAGCCCGTAGAGCTCCAAAATCAAACCTTACATTAAACTATATCAACTCTTAAATTAGGTAATTAATTTCATTGAATTGAAAAACTTAATTTACAAGTACATAAGCAATTAAAACATTTTGATATATACATACAAATATATTAGATATACATACCTACATCGCGTGTTTAAATAAATGGATGTAAGCAATTATGAACATTTTAGATACATTATACTTATATTAATCTACATCAATCATTAAACTATGGAATTCATTTAATTGAATTAAAAAATTAATTTACAACTTCATAAGCAATTAAAATATTTTTATACACACATACAAATATATTAGATAAATAAACATACCCACATCGCATATATGAATATATTGATGTAAGAAATTATGAACGTTTTAGATACATTTACTTATATTAAACTATATCAATCCTTAAACTATAGAATTAATTTAATTCAATTGAAAAAACTTAACTTATAAGTTCATAAGCAATTAAAACATTTTTATACATACATCAATGTAATTAATTATGAACATTTTAGATACATTATACTTATATTAAACTATATCAATCTTTAAACTATGGAATTAATTTAATTGAATTGAAAAAACTTTATTTATAAGTCCATAAGCAATTAAAATATTTTTATAGACACATACAAATATATTAGAAAAACATACATACAAATGTATTAGATAAATATACATACACACATTGCATGTATGAATATATTGATAAGTAATTGTGAACATTTTAGATACATTTACTTATATTAAACTCTATTAATCCTTAACTTATTTAATTAGTTAATTATATTGAAATTTATAAATTCCTAAACAATTAAAACATTTTTATACATACATACAACTATAGTAGATGTACATACATACATCGTATGTATGAATACATCGGTAAGTAATTATGAGCTTTTTAGATACATTATACTTATATTAAACTATCAATCTTTAAACTATGGAATTAATTTAATTGAATTGATAAACTTAATTTACACAGTTCATAAGCAATTAAAATATTTTTGTACATACATACATACATACACACACCGCATGTATGCAGACATCGATGTAAGTAATTATGGACATTTTAAATACATTATACTTATATTTAACTATATCAATCCTTAACCTATTGAATTAGTTAATTGTATTGAAAAAAACTAAATTTATAAGTTCATCAGCAATTAAAACATTTTTATACATATATACAAATATATTAGATGTACATACATACATCGCATGTATGCATACATCGGTAAATAATTATGAGCATTTTAGATACATTGTACTTATATTAAACTATATTAATCTTTAAACTATGAAATTAATTTCATTGAAATGAAAAAACTTTATTTATAAGTCCATAAGCAATGAAAATATTTTTATAGACACATAAAAATATATTAGAAAAACATACATACAAATGTATTAGATAAATATACATACACACATTGCATGTATGAATATATTGATGTAAGTAATTATGAATATTTTAGATAGATTTGCTTATATTAAACACTATTAATTCTTAACCTATTGAATTAGTTAATTGTATTGAAATTTATAAGTTCATAAGCAATTAAAACATTTTTATACATACATACAACTATAGTATATGTACATGCATACATCGTATGTATGAATACATCGGTAAGTAATTATGAGCATTTTAGATACATTGTACTTATATTAAACTATATTAATCTTTAAACTATGGAATTAATTTAATTTAATTGTAAAAACTTTATTTACAAGTTCATAAGCAATTAAAACATTTTATACGTATACAAATATATTAGATAAAGTTACATACACACATCGCATGTATGAATACATTGATGTACGTAATTATGAACATTTTAGATGCATTTACTTATATTAAACTCTATTAATCCTTAAACTATTGAATTATTTAATTGAATTGAAAAACTGAATTTATAAGTTCATAAGCAATTAAAACATTTTTATACAATACATACATCGATGTAATTAAGTATGAACATTTTAGATACATTATACTTATATTAATCGATATCAATCTTTAAACTATGGAATTAATTTCATTGAAATGAAAAAACTTTATTTATAAGCAATGAAAATATTTTTATAGACACATAAAAATATATTAGAAAAACATACATACAAATGTATTAGATAAATATACATACACACATTTCATGTATGAATATATTGATGTAATTATGAACATTTTAGATAGATTTGCTTATATTATACTCTATTAATCCTTAACCTATTGAATTACTTAATTGTATTGAAATGTATATGTTCATAAGCAATTAAAACATTTTTATACATACATACAACTATAGTATATGTACATACATACATCGTATGTATGAATACATCGGTAAGTAATTATGAGCTTTTTAGATACATTATACTTATATTAAACTATATCAATCCTTAAACTATGGAATTAACTTAATTGAATTGAAAACAGTTAATTTACATGTTATAAGCAATTAAAATATTTTTGTAATTTCTTACATACAACACAATGTATGCAGACATATTTAAGTAATTTAC
Source organism: Pardosa pseudoannulata (assembly GCA_032207245.1). NCBI lineage: Eukaryota > Metazoa > Arthropoda > Arachnida > Araneae > Lycosidae > Pardosa > Pardosa pseudoannulata. The sequence goes on from CM063497.1 coordinate 18,856,484, forward strand.
TTTTTAACATTTACTTAATTTAACTATATCAATCTTAACCTTTGAATGTTAATTGTATTGAATATTTATAGTTCTGCAATTAAACATTTTTATTAATTTCAAATAGTTTAAGCTGGACATGAGATACTCGATTCGATATATTAAATAATTTTGGATAATTTTAATTAATTAATTTAGAACATATTTCGTTTCTGGAATTATTTTAATTAATTGAAAAAACTGTATTTACAAATCATAACAAATCGAACTTATTTTCACATAAAAATATATTAGAAAAACATACATTAACAAATGTATTAGTAAAATACATACCTCATATTATGAAATATTGATATAGTAAATTGAACCATTTTAGATACATAACTATATTAAATCTTGTTCCAATTATTTAATATTAATTAATTAAATTTTTGTTCATAAGCATTAAAAATTTTTAAATAAATACATAATATATTAGATTACATACATAATCATGTATGAATACATGGGTCAAGTAATTATCATTTTAATAATTATACTTATATATTAAATATATAATTTAATTATAATAATTTATTATATAAATTAATTTAAATTATAAAATTATAAATAATTTATTTAATATATAAATATCATACAAAAATGTATGCAGACATGTTATAATTTGGAATTTAATATATATTTACTTATTTTAAACTATATCAATTTTTATGAATTAGTTAATTGTATTAAAAAACTAAATTTATATGCATCAGTAATTAAAAAATTTTTTTAATATATACAATAATATTAATTTACAAATTCGCATGTATTTCTCGTAAATAATTATGAAATTTTAAACATAATACTTATATTAAAATTTATTAAATTTCAAAATTTTTTTTATTTTAAACTATAATATTTAATTAATTGAAAAATTAATTTATAAGTATAATAAGCCATTAAAACATTTTATACGTATACTTATTTAGATAGTTAATAAACTTTTTATATACATTGATTTAATTATGAACATTAATTGTTTATATTATATTAAATCTATATCATTAAATATTGAATTATTTAATTGAATGAAAAACTAATTTTTATATACAATTAAAATTTTTTTAATTGATTAATTAATTGTATAACATTTTAGATAATTAACATATATAATATATAATATTTAATACTATGGATTAATTTATTATAAATATTTATTTATAAGCCTAATAATATTTTTATAGACACAAAAAATTTTAGAAAAACATACATACATAATGTATTAGATAAATATAATACACACATCATGTATGAATATATTTGTAATTTGCAACATTTTAGATAGTTTGTTATATTTACTCTATTAATTTAATTTTAATTACTTAATTGTATTAACTTATATGTTATAATTAAAAATTTTTTATACATTTATATAAATATTATATGTACATATACATTATTATATATTTAATAAATTAATTTTAATACATTATATTATATTAAATTTTATATTTAAATTATTCTAATTGTTGACAGTTAATTTTAAAACACTTAAACTATTTTTAATACAAATAACATTATTAATAAATTTTAGTTTTTAATCACAATTTACAATTTTTTTATTAAATAATATAATAATATTATTTCTTTTGAAAAAAACTTAGAACAAAGGACAATTTCATATTAATGTATAGTTTTTAAAATTAATTGAATTCGTTTAATTTTTATTAAAAGAATTCATGTACATTAAGAATCTTTTCAAATACATATTTATATATTATTTATATAAACAATTTATATATTTTTTTAAAATAGGAATTATTTTCTTTATTTAATTTTAGAGAAATTCTGCTATAGCCCAAAAAATACATGTTAAATTTTAATTTCTTTATTAATACAACTACGACAATTTGTTAAATTGTTTGTTAGTTAATCTTGTATATAAATAGTATATATCAGTAAACTGATTATGTATAATTCTTGATTTTATAGTAAATTATAATGTAAATATATTTTAATAAAAGATTAAATAATAATTATAAATTTTAATTATAATTAATTGAACTTAATTATATCATATCATTAAATATATACTAGAAAAATCATAAATATATATTAGATTATCAGCAATCATAGTATGATGGGTCCAAATTCCCTCTTCATTTAGGAGATTTACCTTTAAATTCGTAGATAATGTCTCGTATTAATTAATTTTACAATTTTTAAACAATCACTATTTAATTTTTTAAATTTAATCAGGGATTTTATGTTATTTATTTTTATATAAAATATCATATTTGCCTAGTTTTTAAACCGTGTTATATCACAGTTATTTCGGATTACTTATAATATAACTATTACTAATTGCTGATTAATTATAATTGTTTAGGAATAAATCTTTAGTTAACCCTAAACGACTAAAGTAAGACTATCTTGATCTAAACAGTTTGTAATTATTAATTAATATGAATATATTTATATCATATCATTAAATATACACTAGAAATTCAGCAATAGGTGCAAAAGTCTCCTCATTTAAGAGATTTACAGTTAAATTTGTGCTTAATGTCTTGTATTAATTAATTCTACAATTTATAAACAATAATCGTATAATATTTTAAAATTTCATCAGGAATTTCAAGTTATTTATTTTTATTTAAATATATTATATTTGCCTATTTTTTAAGCCATGCTGTACCACAACAATTTTAGATTTCATAAAGTATAACTACGACTAATTACTGATTACTTATAATTGTTTAGGGATAAATCTGCAGTTAACTCTAAACGACTAAAGTAAGACTATCTTGATCTAATTTTGTAATTTTTAAAAATTTAATAATATTTCATTATATATTGCTTTATTTTTATTTTTTTAAAAAATCTTCAATTTCATATATTTTTTAATTTAATTTTTTATATTTTTTTAATAATAAAGATCATAGTATTTTATAATTTAATAATAATCAGGTATATCTTTTATTAATTTTTTATAATTTTTAAACATAATTGCTTTTTTAATTTTTAAATATCACTATTTATTTTTAAATTTATTGCAATATTTTTTAATATTATTTGAATATTTTAAAAATCTTATAGTTATTTGTAAACACATTATATCTATTTCAGTTTAACTTTTCTAATATTACTTTAACAGGTGATTATAAACGTTTAGGATAAATCTTTAGTTAACCTAAACGATAGTAAGACTCTTGATCTAAACCATTTGCAATTATTAATTGATATGAAACATTTATATCATATCAATAAATATATACCAGAAAATCAGGAATCATGGTATAATGGGTAAAAATTTCCTCTTCATTTAAGAGATTTACCATCAAATTTGTGCTTAATGTCGTATTAATTAATTTTCTACAATTTATAAACAATCAATCGTTTAATTTTTAAAATTTTAATCAGGAATTTCAAGTTATTTTTTTATTTAAAATATTTTTTTGCCTATTTATTAATCCACAATATACCATAACAATTTTGGATTTCTTATAGTATAACTATGACTAATTGCTGATTATCTATAATTGTTTAGGGATAAATATGCAGTTAACTTTAAACGATTGAAGTAAGACGGGTTTCCATCTAAAGAATTTGTAATTGTTAATTAATATGAATATATTTATATCATATCATTAAATATATACTAGAAATCAGCAATCATGGTATGATGGGTGCAAATCGCCTCTTCATTTAGGAGATTTACCTTCAAATTCATATATAATGCTTATTATTAATTAATTTTACAATTTTTAAACAATCACTATTTAATTTTTTTAAATTTAATCAGGGATTTTATGTTATTTATTTTTATATAAAATATCACATTTGCCTAGTTTTTAAACCGTGTTGTGTCACAGTAATTCGGGATTACTTATATTATAACTATTTCTAATTGCTGATTATTTATAATTGTTTAGGGATAAATCTTTAGTTAACCCTAAACGACTAAAGTAAGACTCATCTTTATCTAAACAATTTGCAATTATTAATCCATATGAAAATATTTATATCATATCATTAAATATATACTAGAAAATCAGCAATCATGGTATAATGGGTGCAAATTTCCTCTTCACTTAAAGATATTTACCCTCAAATTTGTACATAATGCCTCGTATTAATTAATTTTACAACTTTTAAACAATCACTGTTTAATTTTTAAATTTTAATCAGGGATTTTATGTTATTTTTTTGTATTTAAAATATCATATCTGCCTATTTTTTAAACCGTGTTGTATCAGAGTAATTTCGGATTACTTATAATATAACTATTACTAATTGCTGATTATTTATAATTGTTTAGGGATAAATCTTTAGTTAACCCTAAATGACTAAAGTGAGATGCATCTTGAACTAAATAATTTGTAATTATTAATTAATATGAAACATTTATATCATATCAATAAATATATGCTTGAAAAGCAGCAATCATTTAGGTACAAATTGCTTCTGTCATTAATTAATTCTACAATTTACCGTTAAATTTTAAACATAGGCCTCGTATATAATTAAATTTTAGAATTAACAGTTATTTTAATTTAAATTTAAAATGAATTTATTTTTAATTTTTTATTTGTCTTTGATTGAATATATTATTCTTGCCTATTTATTAATCCACAATATACCATAACAATTTTGGATTTCTTATAGTATAACTATGACTAATTGTTTACTTATAATTGTTTAGGGATAAATCTTTAGTTAACCCTAAAAGACTAAAGTAAGACGGATCTTGATCTAAACAACTAAATATCGTTGATTAATTGAATATATTTATATAATATCATTAAATATATACTAGAAATTCAGAAATCATAGTATGATAGGTGCACATTACCTCTTCATTTAAGAGATTTACCCGCCAAATTTGAAGATAATGTCTTGTAGTAATTAATTCTACAATTTATAAACAATCATCGTTTAATTTTTAAAATTTCATCAGGAATTTCAAGTTATTTGTATTTATTTAAAAATATTATACTTCCCTATTTTTTAAACTATGCTGTACCACAAGAATTTTGGATTTATTTAGTATAACTATGACTAATTGTTGATTACTTATAATTGTTTAGGGATAAATCGTCAGTTAAACCTAAACGACTAAAGTAAGACTTATCTTGATCTAAACAATTTGCAATTATTAATTAATATGAAACATTTATATCATATCAATAAATATATACTAGAAAATCAGCAATCATGGTATAATGGGTACAAATTTCCTCTTCATTTAAGAGATTTACCGTCAAATTTGCACAGAATGCCTCGTATTAATTAATTTTAGAATTTGTAAACAGTCATCGTTTAATTTAAAAGATTTTAATCAAGGATTTCAAGTTATTTGTTTTTATTTTAATATATTATTCTTGCCTATTTTTTAATCTACACTGAACCACAATAGTTGTGGATTTCATATAGTATAACTATGACTAATTGCTGATTACTTATTGCTTGGGGATAAATCTTTAGTTTACCCTAAACGACTAAAGTAAGACGTATCTTGATCTAAACAATTTTCAATTATTAATTAATATGAACATATTTATATCATATCATTAAATATATACTAGAAAATCAGCAATCATGGTAATAATGGGTGCAAATTTCCTCTTCATTTAAGAGATTTACCTTCAAATTTGTACATAATGCCTCATATTTATTAATTTTAGAATTTTTAAACGATCATCATTTAAATTAAAAGATTTTAATCAAGGATTTCAAGTTATTTGTTTTTATTTGAATATATTATTCTTGCCTATTTATTAGTCCACCACAATAATTTTGGATTTCTTATAGTATAACTATGACTAATTGTTGATTACTTATAATTGTTTACGGATAAATCTGTAGTTAACCCTAAATGATTGAAGTAAGACGCATCTTTATCTAAACAATTTGTAATTGTTAATTAATATGAATATATTTATATATTACCATTAAATATATTCAAGAAAATCAGCAATCATGGTATAATGGGTATAATTTTTCTCTTTATTTAAGAGATTTACCGTCAAATTTGTACATAATGCCTCGTATTAATTAATTTTAGAATTTTTAAACAGTCATCGTTTAATTTAAAAGATTTTAATCAAAGATTTCAAGTTATTTGTTTTGATTTGAATATATTATTCTTGCCTATTTATTAATCTACACTGTACCACAACAATTTTGGATTCCTTGTAGTATAACTATGACTAATTGCTGATTACTTATAATTGTTTAGGGATAAATCTGTAGTTAACCCTAAACAATTGAAGTAAAACGGGTCTTGATCTAAACAATTTGTAATTGTTAATTAATTGAATATATTTATATAATATCATTAAATATATACTAGAAAATCAGCAATCATGGTATGATGGGTGCAAATTTCCTCTTCATTTAAGAGATTTACCGTCAAGTTTGTACATAATGCATCGTATTAATTAAATTTAGGATTTTCAAACAGTCATCGTTTAATGTAAAAGATTTTAATAAAGGATTTCAAGTTATTTGTTTTTATTTGAATAAATTATTCTTACCTATTTATTAATCCACACTGTACCACACTAATTTTGGATTCCATATAGTATAACTATGACTAATTGTTTACTTATAAATGTTTAGGGATAAATCTTTAGTTAACCCTAAACAAATGAAATAAGACGGGTCTTGATCTAAACAATTTATAATTGTTAATTAATTAAATATATTTATATAATATCATTAAATATATACTAGAAAATCAGCAATCATGGTATGATGGGTGCAAATTGCCTCTTCATTTAGGATATTTACCGTCAAATTCGTACATAATGTTTCGTATTAATTAATTCTAAAATTTATAAACAATCATCGTTTTAATTTAAAAATTTCATCAGGAATTTCAAGTTATTTGTTTTAATTTAAAAATATTATATTCATCTATTTTTTAAAACATGCTGTACCACAATTTTGGATTTCAGTTTGGTCCAATTCATTGGTATTATTAAATGTATTTAGGGATAATATTTTATTAACAAATGAAGTAATTAAGGATGAAAGTACATTTGTAAATTATAATTTTGAAGCAAACCATAAATAATATTCTATAATCTTAGTATTGGGTGCAAATTGCTTCATATTTTAAGATATTAATAATTTAATTTTTAAAACATATCATTTTATCAAAAATATTTCATTATATTCAATTCTATTTATCTATTTAATATTATCATCTACAATTTATTAATCTGTTATTAGATATTATATTTAATGTAAATTTACAAAAGAATAAACTAGTAAAGCTACATGTACTAATTTTTCTTCAGTGAGTCCTAATTGAAGATTTGAAATTTAAGCGAATAACTAGTAAGATGAAATTTATATGAACTTTTTTGTGAGTACCTTTATTTAAAATGAGGTCTGAATTGGAAGCTACAATGTCACACTAGGCCTTTATGAGATCTACTGTCAGCGAGTATCATATAGTTGTAAAATGAGGCTGCCCACTGTAAGCTATGTAATAACTAGTAAAGCTGAGCAATAGATGAATTGATCTACTGTCAGCGAGTATCCATATCGTTGTAAAATGAGGCTCGGTGCAGCATTGTAAGCTAAAATGTAATAACTAGTAAAGCTGAGGCATTGGGTACTGGATGAATCTGATCTACGTCAGCGAGTATCCATATAGTTGTAAATGAGGCTCGGTGCAACATTGTAAGCTAAAATGTAATAACTAGTAAAGCTGAGGCAATGGGTAATGGATTGAATCTGATCCGTCAGCGAGTATCCATATAGCTGTAAAATGAGGCTCGGTGCAGCATTGTAAGCTAAAATGTAATAACTAGTAAAGCTGAGTCAACTGGGTTCTGGATGTA
>CM063497.1:18871800-18889300 GCA_032207245.1 Pardosa pseudoannulata
ATAAACTTCATATGCGTTTTTCTCAGAACGGTATTTTTAATAATATGTTGGAACTTGAAATGTGATATCTCATAGTTCTTAAAATATTTTGTTGAAAATTATTATGAATGCTTTTGATAGTATTTACTAGTAAATGACCTAAAAACTTTAAATGTGGGTATTCTTTAATGACGTTACACTCATAGTTAGGTATAGTTTTGGTTTGGTTTGGAGCGCTACGGTCTACTTTTTGCAACACTAGGGCTGATGAGACCGGGACCTACAGCTTAAAGCCGATTCCGAACGGCTACGAACATCCATGCCACTGTGGGGTTCGAACCCACGAACTCCAGTATCGAAGGTAGGCACCCTAACCATTCGGCCATAGTTAGGTACCAAGAACCTGGTGAAATACTTGTTGCAAAGCGAGGCTATACACCAATTTTAAAAGGGTTAAAAATTGGTGAAAAAGACTAAATAAATTTGCAAGTGTTACTGATAATTTGCTGTATTAACTTATTAGCATTGGAAAACGGTTATTCTAGTTATATTACACATTATTATAGTTTAATTCATTGCATTATTAGTATTATATATTTAAATGTGATTCATGACACTCAAAACATGTTTTCAGATTGTTAAATGCCGATTCAAAATAAAAATTAACTGCAAATCTTCCTGAAGATGTTGAAAAAATTAAAGTATTAAATATTTGGTCACGTACATAAAGCATAGCAAATTATCATGAGATTAATGTCCAGAATTAGGCACATTTAACAATTCGTTTCATCCAATTAGGCAGAATAATTTTGGTGCTTTTATTTTTTAACCCTTCAGTGGGCCATTTATTTCTCGCTCCACGTTTCCAAACTTTCAAAACAGAGCTGCTAATTTTATTCAATCGATCAAACAATTGATGACAGTGCAAAACCGAAGCGGGAATAGGTCGTTACGTCGTGTCAATAACAATACCAATATATTAGAATGTTTCTTGCGCTTTCCACAGGTGTATTTTGTAAGATCGTGTAGGTGGGAAGTAATCTTCCCACGGCCCACGAAAGAGTTAACACACTGTGTGCGGATACATTTTGCAGCGGAATGGTACCGAAAGCTGTCGTTTTTCGCGTAAATTTAGTTATTTATTTAAATCTCGATAGATCGAATATTTCATTTTTAACCAACTTTTCGTATTTTATATTGAAATACAAAAACAAATATATAGAAATACATAACAACCATGAGATTTTTGTAAACAAAAATATATTTTTGAGTGGATAAATTTATAATAGTACCATAAATATGAAAAATCAAATAGAAATAGTAGTATAGTTTTAATTTTTTCGAATTGTTATATATATATACACACATTTTTACATAATGAAAAGAGCAATCATTAAACTAATGTTTTACAGTGTGGTGACGTTCAAATCATTTTCCTCTATCAAGAGGTATACGGCAAAACTTGCATATGTCAGATATTTTACTTCGCACTTTTTTCACAGCACACACACATTGTCTTTGTGGCTTTTTCTTGTCGGTAACAATTTTCTCTAAAATGTTTAAAAAAATATATCTAAATATCATCTATAATATATCGTCTAAAATATGTTCAATGATAATCTTCCAAGAGGGTATATTTAGGTGCCCTTTATATACTAGATATGGGTGGCCCTGGATATGGAATGTTAGTTTCAGGTAATTGATCAGTTACCCATTCCAATGCGACATGGTATAAAAATACTTTATATTTATTTAGTCTTTGTGGAATTGTATATAAAGTCTAAATTTTTCGAGAATCTATGTCGTAGACGAGAACGTTCGGCTTCGTTTTCCTGCATATTCCGTTATTTTTGTACCCACAAACCATGTTGTTACACTAACACGTACTAGTACGTGACCCGCGATCAAGTATCAGTCGTAAGAAAACGTATTAGTACATGTTCCGCATACATTGTGTTAATAACGTGGGTTCTCTTGTAGCCCTAGTCTACATATATTTACACGGTAAATGGAAATACAAACATTTCCGAATTCTAAATACTTACGTCAATTGATAATGTAGCGATAGAAAATATACTTTATATCGTTATCTCTTTCAGTGGCTAATCCTGAAATGTAGTCAGTCTTCGTCAGTGAGCGATGGGAAGAAAGTCTCCGCCTGAAACAATCCGTTGGTGCCAAGTAGGACTTGACAGAACTTTTGAAACGATGTAGGAAAACTTCTTTGGTATCTGATTGGACACTATGGTAAGAATCTTCGTTGCTGAGCGATGTGAATGAGTCTCCACCCAGAACAATCTGATGAATTTAACTGATAAATCCTCATATTTTTTCCGATATTCAACAAAATGTTTAAAATCGTAAGTGACCAGTCATCATTGGCAACATAATTGGACAAACCATCGAATATGCGTCTGGCAGTCAATGTGTTAGAGATGGACCGTAAAATTTTGGTTGCGAGCAGTTTGCATCAAGAAATGACAAACTCATTGCTATTTCTCCTTTATTCTATTAGAGATGTACACTTTCTCTAAAGGCATTTGAATATTCCTCAGTGTCTAACCTAAAAAGATTGTCCGAATCTTCGTTTAAGGCAAAGGAAAGTCTCCGCCAGTGAGAGGGTGTGAATATGGGCCTGAAATGTAGCCGCTGCTACAAGCGGTTGGTGCTGGGTATTTATACCCGTCGAGAAAGTCTCTGGCGACTTCTTCACTACGGAAATTTGCATTTTCCACATGGGGAAATTTGCATATCAGAGTAGAAGCTGCAACCATGGTGAAAGTGGTTTGCATTGAAGAGTGACGCCACATGCTTAAATGTCCACCTTTGGGATAACGTTCTGACGATAGATAATGTACTTTATATCGTTATTTTCTTCAGTGACTGATCCGGAAATGCAGCTAGTCTTCATCACTGAGCGGTGAAAAGTAAAATCTTCGCAAGAAACAATCTGAATCCAAGTGGGTCTTGTGAGCACATTCGATAACATGCAAAAAAATTTCTTCAGCATCTGATGATGAAATGCGGTATAAATCTTTTGTCACTCAGCGATGAGAAGGAAAGTCTTCGCAGGTGACAATCTGATTAACTGATATACTCGATAATTTAGAAAGTTTTCTTCAACATCTGATCCTGAAATGTGGTCCTGATCTTTGTTACAGGGTGAGATTTTCCTTCTGATCTCTCAGTGACGATCTGATGAATTTATGTAGAGCAAGTGCACACGTTCCATACTATCACTGAGGTACTTTTTTTCTGTAGTTTTTGTGTGTTACTTTACGATTATAGGTGAATGAATTCATTTAGGCTTTCAAGTAGTCAGGAGTAAATGTTCTTATCCGCTGAGTCTCCACACACCCATGAGATTGAACTTTTGTTGCGTTTTTTCATAATGTAATCCCTTTTGTAGGCCCACTCCTCGTATGTTTTGTGTTATATGGTAAATGAGAAAGGAAAATATGAATGACGCGTATGTTCATAGAATGATGACTCAAATGTTCATTATTGATAAATGGTTGTAATGATAGCAAATATAATGTAGCTTTTCAATAGTAGCTGATTCGGATTTGTAGTCCGAATCTTTCTCGCTAAAGGTTTAGAATGAAAGCCTACGCCTTGCACAATCTGACGACTTCCAGCGAGATTAATTTCCTCATTGAAGATTTAACTTGCAAAATACTTAATTACTTAAAATACTTAATATATGACATCTTGTAATTAAAATTTCAAAAATACATAGATGCATAGTAAAAATTAACTTCATTTAATGCTGTTAAATATTAAAACTATTTTAAAAGGATCGTAAACTTACTGTAAAAAATATTTTAAGAATTCTGCCAAAGTCGAGGAATAGTAACAATTCTTTATTTCATGTGAACGATTAGGCAAGCTAACTGCTGCTCTGTTGAGTAGCAGCGTCGTTTATATTTTACATTTGGTCACCGTTACTTCACTTCAGTTGAAATCTTTTCATTCTCAACACATAATCTAATCTTTTAAGGGGGGAGAATAGTGAAAGGGGAAACATTAGTAGTCCAACAATACTAGGTTTTATTTATCGGGTTACACTTAAGATAAATGTTATCGGTGGATAGATGCACAATGTTATATCAGATAGTTTAAATCTGAATGTTTATAGTGTAAATCCCTTATTTTACTTTGATTTCCTTTACGGAAATTGTCCTCTCCCCCTTTTAGATACGTATGAAATATATATTTAGAGATGGCCTCGTCCCTTAAGTTCAAAAATAATTTAAGTCATGGTAGTTACTACTTAGTGCAAAAGTCTACAGTCGACAGTGCATAAGTCTACAGTCGGTTTCCACACCACCTAGAAGGTAGAACTTTTGATATGTTCTTTTTTAACGGGATTTCCCATGTAGACTTATTCCACCTAGGTTTAATATTGAATGGTATGTGAGAAAGGGAAATATGCACGAAATATTAAAAATTATAAAGACTCGTGTATCCATTATTGGTAACTTTCTGTAACTAAAGCAAGTAATCTAATGTCGTTAATTTCATCATTAGCTGGTCCTAGCTGATTGTTGTTAGTCTTTGTCAATGAGAAGGAAAGTCTACGACAAAGGCAATCTGATGAATCTAAGCTGGACTGACGGAAAAGTTGGAGAGGATTTATAACATTTTCTTCAGTATCTGATCCCGAAATGTGGCCAGAATCTTCATCGCTGAGACAGGAAGAAGAAAGCTTACGACTGACACAATTTGACTTGAAGTGGGATTACAGCGTCAACAGTACCAACTTGTCCTGAATCTCCAGAAGGTAATAGCTGAGCTGCATGCGAGCTTTTTATTCATAACTTGTGACTTTGCTGTCTTAAATATAATGATAGATTATTTGAGTGAAGGTAATGAGAAGGATAAAGACTCACATCTACAGTATACAGTATACTCACATCACAGTATAGATATTTCAAGATGATGATAGTGATAATGAAATGATAAATATGAGTGATAAAAACGATCAAGATATTGATAATTATAAATATAAGATAAATATCATGAGTATGATAAAGATAATGAGATGGCTAAAAACTCGCATGTCTATTATTGATATTTTGCTTAAATGGTAGCACATGTAATCTGTCTTTAATTCCATGGTTGTCTAATCCAGAAGGATAGTACAAATCATCGTCACAGACTGAAGAAAAAGTATGCCCCTGAGAATAACGGGATTTCAAGCTGGATTCAACGTCACATTCCTGAACTTTTGTGTTGCTGTAGCGTCCAAAAGCACTAATTTGGGCTGATTCTCCCATATGCCATACTTGAACTGCAGGGTAGCTTTCATAATCCCTAACGTATGCCTTTGCCGTTTTCTGTCCACTGGCATAGAGTCGAAAAAATGTTCCGGGCCGAGGATATTCTCAATCACATTTTCTTTTTACTGTTATGAAGTTGATTGGAGAACAAGACACCGAGGAAATAGAACTTTCCATTCCGGTAATATCTAAAAAAATAATCGCAAAATAACGAGAATCACAAGCACGAACTCTAAAGTGTCAAACTGCTCTAAATCCGGAAGCACTTCTGGACTTAAGATACATAAGCAGGGACCCATACGCAAGTCTTTATTGGTTGTAATTTATACACGTGTAGTATCTTGATTGGTTATCCTATATCACTCCTCACCCTTTTGTAAGGGTACAATAGTTCTTATCAATTTAGAATGCATGAATTAAAATGATGAGACTGATAGAGTATTATGAAGGTAATGGGTATGATAAAGATGACAAACAGAATGAGAATGATAAATGTAAATATAAAATCATGAGAATGAGAAATATAAAGATAATGAGAAAGGTAAATATAATGATAAAGATCATGAAAATAATAAAAATAGTGATAAGGAAAGAGGATAACAGCTCGTATGTCCCTTATGGATATTTGGCTTAAATGGTAGCAAATATAATCTACGTCTTGATATTCATCTTTGGTTCCTCTGAAAGGATAGTCCAAATCATACTCACTGAGTGACGAGAAAGAGTCTACGTCTGACAAAATCTGGTGACTTCAAGCTGGATTCACCTGTATAATCCATAATGTATGCCTTTGCTGTTTTTTGTCCACTCACATCGAGCCGAAAAAATTTTCCTGGCTGAGGATATTCCCCATCACATTTTCTTTTTACTGCTATAAAGTTGATTGGAGAACAAGACACTGAGGAAATGGAACTTTCAATTCCGGTAATAACTTGAATAGTAATCGCAAAATAACGAGAATCACAAGCGTTAACTCTCACAAGTGTCAAACTTCTTCTAAATCCGGAAGCACTTCTGGACTTAAGATGCATAAGCAGGGACCCATACATAATTTTTTATTAGTTGTAATTTATACACGTGTAGTATCTTGATTCTTTATCCTATGTCACTTCCTACCCTTTATAAGGGTACAATAGTTCTTATTAATTTAGAATATCATCCTCTGGAACAAAAGCTTGGATGACTTAGATAGGAAAAAAATTAAAGATTCCATATCTAAACAGGATATAAATAAGTGTAAAAAATAAAACTTAAAATTCCAAATTATATTTCTTTCCTCATTAATTATATAATCAGAAGGTGTTCTTTGTGTTCTAATAATTATTCCGAAATAATAGCACAAAAACTAAGTATAAAATTATTAATCAAGCTATTCTTAATTCTTAATTATTTAAATTACTTCATATAGCATAGATTAAAAGATTTGAAGGAATGCAATTTGTAATCTGGCTTTAATTCCATTGTCTAATCCAGAAGGATAATCCGAATCATCACTGAGTGACGAGAAAAGTGTGCGGCTGAGAAAATCTGTTGTCTTCAAGCTGGATTCATCTGCACATTCCAAAAGTTTTGAGTTGCTGTAGCGTCCAAATAACTAATATGACCCGATTCTCCCTCACGTGATAGTTTAACTTCACAGTAGGTTTTATTATCCATAACTTGTGTCTATGCCGTTCTGTGTCCACTGCCAGCCAGTCCAAAGAATTTTCTTGGCGAGAGTATTCCCCATCACATCTTTTTAATGTTATGAAGTAACTTGATCACAAGATACCAATAAAGTAGAATTTTCTATCAAGCCGCCATGTTTTCAATCAAACAGAAAACGTTTTACAATAGCTACAACATATATCAATAACGCATGTACTGGTCGGACACTGTTAAATATTTACGAGTAACACTTGATTAAAAACTTAACTTGGAAACATTCGTTGAAGTAAAATAAATCTGTTAAAGATATAGAATTGCTAAGCTAGCTCTTTATCCCCCAATTTCTCGCCATAACAAATTGAATGCTAAAACTAAGCTACTCGTTTACACTTCCTTTCTTCGTCCAATTATTACCTACGTGTCACCAGTGTGGTTGTATGCAGAAGATTCCTTTATAAAAATCTTAATTGTCATTCAAAATTTAATTCTTAGGGAAATTATTAATGATCCTTTTTGTCAAGACTCTTGGAGGTCACTTCTTTCGCTTGCTTGTTTACATTATTTCTACTACACCTCCCTTGTGTTTATATTCTTTGCTGCGAGGAAAGAGTGTTTAAAGTTCCTGGTAGATTCCCGCAGACCATCTTGTGCTCCTTAATTTCTCAAATGATTCGTTAGTGTAGGGAAATAAAATTATTGCTAATACCTATATGTGGTAAGTTAAAAGAAGTATTCTCAAATGAAAATAAGAATCTCTAGAACAGTCATAAGCCTGAAACTCCTTTTAAATGCGGAAGCACTTCAGGAGTTAAGATGCTTAAGCAGCGACTCGTACATAAAATGTTAGCAGTCGTATGAATTTACAGGGCCGAGGGTATTATCGCATCTTTTACACGGTTCTAGAAATGGAAGGATATATTAAAATTACCAAGAGAAACTTAAACCAATTATTTAATGATTTTACTATAAATTTACTTTTATTCTTTAGTAACAGGGAGAAGACAACCACTAATACTGCTCTTGAGCATGTCCCCATTGATTGGTTTCATGTTTACACAGTATTGATAGCGTTTTTTACTTTCCCCAATTTTCCCCAAAATTGGGGAAATTCTATTGTCCTTATTCCAAAACCTATAACGGACCATTCTTTCCCAGATGATAATCGCTCCATCAGCCTTTTAAACACTACTAGTTAAATGACTACAATTCATTTTTGTCGAGGTTTATAACCATGTTGAACATATTATAATTCTGTATCAGTTTGGCTTTCGCAAGAATCTTCCAGTTCCCCATCAAATTTATATTACGGAACTCCTTACTAAATACAAATTAAATGAACTTTCCACTGGCGCTATTTTTCTAGATGCTGCTTGTGCTTTCGACAAATTATAGATCGACGACCTCACCCATAAATTAGTTATCTACAATGTCCCCAACCATTAAGCTTCTTTACTCATAACTGATAGTAAATTTGGAAGAGAAAGAATCTTACATTTAAACCTGAAAAGTACTATCTTAAGTGGTGTTCCACAAGGATACCTTCTCGGCCTTGCATCTTCTATATAATACAGCATAAGTTATGTCCGTCTGTCCTTGATCCGAACGATGGCCAAATGGTTAGGCTGCTGGCTTTCGGAACTGGAGTTCGTGGGTTCGAATCCCACTATGGCATATATGTTCGTAGCTGTTCGGAATCGGTTTTAAGCAGTAGGTACTGGTCTCATTAGCCCTTGTGTTGCAAAAAGTAGACCGTAACGCTCCAAAACCAACCAACAGTCTGTCCTTGAATTTATAAAGCTGTTGGACCTGGAATGGATAGGCATCCATATTGGATTCTTGATGAGTTAGGGTTAGCAAAATTCAGAGCAAGTAAAGTTTAAAATGAATCGCTTTTAGTCAGCATAGTTGTAAAATGGAACAATATTTATTAAATATAAAAGGGAAATGATTAGTTCCAATTGTTGGAGATGGAGGATGCTTATTTCGATCGCTTTCGTATCTTGTGTTTGAAATGGTCTTTTAGTAGTAAACCGGAATGACTTGTAATCAAGATCTTTAATCTTGTATTTCTTTGATTGAATCAATGTACATTGAACTATCGGTGACATTCAAACAGTCCCATTGCTGTATCGCTAATCTAGCTCACTCGCTGTTTGGGGTTTAACTGTACCCCTAGCTATTTGACATAGCTTTCGCTGTTATACTTCGGTATCGCTGTTGAACTTCGGAAAACTTCGACAAACTTCGGAAGATTTTTTCCGAATTCACATGTTTAAACAAATTACATTCCATGGTAGTCAAAAGACCTGGACTATATAGGCATCCATATTTCTTTCTTGATAAGTTAGGGTTAGCAAAATGCAAAGAGTACAGATTAAAACGAATAATTTTTAGTCGGCATAGTTGTAAAATGGAACAACATTTATTAAAGATGAAAGGGGAAATAGTTCCGCATACGGTCGTTCCAATAGTTGGGCACAGGGTACTGTAAAATTCTGGAGAATTAAAAATTTTGCTGATGCCGTCATATGACGGGCTATATGCTAGTAATTTAATAGTATATTAACAACGACCTGTGCATCCTTCTACTGAACTTGCAATTTACCGGACGATACTGTCCTCTTTCTTTGTATAAAAATTATAAATTCGCCGTGACTGCTGCCAATAAGCATCTAGTTAAAATTATCGAGTGGATCGACAGATGGGAAATTAGGATTAACACGTTTGAATGCGAAACCGCCATTTTTACCGCCAAACAGAACGTCTTACGATAAATACAACATATATATCAATGTAACACTCATTCTGGTCAGATAATGTTAAATATTTAGGAGTGACACTTGATTAAACACTTAACTTGGTAACGTTCGTTAAAGTAAAAGATAAATCGGTTAAAGATAAATATAGAAATGCTAAGCGAGCTCTTTATCCCCACATTTCTAACCATAACAAAATGAATACTAAAACTAAGCTACTCGTTTACACTTCCTTTCTTTGTCCAATTATTACCTACGTGTCGCCAATGAGGCTGCGTATTTCAGTACTCCATATGTATTGAATTATGCCCCTGAATAGTTGCGTACTGCTGTTTTGCAGCTTTCAAGAACTCGGAAGTTAATGCAGTCAGGTCCAGAGGATTTTTGTTTTTGTTTCTTAATGGCATTTTTTACTTCCCCCTGAGGGGGGCGGGGAATCAACCTCGAGATTTCTATTTGCTAGTTCCCTACTTTATATGTAGATCAGTGTTTAACAGCTCATCTATGTTCTCTCTCTCTCTTTGTATAATATCATATATTACTCAATATCTTGCCATCTTTTCCTCTACAAAATGTCATTTTTAGTTTAATGTTTCTTCGTCCACGATTAATTTCATGGAAGAAAGCTCTGATACAGACGATAATGGACGAAGGTTAATATTTTTTCTTCCTGCAAAGCATGATATTGTGGTAGCCAGTACTTGCATTCCCTCTTAAACATTATCACTTTGAGATCTCAAAGTGACACTTTTAATCAAATTGAACATGTATTAATTTATGTAAGACGTGTTTCAGTTGTAAATGTTAGGTCTTGGTACGAATTAAACTACTACTCGGTATGCTGAAAATTAGAGCAAGAATATCTGATGCCCGTAAAAAGGGGTGACACTCCAGAAATAAAAATATCAGCTACAAAATGGGGTTGTATGCAGCAGATTCCAATATAAAAATCTTATTATTCAAAATTTAATTCTTGCGGAAATTATTAATGCTACCTGGTTTTTTGTCGAGACTCTTAGAAGCCACTTCTTCCATATGCTTGTTTACATTATCTCTTCTACACTTCTCTTGTGTCTATATTCTTTGCTGCGAGGAAGTGTTTTTAACTTCCTGATAGAATCCTGCAGACCATCTTGTTCTCCTTATTTAGCGAGGTTAGAGTTTGTAGCTTGGTTAGGTCTGGAAAGTAAGAGTTGGTAACAAATGCAGGTTTTATCAGCTTTATTGTTAATGCCGTGCATTATTCGTTGCAATCTATCTTAAAAGTTCTTGATAGTCTCCGTAACGTTTTATGTAGTCCTGAGTAATTTGAGTTAATGCCGGCTTGATTTTGTCGAAATGAAGAAATACATGTGAACATGTATTTAGCTCTAGACGAACAAAATTTTTTTTGCAGATTGTGAGAACTTGTTGGCGATGGAGGACGTGAATGCCTGATTTTCGATAATAGAACGGCTTGAAGGCATGTACCTAGTTTACCGGTGTCGTAGTGGATCAGCTGGTAATGGAATGTCGTTCCATACACTAGCTCTGCAAGGCTGTCATCTTTACGGGGGCTCCCCGAAGTTTCTTTTTTTTTATCATAACCTTTGCCGAAAAGACTTATAGCATTAACTTCCATGCTTTGTCAGATGGCTAGCCCATTTAATTCGATGAATATGATAAACCTTACAATGTCAGGTTTATTAAAAATCCTTCAGAGCTCGAAATTATTTCCTTTTTCCATGAGCAAGTTGCCTGGGCTCCACCAAGTAAACTTCACAAATTTTTCGCTCAAAGGTCCCTGAATACTCTACATCTCGTAAAGTCCGTTCCTAGGTCTCATATGCAAGAATACATCTTATGACACCAGTAAAGGAGCTTACACGGCTGATCTTAGGTACTGGAGTTCATGGGTTCTAATCCCACAGTGGCATGGATGTTCGTAGCCGTTCTGAATCAGAGTCAAGTAGTAGGTCTGTCTCATTAGCCCTAGTGTTGCAAAATAGTAAACCGTAGTGTTTTATAGCAACCAGTAAAGAAGCAGTTTAGTTCTCAAATTAGAAAGTCTAATTTTAGGAATTTAACCAGGCCATATAACATCTATTTCAAAGTAATTCCTTTGTGTATTTCTTTGTTAAGGTATTTTTATTTCCACTCTTAAAAAAGGAAATATGTTCAAATTTTTAATTTCCTATTTCTGAGTTGGTAATTTGTGAATCGGACTTTAAGTAAGGAAAGTATTTTGTTTTTACATTCATTCATTGACAAAATTCTCTTTGCTTTTTGATCTGAGGACATAAATATCTGTTACGAGCCTGTAAAAGTTAGTCATTACAAATTTTTTCCATATAGAGAATATGAACTATTTCTTTTGTTGTTGATTTTTGAATATTTAATTGCTATTTAAAGTACAATGCTAATAACAATCAATCCAGTGCGTTTCTCTGATGCACCAGATTTTTGGCCTCCAAGCTGTTAAGTGAAATCGCCTTGTATTCGTATATGTATCGTACTTTTCTTAAGACTCGAGGCTTTAAGGGAAATAAGTTTTTCCGGAATATTTAACTCATGCATAGTCTCTATAAGAAAGTCTTAACTTCTTGACATACAAATAAAACGGAATTTGATGCCCATGAAATAAAGAGCTATTTAATTCGGATAAACCCAAACGATCTATGGAAGCTTAGAAACGAAACATTCTATTTTGAATTTTGCATTGCTATGTAATATTTAATAGAGTTCATACAGAATGTTAAGGGACGATAAGTAATGGTATAAAATAAAGTATTTCTGAAAAGTAAGAACCATTTCAAGGCATTTTCGAATAGGTAACTGACATTTTTTACGTTTGTTTTACTTATGTTAATTTTTAAGGACACATGGCATCGTAAATATTCTGACTAAAGCAGAATCGAAGCACTAGTTAAATAATTTTTTTCATGACGTCTGCCGGAGACAATCTTGAGCTTTCGAAGACGTTAAAGTCTACATTGGCACATCAAGTGACTGACTTTTCTCAAACTTCATTGTATGTCAACGGGTTAATATAGTCATAAATTGCTCTGAAATCGATAAAAAAGATCGTGTTTAAATTCAAAGTTCAATGCATTTTTCAAAAATGTTTTAGGTTAAAGAATTGTTAAGTCGTTGATCTTCCCCTTCTAAATCAGCACTGATAATCACAGAAAACATTCTAGATGTAATGTAGGAGGTTGTAAAAAAGAGGTAAATAGAATTTAAGATGTGCAACGAAGACTTATTCCTCTATAATTACTGCAGTAAAGCACATTTCCTTTTTTGTGTATCATACATATGGTACTAAGTATCCATTCAGTGGGTAGTATTTCAGTGCTCCATATGTATTAAATTATGACCCCGAATAGTTGTCCTGTAGTTTTCAAGAACTCAGATGGAATGCTGTCAGGTCCCGGGGATTTGTTTTCGTTTTTTAATGACAATTTTTGCTTCGTCCTGCGAGGGGGGGATCGACAACCTCAAGATTTCTATTTGCTGGTTCCCTAGTTTCTATGTAGATTGGTGTTCAGCTACTTATCTAGATGTTGCCTCCATCTTTGCTTAATATAATTTATTACTCGATATGTTGCCATCTTTCTCTGTACAAATTGTTGTTCTTGGTTTGAAGTTTCTTCGTCCATGATTAATTTCGCGAAAGAAAGCTCAGATACAAACGATAATGGACAAAGGTTAATATTCTTTTTCTCTGCAGAGCATATGATGGTGGTCAGTACTTGCTTTCATTCTTAAACATTGACTTTCAGATCTCCCGGTTGACACTTTTAGTGAAATTGACGCAAGTATTAATTTATGCGAGACATGTTTCAGATATAAATGTTAGGTCGTAGTACGAACTCCAAATTAGACAAATACTCGATATGCTGAAAATTAGAGCAAAAATATCTAATACCCGTAAAAATGAAGTGGCGAGACTGGAGAAATAAAACTATCAGCTGTTTAGATACCAGAACGAGTTGGAAACTCGATTAATCTGGAGATTTGGAGAGAATTGTAGACTTGCTAACTGAAATAAAAATAAGGCATATAAGAAAATGCTACAAAGAAATCAAACGAGAACACTTTTCGTTGTTATTTATGGTCCTTGGACAAACCAAACGCACCGGAATGCTGAATGCTAGGAGTTGTTCTTTGGAACTAGAGTTCGTGTGTTCAAATCCATCTGTTGGCTTGAGTGTTCATAGCATTTCGGAATCTGCTTTTAGCAGTAGGGCTTTCTCTCATTAGCCCTCGTTTACAAAACAGTAGACTGAAAGGCTTAAAACCAAGCCAAGGTCTTGAGACATACGTAGACTATAAGAGTTAAAGCAAAGGGTGTGCTTTTAGATTTTCATGATGAGCACCGCTAGGGTGAAAGAACGACTTTGTTCGAAGTAGGTCCTCATAATTTAGTATGGACCAAGCAAAAGACTCTCAGGCTTGGCTTGTCCCCTTCAGAGCTATCGTTTGAGAACTTGGAGGACATTGTCACTACGAACCTATTTTCCATGAACCAGTCACCGTTAACTAACACGGCCGATCTTAGGCTGAATAAATTCCCGAACCTGCAATCTTCAATTAAGAGAGCGTTGCCTTTGTTAACTGAGCTACCGTGGCTCGTACTACAACAGTTGATAAATACAAATATTCTAGAAAAATTAAAAAGATCAATGGAGCTAAAAAAAAGTAATTTTCATGACCTTCTTTAAAGATGTAGAACATAGAAAAATGTAACTGTCAGCTGCTTAGAGTTAGTCATAAATAATAACCTCTGAATGACTTCTAAGAAGTTATATTTCTGGCATTCTTTCTTGGAGAAGTAGGGGAGAGCAGGGCCTTTCTTAAAGCTCAACTCTCTTCTTCTACAAGTTTTGAGGTACGTTTGCAAAATTTGATCTGAATTTTCGTTTGAAATGACTCAAGTTTAGTGAGTACTAAAGGCAAAACTATAAAAATGTATAAAATATAACACAAAGAAACAACCCCATTTTATATTAATGTCCAAATTATCAAGCGGGAAACCTTAAGCAAATCAAACCTTTAACTGTACTCTCATTCTTGTTATTGTGACACTTTTGCTGTCATTTTATAATGGTCCTTTAAGGTTGCAAAAGCAAGGGCATATATTTCAACATACACGCAAATATACAGTTCTGTCACAATGTGACCACCTGTCAAAATTCATAATAACCACTTTCGCAGAGCGGATCACTGCAGGACTTGCAGGAAGAGTCAACTAAATAAGTTTTTGAAGGTGTTAAATGGGATGTTGAGCCATGCCGATTCCAGTGCAGTGGTCAGCTGCGCTAGGTTGCGCAGGTGATGATCCATGGTGCAAAGAACCTGATCGAGGTCATCCTACTGATTCTGGATTGATTCAAGGGAGAATTTGCCTTCCAAGGTAATAAGGTAAACTCGTGTCCATACACCCGAACGCATCTCCGCACTTGTCCTTCCCCTCCCCCTCTGCCGTCTATGGTCCGTGAGGCACTACATTTGTCTCGTCGATGATTTAGGATTATGCCATTTTGCAACTCACGGAAGAGTTTTACCACTTCAGCCTTCTCTAACAGTTTGAAAAATTAAGTTTCGGAAGTGTTTTCTCCCTTGGCGCTAACGCCAACGATCATGCCGTTTTGGACGCCAGAAAATTTCAGAGTTGTTTTCCGAATGCCTACGACACACTTTAAATAACCAATAGCAAAAATGTCATCAGAAAATTTAATGGATATATAAAGTTGACGACAAAAGTAGGCTTTGGTTACATTAAAAAGAGTGGACTGTGTATATATTTGTTATGCATTTTGTGACACTTCCTAGCTCTCATATAATTATCTCATTTTTATAGTAATGAGATCCATTTGATAATAAATTAATGTTTAATATATTTATTGCAGATATTGTTTTCACTTTATTTCATTCTTTATTGTTATGTACTATTAATGTGTAAATCATTTCATATGTAAAATTCATAGTGTTTATCTTTAATGTACTTGTTCTTTTGTATTGTCAATAAACAGTGAAATTTCGATGTTATAAGTGTAATCAAAGTTTTCTTTGGTAGAGCTGAATCAGCTGATGTATTGCTACGATTTATATAAAATGCCACCAAAATATGCAATAAATCTCTATTACTATGTTTCAGTATGTGTCTCCTTTTTACAGGTGTGTAATATAAAACTGCATTAAATATAAACTGCAGCAATATGTAGTAATGATGCAATAAATTAAACAAATGTGTTTTATTAGAATTTCAATTTCCTGATGTTAATCAGTTAATAGTGCAAATTAATAGTATCATTTGTTGATTTAAGGTCTATTTCCCTCCCTCATATTCCCAGCTGCATATTATGTAAGAACGAGAGCGACCTGTGTGTCCGAATAAGCTACAAAACATTTGAGGACATTCGATCTTTCCCGGTTAATGCTAGTACGTAAGCACGACGTTTTAATAACTCGTTTTGCGTATTGCACACTCGTCTCACACATAATTACTATCTTTCTAATGACCCCAAACCCCAATGTTCTTTCTGTCAGGCCCCACTAACAATTTTTACATTTACTTGCATCTTGTAGTCAGTTACAGCCTGCGTATGTCTTATTTTTTAGTACTAGGCATCCTACCTTAACGGAAGTTACTAGGTGAACCCCCGCATCCCTGTCTCTTATCCTTTTTACGTTTTATAGGCTTATTTTGGTCTATTTAACTTTTTTCTAATAAGTGTTTTAGTATTTTTTACATCTTTAATTAAAATTTATTGTGTAGCTTAATTTTCATCTTTTTACCTTTTACATACCTATCTGGTGAAATTGAGTTTTACTTTGCAGACGGTTTTATAACTTTATTAAACTGGTACGGTTTTACCTTGTTATTAGGCTAGCGCTCTTTTATCAGTTATGTCTTGTTTTTATGAATACACCTTGTGCTTCGCTTATGTCCTAAACAGGACCTTGCGCCGTAAAACTCCAACCAACCAACCAACCTCCCTCATATTCACCTTTAAGAATTTTATAGAATAGGTTTCAAAACATTTGTTAGATTTCACCCCCTAGAGTTAGTACGAGGAGGAAGATTATAAATTATGTTGCTAACTTTTTGTTCCTTATCTCACTAAAAGAACATTTAGTTTCCCACAAAATTATGCGATCATTAAGGGGTTGATTTTAAAAAAATGGAAATGTTAGGTTGGGGGATCAATCCAGTTTGATTCCCTCCCCGGAAGCTGAATTCTAATGGTAGCCCTTTTGCTAACAGAAGGTACTCCCGGATCTTTAAGTGAAGTCATTCGTAGAGACCCCTCCCCACACTTTTTTTATAGCTTTGTGCAGGCTTTAAAGGCTGGTGTCGTCAAAGTTGTTAAAGGCTAACCACCAATTAACCCATGGTGCGAACAAATTATGCGACTAAAGTCTCCATTTAAACAAATTAATAGTGGTTAGCCTTTAAACGACGTTGGTGAGGCTAACCCTAAATCATGGGATCGCTTGAATTCGAGCGTTCTCAAGCAAATGTCCATTTCATATCTAGTCACTTCCCACCAAGGCCGTAACCAGAAATTATTATAGGACAGGAAATCAAACGAAAAAGACTTTGTATTTTTGTGAATGATACTTCAGTAAAAATACAGGTTTTCTTATGTATGTATGTATACTTCTAATGCGTACCAGAACACCATGTAGTTTTAAAATAACAAAATTATTAAAAAAATGAACTGTTTATCGAAGGAAATAATAATGATACTGAATGGAAATTAGCAAAAAATACATTTTTTTGGTCTCATTTATATATTATAGTTAATTCACCGTTTTTGATAACTACGATATATTTTTGACACATATAAC
>CM063497.1:18894300-18969300 GCA_032207245.1 Pardosa pseudoannulata
TCAGCTTCGATTAAAACTACTTGTAGAAGGCAGATTAACTTTAGTTGAATTTTCAGTTGTCAAATCGATTTTGATAATGGATAACCGTACCAATGCCGGCCATTCTCTGCTCACTTCTTGTATCGTACATGCTAGTTAATTTTATCAATTCATATAGTAAACCCTTTAAAAAAAGGATAAAATCTTCTAAATTTTGATAGAATTATATTTTTAGTAAAATACGAATATACATAAAATAAAATTATTCATTCTGAACTGACCCGAAAACCGTTATTTTTGGCAGAACGAAAACCGGAACTGAACTGATTTATGTTCCAGTTGAACCGGAATGAAAAATAATACGGGTATAAGACCTGGTTTTAATATATCTACAGTCATCTTTTGTTTTGTATCTGTTGTAATGTACTTACAACTAAAACACCAGTGTTCGTTCTGTAAGCGAGAAACACATTAAAGATATAATACCTTATATTTGAACTAAAACATTATGTACACTATTTACAAATTAATACATTACTTGATTAATATGTGGAATAACTAGCAATTATTTGGCTTTTTATACAATAATCATTAAAATTTCTTTTTTATACGTTATTCCTTAATCAAAATAATATTGCATTGATAACTGAAGCCCCAGTAACAACTAATGAATATGTTAAATCTGTTTACCTAAAGTAATTACAGGGAGCAGACTGGGACTGTCAACAGGCTTGACGTCAGTACTGGCGTAGCGACCGTTATTTTGCTGGACGTCTATGCTGACGTGCCGACCATACGCATGAGGGTACGGGAATAGATTGCTGGCCCGGGTTGTCTGGCTTGCTCCCAGGATCTCGATGTTCAGCAACTCTTGAATCCCGACATCGACTCCTTTCCCAACTTTTTTTTCCACCTTTTCACCTCCTTTCAACGCCCCTTTTTTCTGTACTAATCACTTGTGAAATTTTCCCACATCTGCACCCCCTTCCGGAGTGCAGGTGGGCTCATTAAAATGACCCCTCTGATAAAAGTTAACATAATTGCTTAGCCCTGACCCATATCTCACGGCTACATCCCTGCCTGTGCTTGGCCATTACGCTTATGCCACTCCGTGATCTATAACTCCTCCACAGGGGATGGCCGATTGGTTAGGGTGCTGGCCTTCGGTACGGAGTTCGTGGGTTCGAATCCCACTGTGGCATGGAAGTTCGTAGCCGTTCGGAATCGGCTTTAAGCTGTAGGTTTCGATCTCATTAGTCCTCGTGTTGTAAAAAAGTAGACCGTAACACTCACAACCAAACACAACCACCCAACCTCCACAGGGGTCCCCACTAAAACTCGAATTCAACAGCTGCACCTAAGTTCTTCTTGGAAATTTATTCCACAGTTGTGTATGCACGTGGTGACCATCGTGGGAAAGTTCATCGGTACATTATCAAAGAATACAAATAGAAATTTTGCTGTCTTGACGTCAAACCGTAAGGATTTACGTTAACAAATACACAAACATACACGCACTAACTTTTATATATAGAGATAACTTAGACAAACCTCCATTAAATTTACATTTAAATTCTTTAAAATATTCTATTCTTTCTTTCCTTCAGGTATGACCAATGGCAAGTCTATTCATTTGGTATAAAGAATCTAGAATATGAAGATTCTACTGATTGTAGCGTTGCTGATGATTTACAAAAAGCCATGGAAGAAGGAGATGAAGCTATACTGATACTACGTAAAAGTCTTATTGGACCTTTGAATACCTGGATTGAACTTGGAAATGTAGTTTGCTACACTTCGTCACTATTGTCTCTGACCTCAATGGTTCTTGGATGTTCAGAATATAAGAAACTATCCTTGGCATTAGCATTCGGCAGTATAACATGTAGAGGAATTTATGGATTTGTGTGGGAGAGAAAAGCTCTTTCCAATTATGTTCTCTATCCTAACAAAAACTTACCATTCCGTCTAAGAACTGATCCTCCAGGGGCAATACTTTTCCGTAAGCCGAAATCGCAATTATCCATGAAAAACGTTCTCACAACTTGTGCTGTTGCCGTTGCGGCTTACTTTATCAGCAAAATTATATAATTTTTGTCCCTTTTCTTGATAATATGTACATTAAAAAGGCACTTCTTTAGGCAACAAGCAGAAAATTAAACTTTTAAACTTTAAGAATAATCTGAAAGACTCACCGTAAGCAGTAATCTACCCACTTCAACCGGGAGTGAATTCATCAGAAGAGGAGTGGCTTAGACAAGTAACGAATGCCATTGATTAGCAGATGCTTCATTCAGAGTTGACATCGCTTCCTATTCTGAGGTATTGAGATTCATCTACTAATACATGAATCAAAAGAACATACAATATAATAAAAGAACATACAATACATGAATCAAAATCTCCTGTAGGGAGAAATGATAATCTAGAGAAAAACCTTATTGCAAGTTAAAGCAGTATGATAAAATATATCACAGCAATCTATCAAGAATATAAATAAAGAGTGATAAAATGCCGATAAAACTAAGAAATACCGAAACTATAAAAGCTTTGCTGAATAGTAATGTAACGCTGAAGGTACCAAATAATAGCGAAGTTATAAAAGCCAAGCGAAAACGTATGGTGCTGTAATGTACAGCTAACACAATGCTAAAGGAACCAAACGAAAGCGAAATTATAAAAGATGGTTGAATAGCAACACATCGCCAATGCAACCAAGCGAAATTAAAAATGCTGGTTGAATAGCACCCCACAGCCTACAGAACTAAACAAAAGTGAAATTATAAAAGCTGTTTGAATAGCAACCCACAGCCGTCAGACCAAAACAAAAGTGAAATTATTAAATATGGTTGAATAGCAAAGCGCCGCCTACGCAACCAGGCGAAATTATTAATGCTGGTTGAATAGCAAAGCACAGTCGACAGAAATAAATAAAAGCGAAATTATAAATGCTGATTGAATATCAATACACAGCCGACAGAACAAAACGAAAGCAAAATTATTAAAAATGGCTGAATAACACCGCACAGCCTATAAGACTAAAAAAGAGTAAAGTTATAAAAATGGTTGAATAGCAAAGAACTGCTGGGGAAACCAAGCGAAATTAAAAATACTGGTTGAATAGCACAACACAACCGACAGAACTAAACAAAAGAGATATTATAAAAGCTGGTTGAATATCAACCCACAGTCGACAGAACTAAACAAAAGTGAAATTATTAAAAATTGTTGAATAGCACCTCACAGCCTATGGGACTAAAAAGAGTAAAGTTATAAAAATGGTTGAATAGCAACGGACTACTGGGGCAACCAATCGAAATTATAAATGCTGGTTGAATAGCACCGCACAGCCAATGAAATTAAACAAAGTAAAATTATGAAAATGGCTGAATAGCAACGCACAGTCGACGCAACAAAGCACAAGCAAAATTATAAATGTTGGTTGAATAGCAACGCACAGCCTATGGGACTAGGCAAATTAAAGTTATAAAAATGGCTGGATAGCAAAGCACTGCTGACTCAACCAAGCAAAATTATAAATGACGGTTGAATACTACTGCACAGCCGACAGAACGAAATAAAATCAAAATTATAGAAAATGGTTGAATAGCAACGCACCTCCAACGCAACCAAGTGAAAGCGAAATTATGAATAGCAACGCACAGTCCATGGAACTAAACAAAATTATATTATAAAGATGGTTGAATGGTAACGCACTACAGACGCAGCTAAGCAAAAGCGAAATTATGATTGTTGGTTGAATAACAACGCACTGCTGATGGAACGAAACCAAGGAAAATTATAAAAATGGTTGAATAACAAAGCACAGCCGATAGAACTAAACAAAGTAAAATTATAAAAATGGTTGAATAACAACGTACAGTCAATAGAATTAAACAAAGAAAAATTATAAAAACGGTTGAATAGCAAAGCGCTGCTGATCCAATCAAGTAAAAGTTAAATTATATATGCTGGTTGAATAGCAACGCACCGCCGAGACAACCAAGCAAAAGCGAAATTATATATGCTGGTTGAATAGCAACACAGAGCCCCGTGGAAAAAAACAAAGTAAAATTCTAAAAATGGTTGAATAGTAATTCACCGCTGGAACAATCAAGAAAAAGAGAAATTATAAATTCTTGTTGAATGGCAACGCACAGCCGAAGCAAACAAGCAAAAGTGAAATTATAAAAGCTGGTTGATATTAGATATACACAGCCGAATGAATCATGCAGTATTGAAATTATAAAATCTTGATGAATAGCAAACCCACGGTACGATGCAAAAGCAAAATTATATAATCTCGATAAATAGCAACGCATCGTGGATGGAACGAAGTAAAATTAAATTATAACAGCTCTATGAACAACAACGCAATATCGATGTAAAGAAGTAATGTCTGAATTATAAAAGCTTCATGGATAGTTACAAAATGCTAATGGAGCCAAGCAAAATCGAAATTATAAAAACTTGATGAGCAGCAATGCAACGTTGATGGAACCAAGCAATTGAAAATAAAATAGATGCATTTCTGTTCCCTAAATACATCCTCACTACCCGAAATCTAAAAGAGGAGTAAGAGGTGGATTTTCATGCTTACAAAGAAGAAAAGCTATCAAAATTTGGTTATAGAAATTCTGAAGCCTATGATACAATAAAATTGTTTTCCAATCTGAATTCGTTTTTTTACATTTGTTAACACATTGATCTTATTAACATATCTACAATTGCTTAAATAAGAGGAGGTAAAATAATCAAATATACTCTCAGGTCAAAATTCAAAAGAACAGATAAAATGTCAATACAAGACTAAATACTAGGACTTGACAATGTAATGATATATCACGAAATATCGATATATCGTACTGCATAATGACTCCAAATTCTAAATTTTCAATGTGGCGATTTATCACGACGTAAGACGAACATCATTATAACTAAATTGATTTACTTTTCTTCGCAGAGCTGCCAAAATCGTTTGAAATCTGCTTTAACCTCTTAATGCACTTTTTTTTTAAGGCCGGGCAAAAAAAATCTATTTTTTTAATGTGAAAAACACAATTTAGAACGTTGTCTTGCTAAGAAAATTACAAAAATACAAAAATAATCAAAATAATTATTGTAATTTTAGAGTTTGGTAACATTGCAGAAAATAGTCGAATCTTGTTATATTACACGCACATCGACTTATTTTACATTGTTATTTTTAAATCTCGATTGAATTCGAGTGTGAAAAATTATAGCAACACAATGTACAACGCCTCTCGAATTAACTCGAGCGTGCACGTTAAGGATTGGGTTGGGTTGTTAGGAGCACTACGGTCTACTTTTTGCAACACGAGGGCTAATCAGACCGGGACCTACTGCTTAAAGCCGATTCCGAACGGCTAGCACGTTAAGGAGTTAAACAGTAGGTCCCGGTCTTATTAGTCATGGTGTAGCAAAATAGTAGAAGACAGCACTTTTAACAAACAAAACAATAACAAAGTGTGTTATAGATATGTTTTTGCTACATAAAAACAATAGATAGATGCTGCTCTTGACAGAATCCATACAGAATCTCAATATTCTAAGGGTTTTTGACGGTAAATTGTTTAACGACTTTGTGAAAATTAAAACAAGACTTTAAGAAGCTTATATATTTAACACTTGGCATGCCGGTATACTTTACCGCCAACTTACGCGTGCAGCGGACGTTTTTTTGTGAATCGCGAGAAAGTTTAGTTATTCAGAAAAATAGCAGTCAATCGAAAACTACTTTATTTTTACGAACGAAACTTTTTTATTTTACACTTTAATATATACTGCATGATTATTTAATAAAAAAAAACAATATTTTTACGAAATCACAAACATAAACGATTTTTAAAATTAAAGTCCGATAATCTGTCACTGAATATTTCTTCATCACTATCTTTGTCATAGAGGCTCATTTTATCAATTTTGTATTCAACAATAAAAAACCAAGCTTCAAATTGACAAAACACGACTTGTACGTTCTGCAGCTAGGAATTCGATTGAAGACGAAAGACCGAGTCACTCGACAATCATAACTTGTGGAAAGAAAAATGCAAAGCGTTGCATAGCAACGCAAACAACACGCATATGATGTCACACATACATATAATTATACGTATTTAGCAGATTTGTGGTGGTTAGCGGGTATCCACCCCAAATCTACTAAATATACGTGACCCGCGCTCCAGTGACAGACTGTAAAAAACGTAAAAATACGTTGCCTGCAAGCGAAGTGTTAATAAAGTTACACTTGCGGTAGCGTAGCACTAAAATAGTGTTAGTAAAATAGGAAATAAAATGTTAAACAAATATCTTCGAATTTCATAACTTCTAGGGGTATGTCTTAGAAAAATGTTCTTTTCGTGACCACTTACCCAGACGGAAGTGAGTAGTCTAACTTAAATGGGAGGAATTAGACGAAAAACAGTAGCTGTAAGTATTACATGGAGCTACAATTGTGGAAATCTAAACAGCTATAATTTGTTAATTTGATTGTAAGTAGCCTTTCAGGCATGTCTTGTTTTTCATTCAACTGAACACGAAGCAAGCGAAGTGTTAAGATAAGATGGTGCTGTAATGAATGAGTGATAACGTGGATTATAGAACATTTACTACAGAAGCATACATCAATGTTAACTTGATTTCTTGTTAAACACTTCGACTGGATTTAATTAGGGAAAGCTTCAAACTTTTTTGCCCGAATATTTTCAATCCCCCTCTAAACACACAAAAATACACATCGTTACAAATATAGAAGAAAACATTGCAAAACTCTTACCTCTTATAACCATAATTTCACCAAATTTGTTCTCATAAGAAAAGAATGAGACTTTTCCACAGCTATAGTATAACAAAGATTGCTTTTTGAAAACATTGCTTTTGGGCATTGCAATGGAAACCGATTAAAGTGAAAAATAAACTAGATTTATAAGAGAGAAATAAAATGTTATAATTTGCTTTTCTAATGCATAAGCATATATTCAATGTTATCAATCAGTAAAATAATTTAATTTCTTAAGTTAGTTTTTTACTAATAGCATACAAAAGTTTTTAACACGATTAACATTTTGTGAAATACTATTCCTTTTCAAATTTTCCATGTTTCATTATAGTTAAAATGCAACAGTTTTAATTGTATAAATTTTTACATTTTAATTATAATTTCATTATAATTGAAATATAAAATATACACCATAATATCTTTAAAATGTTCCATAAATCTAAGGTTCGCAATTTTGTGAATTTTGTGTTTTACAAAAAAATCCTATTTATTTTAAATTCTAGATTTTTAATAAAAATGTTCTATAGGATCAAATTGTGAATCTAAACCATTCTTGAATCAGCTTAATTACATACACAAAATTGCACCAAAATCAGTCCAGCCGTTTAGGAGGAGTTCCATTAAAACACACGGATAGAACAAATTTATATATAAAGATATTTATTTATAATTTCAGAAATACGATATTGTTTTCATAAAATTTCATTCCATTTATTAAAATGAGTACAAGCTTTTATTTTAAATCTTACGAACATAAACTTGTGGGATTTTCTTTTAATAATGTTTCATTTAAATCAAGATTATTTTGTTTTCTAATTTTGTTCATGTATAAGTATGTAAGGTCAGCCTAAGGATCGATTAACAATAATCGACAATTAAGTTTGCGTAATTATGAAAAAAGCTAAGGGCCTTACTCTGGAAGTTGCGGTTCGTTTCGCACCTTCGTTTGTGACGTCACTTTGACGTCAGCTTGATCATTTGCTCACATAATGTCCTCAGGTTGACATCAAAATGACGTCACAACGAAGGTGCGAAACGAACCGCAACGTCCAGAGTAAGGGCCTAATACATTTCTTTAAAAAAATTACCAAGTTTAGCATAAACCGTAACTGATATATCCAAGTCACATGTGCAGTCAGAAGAAATTGAATTGTTCGCAGCTGCTTCACGTACAGTAAATTAAGTGGTTCGTACTGAGACTGTATTGGAACATAAACAAGTGTTTGCCACTTGGACATAAATAGTTGGTATGGCTTTCGACGATATTCTATTGTGAGTAATTTCATTTCCTTGTATTGTGAGTTAGATTTTACGCAGTATTATTTCTAAAATGTGAATTTTGTGTTCAAGGAAGGTAAAACTTGATATTTACCTAATATGAAATGCGTCTTTTCATTGGGTAATGACTTTGATATATACATATCCTACCTGAAGTAAAAATCCACATCTCTACACGGCTCTAGAACAGTTTATATATACCCCTTGTTTTGTTTACCTTTGAAATAGGAAAAACATATTTGAATTTTGAATGGTGTGCATTTTTTGTTTTGATTTTAATACCTTTAAACTTTATACAAACTGTGTGCCTTAAGCCCAAACTACGCTGAAAACTTACGAAATATAATTGTTTCGCTAGTCTCTGCCATTGGAAAAAAAATTTCATGGTGGCCCTGCAAAGTCAATTTTTACATGAAATTGAGCGTTAATTTTTACATCATAACTCCCTGAAAATTTCACTCGCAGCTTTAACACTAGATATACGGATGTTGATCATATACCTATTTTTACGGAAGTGAGCCAATTTGACTCGTACAAAAAAATTTGAAGTTTTTTGCAAAGAAAGTAGTCCCAAATTAATTTAAATGAAATGTTTATTATCAAAAAAATCATAGAAAACATCTTTTACATATAAAATCTGTTTTTGAAACACATTTTCCGCAAACATTTCTATTCCATTTAGCACAATGGTTTCTACATCTGTTTCTTTTGCTGATTGTTGAACTGGACAATTTTTCCGTGCGTCAGTAACATGAATTTATGTCATTTGACTGGAAGTGTTCTCGGCCCACTTTTCTATATTTACCTTATACTATACTTGATATACTTTATATACTTTATATTTACTTTATACTATATTTATTACTATATTTTCATATACATTCTATGAGTCAAATTGGATCACAACTGTGAAAATAGGTATAACCATTTGATAATGCGAAATGAAGTGGTCTGCGGGGAAGAGGAATAAAAGTTTACATATATTTCATTACTTTACTAAAAACCAATGTATGTTTTTGAATAGTGATAATAAAGTTGGATATATATATATATATATATATATATATATATATATATATAGTGATCAAATTTTTAATGAGTCAAATTGACTCGGTCCGTAAATCTAGTGTTAAGAGCCCAACAGTGGTATGCTTGCCTGCAAAGTAATAATCGCATTACTGACTTTCTTTAGTTTCAACAACTATTCAGTGTTTTCCCTAAAGGTTATAATCAAGTTGGCATTAAAGCTGAGATTTATTCGCTCAGTCAAAGACTAGTTCAGTCTGCTTTAGTTTACCATTTGAAAAATATCCCTTTGGGAAGCATTTTTAGAAGGGATCACGGAAACGAAAAACGTACAGTTTGTTATGTACAGCGTCTGAAGCCTAATATCCAAGACTAGCAAATAGCCCGTCATATGACGGCATCATTAAAAGTTTTAATTTTCCAGAATTATAACGTACCCTATGAGACAGGTAAAAAAATGGCTTGTTTTTTGGCTGAGAATGATCTGGTACACTCTCAATAAATTGTTTATCTTTTCTGATCGCATGTTAGTTGACAACCTCAATTTATCTTGTCATATTACGTCATAGGATAGACAGCAGAGGTTCTAATATTCAAAGTGATTTTTTGGCGGAATGATGTTTAAAAATTAAACTAATCGATTGCAAAACGTGAGGTTTTGTATACAAAACAAACACAAAAACGAACAAACTTAATTTTCAAAGATATGTAACTTAAACGCTAGATGTGTATTAGTCCGTGAAATAGACTCCGAGACTTTTATGAAAAGAAGTTTTTGTTAATATCTGTGATAAAATTTCCATTGCAACAAAAAATAATCGATGATTCAATTTAAAATGATCACATATGTACCTAATCTATTATTTAATACAAATATAGAAGAAAATTATTGACGTCATATCTAAGTTCAGTGATAATACGTGTGAAAAAAATGCCAACGATATTTATATAATTTAAAATGAGAAATGATTCATTGAGATGGCTAAAGGAATGCCGTCATAATGTTAGAAAAACAATGGTATTTTTACCTATTATGTGATACTTAATAGTTTGCTCTTAACCAGGGTAAATAGGGCTTGAAATCATGGCATCAAATGATCGAAAAGGGGGGAAGGGGTGGATTTCGAACGTTTTAAAGACTTGCTTTGAATTTTGCTAATTTTAACTCATCAAGAATCCAATATGGATGCCTCTATCCATTCCAGGTCCACCCGCTTCATAAATTCGAGGACGGAAGGACAGATAAGCTATTATTATATAGGGGATTTTTTGGACACTAAACCTATTACAAATAAAATTTAAACTTTTTACAAGCTTTAGCCGATCATTATTAACCTTCGTGGGATTTTGCTCCTTACGCAACCCTCGTACGGATACGAGAAATGTTATTTCCCCCCGGTCTAAGTTATTTCTGATTTTCTCAATAAGAAAGAAATTATTATAGTGGGCTATGTAACAAAAACTGTCAGCGTTATTTAAACTAAAACGGCACATAGTGCATAGGGGTCGGTATTCCTCACCAAAAGGGAAAAACCGTTTAAGTAAAGTAACTGAACTTAAGTTAAAAAATGTACAATTACCTTATGTGCATTTGCAGATAGATTCTATTCCCATCACAGCGTTACTCTACACCGGCAGTGAAAAAGTTATGCCAGAAAGATATTTTAAAATGTATTATGTATCAAAGTGTTTGAAAGAGTTCGTACTCATGTCTTATGAACTTTTCCAGCTTAGTGTAAGTAATGTCAAATTTTAGGTTCATTTTTGGCAAAGTTAAGTATACAGTTGCAAACAAGTAACATCGTATTTCATGGTATGCAAAATATGTAACATGACGCAATTGATTTTTGTTATGCATGTAATATTGAACTAAGTTCTATTTCACTGAAGATGTAGCAACATGTCAAAAATACTGTACTTCCCGTTGCAGTAGACTTCCCGAACAGATTTAACACTAGATTTACGGATGTGGATCATATACCTCTTTTTACTGAAGTGAGCCAATTTGAAAATTGTAGTTTTATGCAAAGAAAATAGTTCCAAATTAATTTAAATGAAATGTTTATTATCAAAAATTCGTGGAAAAATATTTTACATATAAAATCTATTTTTGAAACCCATTTCCCGCAAACATTTCTATTACATTTAGCACAATGGTTTCTACATCTGTTTCTTTTGCTAATTGTTGAACTTGACAATTCTTCCGTGCGTCAGTAGCATCCATTTCTGTCAATGGAATGGAACTGTTGTTGACTTCTTCTCTATATTTACTTTATACTACACTTTATATACTTTACACTTTATATACTTTACACTTTATATACTTTACACTTTATATACTTTACACTTTATATACTTTATATACTTTATATACTTTATATACTTTATATACTTTATATACTTTATATACTTTATATACTTTATATATATTATATACTTTATATAATTTATATACTTTATATAATTTATATAATTTATATAATTTATATAATTTATATACTTTATGTACTTTATGTACTTTATGTACTTAAAGTAAGTACATAAAGTATGTACTTACTTTATGTACTTACTTTATGTACTTACTTTATGTACTTACTTTATTTTCATACACATTCTATGAGTCAAATTGGCTCTCAACTGGGAAAATAGGTATACCCCAATGGATAATGCGAAAGGAAGGTGTCTGCGGGGAAGAGGAATGTAAGTTTACATATATTTTATTACATAACTAAAAACCAACGTATGTTTTTGAAGTGATATTAAAGTTTTATATGAATAGAGAGGGATCAAATTTTTAATGAGTCAAATTGGCTCGGTCCATAAATCTAGTGTTAAAGTAAAATGAAAAAACTCGTTCACAAACTGCATTAAAGAAATTCGCTGAAATATATGACAACTCAGGAATTATGCACGTTACAACACACAAGATTGATTACGGCATAGTCAGCCAATTCCTGCCCACCTCTACAGATACGTACAAACAAGCAGAACATTATACAAACTCACATCGATATATGCTTCGTCAAAATATTTGACCAGTCGATATCCCGTGGGCAAGCCCGGTAGTGCTATGTCGAAAAAAGAACTATTTCCTTATTATTGATTCAGAAAACAAGAGGTTTGCAGTAGTTAAAATGATTTGCGCATTAATACAAAACAAACATAAAACAATGGATCAACATATACAGCAGTATTCATTTGCATTACATTGTGTTGTTCACGATTTTAACGTTAAAATCCCTGCCGAAATTTTTTTAGGCAGAAAAATGTGGTCCTAGAAAGTGCATTCTTTGTACAAAAGCATGCGGCTTAGTTTAAGCAAGCCGATTTTCAGAAAACGCTTCTCAAGGTCAATCAAGTAAATGACCAAATGCGAAAGCAACAAGCCTACTACCATAAAAATCGTAAAGAAATATTTGAAGTTCGCCAATGGGTTCTAAAAGCAGCACACCTACTTTCTAAAGCAACCAAACCCGTAGTCGGGAAACTTTACCTGAATTTTGAAGGTCGGTATCTAATAAAAAAGGTACCTGGCCCAGTTGTCACATTACAAGAAGGAAAGCAAGTCTCCACAAATGTAGATCAGGTTAAAAGGTATATAAATTTGCTGATTTTACTTTCCTTGCAAATCAGGTGCAGCCAGTTATCCAACCAGCTTCGCAACGTTCGCCGGACGTCGGACCTCACCCTACTCATGATTCTGATGCTGTCTAGAAAGGAGGACACCCCTGCTTTTCTCCGGCCCAGTTACCGCAACCAGAAGCTGAAAGAAAGTTACGACTTTTCCACTGTCAGTGCCTGACTCTCAGCTTCTCTATTACCCACGCAAGTGAGGAAAACAGTCGTATCGTGGGAAAACCACCCAAGGGAAATAAAGGCTTCAGCGAACCAGCATGAACAGCCACCTACTGTCAAGAAACTCCCTGGACCAACGAAGCAGGAACCAGGCCTGAACATTGCCCAACACTGAACCTTACGATGTTTGCCCACGAGGTCTACTAATCTTGATGTATGGATAGCAGCCATCCAAAGACACTGCCAAATGGACTGATTGGTGTCACAAAGTCACTGCTTCTATAATAAAGAGCGGTAGAACCGTTCTGGACCCTTAGGGGTCAATATCATGTACGAGTAAGACCGGCATTTTCCTCTACACCATCGGTGGAAGTTTTTTTCCCCTTTGCTGACCTTACCTGACCTTGTGATTCTCGTTATTTTGAGATTATTATTCGAGATATTATCGGAATGGAAAGTTAGATTTCCTCGGCATGTTGTGCACCAATCAACTTCATAGCAGTAAAAAGAAAATGTAATGGGGAATATCCTCGGCCAGCAAACGTTTTTCGGCTTGATATAAGTGGAAAAAGAACGTCAAAGGCCTACGTTAGTGATTATGCAGGTGAATCCAGCTTAAAGTCACCAGATTTTCTCAGACGTAGACTTTCTTTCTCGTCACTCAGTGAGGATGATTCGGACGATCCTTCCGGTGGAACCAGAAATGAATATCAAGACCTAGATTATATTTGCTACCATTTAAGCCGAATATCCATAATGGACACGTGAGCCGTTATCCTTTTTTTTATGATTATATTTATCATTCTCATGATCTTTATCATTATATTTATCATTCTCATGATCTTTATCATTATATTTATCATTCTCATGATCTTTATCATTATTTTTATCATTCCCATAATCCTTATCATTATTTTTATCATTCCCATAATCCTTATCATTGTTTTCATCATTATCATGATTTTATCTTTATATTTAACATTCTCATTCCCTTTATTGTCCTCTTTATCATACCCATTACCTTATAATACTCTTTATCATTCTCATTATAATTCATGCATATTTTCATTTTACACACACCATGCAATGCTAATCATAAACGTGGATTAGGCCTACAGGGGAGACCACGTTATAAAAAAAAACGCACCAAAAGTTCTACCTCCTGGGTGGTGTGGAAATGAACTCTTAAGCTCCATTATTTTCAAATACTATTTTTGATATATTTATGAATGTAATATTTAATTTTTCATCAGTTTTATTATTCATTGGTTGTTTATAACTAAAAATTCTCAAAATTTGAATCATAATTTGAGAAAAAGAAATTATGGTCTCTTGAACGTGATCAAATACTTAACGATAGATAGATGGATGGATTGGATTGGATGGATGGATGGATTGGATGGATGGATTGGATGGATGGATTGGATGGATGGATTGGATGGATGGATTGGATGGATTAGATAGATGGATTAGATAGATAGATGGATTAGATAGATAGATGGATTGGATAGATAGATGGATTGGATAGATAGATGGATTGGATAGATAGATGGATTGGATAGATAGATGGATTGGATAGATAGATGGATTGGATAGATAGATGGATTGGATAGATAGATGGATTGGATAGATAGATGGATTGGATAGATAGATGGATTGGATAGATAGATGGATTAGATGGATTAGATGGATATACTTATATCATTACTTCTATATATGCACACATATTTATATATACATTTATAAATGTATAAATATATTATATAAATATATATGTATTTATTAATAAATATAATTATAAATATATAAATCTATGTAGTTATACATATATTTATAAATGTAATATTTAATTTTTCACAAGTCTTTTTATTCATTGTTTTTTTATAATGAATAATTCTCAAAATTTGAATCGTAATTTGAGAAGCACAAAATATGGTCTCTTGAATGTCATCAACAATTTGAATATACGAGTATTTACAGTGAACAAAAAAAAAAGGTTGGACAGCAAGGAGACCTTATTTTGTAGTACATTTTGTAGTTTTGTATATTTTAAAAGCAAGTTGTACTTTTAAATGAAATATTAAAAAAAAAAAATGGGAATTTCTTCTACGATTCAGATGACTGGTTAGAACTTCAATAAAACACTGCATTTAATTTTAAAATAATTTAAAGGGAAAATTTTGAGATCTCCACAGCCAAAAAAAATTAGACATTTATTTTATTCCTTCTATAGACTGATTTATGCAAATTTTTAATACACTGTTGCATTTTTGGCGCAAATCCACGCCAGAGCTTTAATGCTGAACTGTTTAAATTCATATTTCTTGGTTGAATAATTTCGAAATGGAGACAAATCAAATTCTATAGATATGAAAAACCTAATTGTAAAACTATGGAAAGAAAATAAAAGCATAAAAGATATTGCAAAAATTGGGGCAAGCCTTATTCAACAGTTCATTACGTAATTTACAACTATAAAATTTACGGATTTTTCCACCGACCAAATGGAAGTGGTCGACCCAAAAAAATTTCTTAAAGAGACTTCAAAAATTTCTTTACCATTCTCATGATTTTATCTTTATCTTTATCAATATCTTTATTGTCATCTTTATCATACTCATTTCCTTTATAATACTCTTTATCATTCTCATTATTATTATAATTCATGCATATTTTCGTTTTATACACACCATGCAATGTTAAGCATATACGTGGATTAGGCCTACAGGGGAAACCACGGTAAAAAAAAACGCACCAACTAATTGCTGATTGAACTAAGATTATTTTCAAGGGTTAATTTGAAGGAATATTTATTATATATAATTTTATAAATCTAGTTGTTTAAATGTTTTAAAATATATTAAATATAAATCAAACAATTCTGAAGAAAATTGTGATATAATTCTTCTTTTTCCACGGACATCTGTGTACTGTACTGATCAAGATCTATTAGATTAAGAAAAAGGCTCATATTTCAGGAATGATGATCCATTTTACTTTTTATATAGTTTTTTATAGGCTTGAATTCAACTAAAGAAAACACATGTGTTTCTCTCTTATTCTATAAAGCTCATACTAAACATCAACTCCAAAATCAAATTTTGCCGAAAGATGGTTGAATGGCCAGGGTGCTGGCCTTTCGGTACCGGAGGTCGAGGGTTCGGATCCCACTGTGACATGGATGTTCTTACCCGTTCGGAATCAGTTTTAAGCTGTAGATCCTGGTCTCATTAGTCCTCATGTTGCAAACAGTAGACTGTAGTGAACCAAACCAAAATAAATTATTTTAATTAATGTATTAATTTACTTTTCTTTAGCCTTCAATTTTGTCATACAGTCTTATTTCAGGTCCAGAAATTCATAATTCGTTATATATTTTTCCTTTCAAATCGGTGACTAATAATTCCAGGTATCACTTTCTTCTTAAATATCATCAAAAATATATCATCAAAATAATTTCATCAATATTTTTCTTTAGTGAATTTTAAATATTTGTACATTATCTGTTAATTATTTTCTATTAAATAGATAAGACTTTGATTATATAAACTGTATTTCAGTTTAGAAAAAGTTTTTATGTTTAAAAAAATCCCTTTAAAATTATGGACAAATCGTATAATTAAAAACAGTCTTTTGAAAATTGTATTAAGTGGTATTTGATAATTTTACTGATAATCAATATTGATAGAGGTACGCTCAATATAAATATTAAATTTATCGTAAAAAATTGAAGCAAATAGATAATATTGAAATTCAAGTATACAAATCGCATTCCTTCAAAACTTTTAATCTCTGCTTTGTGTAGGAATTTAATTAAATAATAAATAATAATTAAAAATAGGTTGATTAATAATAATTTTATCCTTGGATCTTGTGCCACTATTTCGGAATAATTATTAAAACACAAAGAACACCTTCTGATTATAAAACTAAGAGGAAAGAAATATAATTGGAAATCTTAAATTGTATTTTGTACACTGGAAAAAGTGTATTATTTTCATAATCTGTTAAGATATGGGATCCTGGAATTTTTTTTCTATCTTTTAAGTCATCCACGCTTATATTCCAGAGGGAGATAGTTTAAATTGATAAAACTATTGTACTCTTATAAAAGGGCGGGAAGTGTCAAAGGATAACCAATCAGGATACTACACGTGTATAAACTACAACCAATAAAAACTTATGTATGGGTCCCTGCTTATGCATCTTAAGTCCAGAAGTGCTTCCGGATTTAGAAGCAGTTTCACACTTGTGAGAGTTAGTGCTTGTGATTCTAGTTATTTTGTAATTATTATTTGCGATATTACCGGAATGGAAAGTTCTATTTCCTCGGTGTCTTGTTCTCCAATCAGCCCCATAGCAGTAAAAAGAAAATGTGATGGGGAATATCCTCGGCCAGCAAAATTTTTTCGGCTCGATGCCAGTGGGCACAAAACGTCAAGGACCTACGTTAGTTATTATGTAGGTGATTCCAGCTTGAAGTCACCAGATTTTCTGAGCCGCAGACTCTCTTTTTCGTCACTCAGTGAGGATGATTCCGACTGTCCTTCCGGTGGAACCAACGATGAATATCAACACATAGATTCCATTTGCTACCGTTTAAGCCAATTATCCATAATGGACACGTGAGTTTTTATCCTTTTTCTTTATCATTATATTTACCATTCTCATGATCTTTATCATTATATTATATCCATTTCTTTATTATTATTTTTATCATTCCCATGATCTTTATCATTGTTTTCATCACTCTCATAATATTTATCATTATTTTTAACATTCTCATGATCTTTATCATTATTTTATCATTTTCATGATGTTTATCATGTTTACCATTCTCATTATTTTATATTTATATTTACCATTCTCATGATTTTATCATTATATTTACCATTCTCATGATTTTATCATTATATTTACCATTCTCATGATTTTATCATTATATTA
Source organism: Pardosa pseudoannulata (assembly GCA_032207245.1). Lineage (NCBI taxonomy): Eukaryota > Metazoa > Arthropoda > Arachnida > Araneae > Lycosidae > Pardosa > Pardosa pseudoannulata. The sequence goes on from CM063497.1 coordinate 18,912,125, forward strand.
ACCATTCTCATGATTTTATCATTATATTTACCATTCTCATGATTTTATCATTATATTTACCATTCTCATGATTTTATCATTATATTTACCATTCTCATGATTTTATCTTTATATTTATCATTCTCATTCTCTTTATTGTCATCTTTATTATACCCATTACCTTCATAATTCTATTTATCATTATCATTATTATTCATGCATATTTTCATTTTACACTCACCATGCATTGCTAAACATATACGTGGATTAGGCCTACAGGGGAAACCACGGTATAAAAAAAACGCACCAAAAGTTCTACCTCCTGGGTGGTGTGGAAACGAACTGTTAAGCTTACTTAGTTGCATATACAAATGATACTATAACATACTATACTATAAATACATTAAGAATTTACAATTGCACATATTCATATATATTTTTTCTACACTATGTATATATTTATATATTACATTTACACTATGAAACCCAAAATAAGTATTAGTAATATACATACATAAGTGTGTGTGTATTCTATACATACATACATATGTATATATATAGTTTTATGTATTTATATATTTAATGTATTATTACTTATACACACAAACATATATATACATACATCTTTTATATCTACACTATATATATATATTTATGTATATCATTTATTTTTATATTGTGAAAATCAAACTATATAATTAATATAAATTAACTTTACGGGTTTTAATTATATCTAACAATTCATGTAACACGTGTAAGTATAAAATAATTCCTTATAATCGTATTTATAACTTTATTAGTCTTCTAGCTGCTATGAAAAATTTACCTTTGAAAATGGAATTTATTTTTTTATGTGGATAGCATTTTTCACAATTCATATTATATTCCAACAATATTTTAAAACTGACTTAACAGGTAAAAACTATATAATGGATTTGAAATTAAACCAAATATGTACAGTGGCATTTTAGTGTAGTACGAGTTCTGAAAGGTAAATTATAATCATTTGAAATTATAATTTTTTTCGAACAGTTCAGGTTGTATTTCTTCATCTGCTTCCTCCGTTTCAGAAATGTTCACATTTATTTAAAGTCACTTCATTGTGTTTTGTATCTAAGAAAGATTCAGTTGGTTGCAGATTAAAATATTTGTAAAATCTACTGTAATTATCAGAAACACTGAACTAACTGCTAAGAATTTACACATCATGTGATGTTATGATACAGGTAAATAAGCTTGTTGCAATTTAGCATTTCTATTATTTTCTTTAAAAAGCCCATTTATTTAAAACACGTACCGACTGTTCCTTTATTATTTATCGGTTAGCAAATAAGTTTTAATCATAATATAAAACGTACGAAGTAATTTCTAGAATTTAAATCCCAAATTAAAATAAGAATCGCAGTTATCCACCAAATGTATCTATAAATAATCTGAAATTTAGTATTCAAATAAAATATGTTATAAATATTACTTACGACTCTTTTGTTTACAACGTTTTTATTTATTAATAGAATTACCTATTAGTTCAAAATAATAATTTAGATAATTTATTTAAAAAAAACTGAATTTGAGGGGGAGTGTTGAAAGTTTAATACCTTTTAAGAAAAATTTCAACCAACACTCGTTATATTAATTTGGAGGATTACAGTTTCATTATGCAGTATGTTAAATATGATATAAACCATTATGTCATGATACAAACATGTTAAATTTTACTCAAAAAAACTTTAAATTTCGTAGACCAAATTAATTTGAATTAAAAAATAAAATAATTGAATAGTCATATTAAAATTTTTCTGGAGAAGTACAAATTTAAAAAGCATTTTAATCATTAACGGTCACATTAAGATTGTTCAGTACAAGTATAAATTTATTTCAGTACTTTTAATACTTCGATAATAAAAATCAAAATTTAAATCTATAACTTTATTCCGGTTTTGTTCCTAGATCACTCTATCTGAAAAATATTAATTGCATTGTTCCACGAGGAATTAAATAGTGATTATTATACACTTGCATAGGAAAAAAAAACGTTGCATTAGTATTGCAAATTTTTAATTTTGATTTAAATTAAATTTACAAGTGAATTTATTTTTAATGGAGCCTTATTTCATTGATTACAATTAAGAAATACGCTTTTAGATAGACGATATAATTAAAGGAAAATGGATAAGTTGAGTGGTGAGTCCTAGAATACATGATGTATAATCGCTTAATATCGGAAACTATATTTTTGAGGAAGTCATCCCGTTTAAATACTTGGGCACATTTATTACCAGTAGAAATGAGATAAAGACTGAAATTAGAAACCGAATTTTCATGGTAAATAGGTGCTATTTTGGTTTAAAGAGCCAAATAAAACCTAAACTTCTCTACATCAATACAAAAATAAACTAACATAAAACCCTTATAAGACCGATGATTTTAAATGGCAGTGAGACATGGGCAATTCACAAAACAGAAGAAAATAGGCTGCTCTATTTTGAAAGAAAATTCCATCGGTTAATATTTGGAGCAGTAAAGGAAAATAATACATGGAGCGGTTTATGTAAGCATGAATTATATTCTAAATACAGACCACCTAACATCTTGGGAGTTATTAAATCCAACAGAATTAGATGGCTGGGACATGATTTCAGACCCAGTTAAAAATTAACTTTTTCAAAGATTGAGGGTACAAGAAGAAGAGGTAGACCAGCAACAAGGGGGTTGGATTGTGTGGAGATCTTGGGTATTAACAGATTGAGAAACCTTGCAAAAAGTCGTGAGGAAGCAGAGAAAGCCTTGGCCTGCACCATACTGTAGCGCTGCTGAAGAAGAAGAACTGTTGCATACTTAAATAGTTCCAAAGATCCAAATGTTTTATTTGGAAAAAAGTAACTTAAACTGGGTAATTACTTCATGTTATATTTCATGCACCCTTAACCCCTTAACAGTTTCAATTTTTTTCCACGAATTCGTCCAAAAATGTCAGTTTTTTTAATGCATATTTTTATTCATTTTATATTTGTAAGCTGTAATGTTATTGAAATTAATATTTCTATTTATTTTAAGCATGTATAATAAAAAAAGAAGAAATGTTTAGAAGATGTTTTCCGTGGATGTTGTCTTTTCTATCCCATGTAAGTCAGACAGGAAAGTTGCATTTACAGTAGTGCATAGAAAAAAATACGAATACTACAAATATATCTACTTAACCTGTTGTTTCAAAGATCAGATTTAGTGTGATAAACTTTGAAAGAGTGCAAGAGGCATAGTTTAACTTCACGGTCCTGTCAAAAATACCTAGTCTCTTTTCTAATTCTTTTGCAGCTGTCATTTTTCTTCAGGGAACACACATAGCACTGGTTTGCAGATCTTAGTTTTTTTGTTTGTAAGAGGAATTACCTCTAAAATGTCTCTCTCGGCCTGTCTCCCGAGAACTCAAGCCAAAAACTTAAAGATAAAAGAAGTACGAAAATTATTAGAAAGTCCACACTTTTAAACCAAACAGAATACACTTCGAAAGCTAACATCTTGGGGACATCTATTCGACTAATTTAACATTGAAAATACTAAAGATACTGTTACGAATTTGTTAGTGTAACTTAAATTTAGCATGGGTCTCCATAGATATATCGCCAAATTGGCGAGATATCGGCTTGTTAGCGACATTTTTGGCAACATATTTTTGTAACCAAGTTCATCGCCAAATATTGCCAAGTGGGGCGTCACGTGACAACTTCCGTTTCTGGTTTCTGGAATTTTCCAGAAGTTTCTTCGGGCTTATATAAGGCACAATGTCCCTTGCAGAGTAGGGGGAAAAGGCCTTTTAGCTAAGGAGCCCCATAACCGTCCTTTATAATAGAAGGAGGTGCAGAGTAGAAAGTCGTGAAGAGGATCTCTTGGTCTACGGAGTACGCACGGTGTGTTGTGCTTGATGTGGAGATTGATACGTGAGCCGACGGCATTGTGGTCGAATTGTTCCGCTGTGATTTTGTCAGTGTGTTGTATTTTTCCAACTGATTGCGAATAAAGTATTTGTCTTCGTGCTGCAGTCTTGCTTGCTTGTAAAGTCCATTCAATCCCCGAATCCAGTTTTGGAAGTTTGTAACAATACTGATAAAACAGTGAGAACGACAAAGAAAACAGATTACCCGTACGCTTTACAGGCAAATCATTAAAAGCACGGTAACCGCTCCCGCACGGTTTACGTGCAAAACAGGGAAGGGGTTAACAAAAAATTTCATTTAGACGGGAAGGGGTGAAGATTTAATACCGTTTTAAAATTCTTTTCAACCGAAAATAGTTATTAATCAAAAGGATTAGAGTTTTATTATGCGGCATATGAAAAGTAATATGTACCTTTATGTCATATTTAACACATTTTGAAATTTCCTGAATAAACAGCATATTGAAGTATTAATGTGAAATGCATTTCAAGATAATTAACTTTTTACTTGTATGCTAAAGGTGGGGTTTTTGGTTTAGTAAAATTCTAAAAAGCATTTTAATCAGCAACGGTCAAGTTAAGATTCTTCTGGACAATTACATATTCAGATATTTTGAACTTGCCTTATAAAGATATTACTCTTGCATAGGAACAAAAACATTGAATTAGTTCTGTAAATTTTTAATTTTGATTTAAATTAAATTTACACGTGAGTTTGTTTTTATTGGAGCCTTATTTCATTGATTACAACTAAGAAAAATATACGCTCTTGGATAGACGATATAATTAAAGGAAAATGAATAAGAATTAATAAGTTTTGGTGGTGAGTCCTTGAATACATGATGTACAATCGCTTAATATTGGAAACTATACTTTTGAGGAAGTCATCCCGTTTAAATACTTGGGCACACTTATTACCAGTAGAAATGAGATAGACTGAAATTAGAAAACGAATTTTGATGGCAAATAGGTGCCATTTTATTTTAAGATCCAAATAAATCTAAACCTTTTGCATCAATACATAAATTAACCTATACAGAACCCTTATAAGACTGATCATTTTATATAGTGAGACATGGTGGAATTCACAAAAGAAGAAAATAGGGTCGTTTTTGAAGAAAAATCCTTGGTCACTATTTGGAAGAATTTAAAACCATTTTAAAATTCGTTTCAACCGAAAATCGTTATATTAATCAGGAGGATTGCAGTTTTATATTTTGCGGCATATGAAAAGTAATATAGATCGCTATGTCATATTTAAAACATTTTGAAATTTTCTGAATAAACAGCATATTTAAGTATTAATATAAAATGCCCATTAAGATAATTAACTTTTTACTTGTGGGATAAAGGTTGGGTTTATTGTTTGGTAAGATTTTAAAAAGATTTTAATCAGCAACGATCACATTAAGATTCTTCTGGAGAATTACATATTTCAGATATTTTGAACTCCTGGATAATAAAAAATCCCAATTTTAATCTATTTTATTACGGTTACTTTTCTAGATCATTCTGTCGAAAAGTTAGTCAGCTAAAAAAATTGTTTTTGCTTCACGAATTTTAAATAACAATAAATATACAAATGTAGAGGAGCAACAAATTTCTTATTAGTTATATAAATTTTTAATTTTGATTGAAATTAAATTTACAGGCAATTTGTCTTTATTTGTGAAATGTTTTATTGGTTGAATTTATATTCATTATAGATGTTAATAATAAATACATACATGGATAGAGGTTCAAACAATAAAATAATTCAATACATTAAGATTGTCCCGGAGAATAACAAGTTTAAAAATCATTTTAATCACCAATTTATTATGTGATAAACTTAATAAGAACCTCTTAAAAGCTGAAAATAAGGCTTGATATAATAGCATTATAAGCTCGAAAAGGGGGGGGGGAAGGGTGAATTTTGAAACTTTTGAAGACGACACATTGAATTTTGCTAACCCTAAATCATCGAGAATTCAATATAGATGCCCATATCCATTCCAGATCCAACTGCTTCATAAATTCGATGGCAGACGAGCTGATAAGGTGAAACTGTGTATCTCATTGTGCCAACGAATCATATCTTCCTTTTCAATTTTACTAATTAATTTTCATATACGGTTACAGATAGCAAGAGTCAAACCAGCCCTCATCGACACCTCGTGACTGCTGCCTTCAAACTTATTATTTTTCAAAATTTTAAACTTTTTTTTTATCCAAAGAGAACTCAATTATTAACTATCTTCAAGATCAGGCATAATGTAGTCTGGATAAGAAGCCTTATAAATATCCGATAAAATGAAGGAGGACATGTCCTTATTTCCACCAGGTCAATCCTCTTCCTCCTCCTCCCAATATTTATTCACATTTTTCACTCCAATCCATTGATCCGACACAGACACTCAAAATAGATCCAAATGGTAAAACTTATATATCGGGCTTCGGAAATGTTATTCTGAATCATATAAACTCCAGATTATATATTGGTCTGATAAGATCACCCGAAGATTATTTTCTCAAAGAAAGGAATTCAAATGATGTTATACAAAAGAAGACTTATTAATCTTCTTCGGTTTTAAACTTTAACAATAATAGCCTTATCAAAGAGATTTAGATTTTTCTAATCTTTTCCTACGAAAGACAACTTATCTTCTCTAGCTTTACACTTTCGCAATAATAGCTTTATCAAAGAGATTTAGAATTTTCAATACTTTTCCTACGAAACACGACTTATCAATCTTCTCGGGTTTTACATTTTGATAATAATAGCTTTATCAAAGAGATTTAGAATTTTCAATACTTTTCCTACGAAAGACGACTTATCAATCTTCTCCGGTTTTACACTTTGACAATAATAGCTTTATCAAAGAGATTTAGAATTTTCAATACTTTTCCTATGAACGACGACTTATCAATCTTCTCCGGTTTTAAACATTCACCATAATAGCTTTATGAAAGAGATTTAGAATTTTCAATACTTTTCCTGCGAAAGACGTTTTATCATTCTTCTCCGGTTTTAAACTTTGACAATAATAGCTTTATCAAAGAGATTTAGAATTTTCAATACTTTTCCTACGAAAGACGACTTATCAATCTTCTCCGGTTTTAAACTTTCACAATAATAGCTTTATCAAAGATATTTAGAATTTTCAATATTTTTCCTATGAAAGACAACTTATCAATCATCTCCGATTTTAAACTTTGACAATGATAGCTTTATCAAAGAGATTTAGAATTTTCTAAACTTTTTCTATGAAAGACGACTTATTAATCTTCTCTAGTTTAAAACTTTGACAATAATAGCTTTATCAAAGAGATTTAGAATTTTCAATACTTTTCCTACGAAAGACGACTTATCAATCTTCTCTGGTTTTAAACTTTCACAATAATAGCTTTATCAAAGAGATTTAGAATTTTCAATACTTTTCCTACGAAAGACGACTTATCAATCTTCTCCGGTTTTAAACTTTGACAATAATAGCTTTATCAAAGAGATTTAGAATTTTCTAAACTTTTCCTATGAAAGACAATTTATCAATTTTCTCCGGTTTTAAACTTTGATAATAATAGCTTTATCAAAGAGATTTAGAATTTTCAATACTTTTCTTACGAAAGACGACTTATCAATCTTCTCTTGTTTTAAACTTTCACAATAATAGCTTTATCAAAGAGATTAATAATTTTCAATACTTTTCATACGAAAGACGACTTATCAATCTTCTCGGGTTTTAAACTTTCACAATAATAGCTTTATCAAAGAAATTTAGAATTTTCAATACTTTTCCTACGAAAGACGACTTATCAATCTTCTCGGGTTTTAAACTTTGACAATAATAGCTTTATCAAAGAGATTTAGAATTTTCAACATTTTTCCTTCGAAAGACGACTTATCAATCTTTTCCGGTTTTAAACTTTTGCAATAATAGCTTTACAAAAGAGATTTAGAATTTTCTAACCTTTTCCTACTAAAGAAAAATAATGTCAGGGTACAATACTTCTCACAAACACGGAAAGAGTAATAGAGTAATAGAGTTAACAATAAAGCTTTTTTTAGTGAAATAAATAACAAACGGGCGACACACTATAAGTTTATAATCTTGCCTCTAATACAAGATAATTGAACATTAGATATCTTGGATTATTAACTGATATGTTAGGATTATGTTATGTATATTTCCTTTCTTCATAGAAAGGTAGAAATGTGATTAAAAAAGGAAATTCATCATCTTAATCGATTTTGGATTTTGAAAATAGCTTTGTTAAATTTATTTCCCTCTTTCTGAAGTTTTCCTCCGGATGACAAATCATTTCCAAGTACAATAGTTGTCACATACACTTGAAGAGTAATAGGGTTAACAATAAAGGTTTTCTTAGTGCAATAAGTAACAAACGGGCGACACCTTATAATAACAAGTTCAAATTCTTGCTCCTAATACAAGATTATGGAACATTGGAAATCTTGGATTATTAATTGCTATGTTAAGATTACGTTATGTATAGTTCCTGTTCTCAGAGAAAGGTAGAAATGTGTTGCATTCGATTGAAAAAGCAATTTATCAATCTGTACCGATTTCAGATTTTGACAATAATAGCTTTGTTAAATTTATTTACCTCTTTCTGACTTTTTTCTAAGGCTTAAAAATCATTTCAGGCTACAATATTTCTCACATAAAAGGAAAGAGTAATAGGGGTAACAATAAATGTTTTCTGAGTGCAATAAGTAACAAACGGGCAACAACTTATATAATAAGTTTAGAATATTGTTCTTAATACAAGATACTAGAATGTTGGCACTCTTGGATTGTTTATCACTATGTTAAAATTACTTTATGTATTGTTCCTTTCCTCAGAGAGAAGTAGAAATGTGTTGAATGTGATTGAAAACGCAATTCATCAATTTTTTCCGATTTTAGATTTTGATAACAGCTTTATTAAATTTATTTCCCTTTTTCTGATTTTTCCTACAGATGAAAAATCATGTAAGGGTACAATACTTCAGAACAGTTTACAAATACCTCTTGTTTTGTTTACATATGAAATAGGAAAATATATCTGAGTTTTGAATCGAGTGCATTTTCTTTCGCTGTGATTTTGATACCTGTCAACTTTATACAAAATGTATGCCTTAAGCCTAAACTCCGATGAAAATTTACTGTCATATTAAGATTGCTTTGGAGAAGTACAAATGTATTTTAATAATGTGAATCATTAAATAATAAAAATCAGAATTTAAGCCTGTAATTATATTCACATGAATCTAGATTACTCTATCAAAAGACTTTGTCAGCTAGTAAATTCCATTGTTCCACGAGGTATAAACGGTGATTATTATACACTTGCAAAACACCAATATTTTATATTAGTTATGTAAATATTTAATTTTAATTCAAATTAAATTTATATGTGTACGTTTATTAGTACATTCTTTAATATATTACAATTATTTTCGCTACAGAAATTGAGAAAAAGATACACATTTGGAGAGAGGATAAATCTAATTTGAAATGAATAAAAATTTTGGCAACTTTGTATACTTCCAGTGATTCACATGTTTTATTTCGAATAATATATATTATACTATACACTTCTCTATTATATTCTCTACTTGTATTGAGCTATTAGTGAAAGTGTGGATAGAACAAAAGTTATATTTGCTGAAGATATCACTATTATTTCATTAGTAAAGAAGTGAAGTCATCAGGGTTTATTATATTTATGGACTTAATTCTTTTACATAGACAGGTATTAAAAATGAATTTACTTACACTATAAAAATTTAATCCTTAATATTCTCTAATATTAAAATAAGTAGTAACAGCATTTTCAGTACATTTCTATTATTGGTTTTCAATAAAGTTATATACATTTTACTCATCCTTCTGGAGTTCATAGAAAAGAAAAACATGTCTTATTTGTATTTCAACCAACCTAATTAAAGTAGTTTATCGACAAAAATAATGTAGTTTTTATAAATATTACATCATTACTAAAAAGTTATAAATTTATAATTCTCTTTTCTGTAATATATGCAAATATAAAGCTATTAATAATTAAATAATTCAAAAACTGTTGGAAGTATAATTACATTTAATGATTTCATTGCAAATTAAAAAATATGAAAAACTATCTGCTCCTCCCCTCCTATCTTAGAACTGGCTTATAGCCCGTCCTATGGAGGAATCAGTAAAGTTTTTAATTTTCTAGAATTGTAAAGTACCCTATAGGCAGGTATAAAAATGTTTTGTTTTTTTTGGCTGATAATTATCTGGTACACAATAAATAATTTGTTTATCTTTACTGACCGCATGTTAGTTGTCAGCTTTAATTTATCGTGTCATATTACGTGATAGGATGGACAGCAGAGGTTTTAATATTGACAGGGATTATTTGGCGGTATATAGAGATGATGTCCAAAATTTAACGAATCGATTGTAAACCATATGGGCATGTATAAAAAACAAACACACAAATGAACAAACTTCTTAATTTTCAAAGATTTAACTTAAACGTTAGATATTTATTAGTCCATGAAATAGACTTCTGGACTTTTCTCAAAAGAATTTCTTGTTAATAACGCTGATAAAAATTTCATTGCAACAAAAATAATCGATGATTAAATTTAAAATTAGCACATATGTACCTAATCTATTATTTAAGACAAATATGAAAGAAAATTATTCACTTAATATCTAAGTTTGGTGAGAATACGCATGAAAATAATGCCGACGATATTTAAATAATTTAAAATAAGAAAGGATTAAAAGACAGGGTTAAAAGAATGACGTCATAATGTTAGAGGAAAAAAATGTTACTTTTACCTATTTATTATGGGATAAATTGAAAAATTTAATGTTCTGTTCTTACCAGGAAACATCAGAGCTTGAAATAATGGAATTAACCCCTTAAAGCACGAATTTGTTTAGGAAAGTCTGACAAAAAAAATTATTTGCATTAAGACAGAAAAAGAATATATAAGTATAGTGTAAGTTATTTTTTGCAATTTTAGTTCTGAGTGGTGACTAGAGAGAGAGAAAGGGGGTAAAAGTTATAAAACATTTGCTACACAAACAAAGTGTAAACGATTTGATTGCATATTTATTTTGAATTTTGCCCGTGTCAGACACGGGCAAATGCGTTAAGGGGTTAAACATTCGAAAAGGGGGGAAGGGGTGGATTTCGAACATTTTCGAACTGGGTTTGAATTTTGCTAACCCTAACTCATCAAATATACAATATGGTTACCTCTAACCATTCCATGCCCGAACGATGGGCGATTGGTTAGTTTGCTAGCCTTCGGTACCGGAGTTCGTGGGTTCGAATCCCACTGAGGCATGGATGTTCGTAGACGTTCGGAATCGGCTATAAGTTGTAGGTCCCGGTCTCATTAACCCTCTTGTTGAAAAAAAGATACCGTAGCACTCCAAACCAAACCAAACGAAACTAACCATTCCAGGTACAACCGCTACATAGAATCGTGGACAGACGAACAGATGGAAAGATAACTTAAGCTTTTATTATATACGGAATGTTTGAATCAATTTGTGAAAACCAAATAAAATGTAAATTCTATTAAAAAGATTAAACTTGCAAATCGAAATGTTGAAATTTACCTTTCAAAATGTTGAATTGTACCTCTACCTCTCCTTTTAAATAAAAAGGCAAACAAGTGTGATATTTCATTTTACGAACAAATTGCTCATTGGATTAAGGAATTTTTGAAGCATTAATTTGAAGGGATATATATCATTGTATATATTTTTAAAAATCTAGCTGTTAAAATGTTTTAAAATGTAGAAAATATAAATCAAACAATTCTGAAAAATCGGAACTATAATTCTTTTTCTTTCCACAGATACTGATCGTGTACTGATCAGGACCTCTTAGACTAAAAAAAACTCATATTTCTGCAATACCAATCCATTTCATTTTTTATAAAGAAATAGTTTTAAATAGACTTGAATTCAACTAAAGCATTCATATCCGTTTTTCTCTTATTCTGTATAATTCAAACTGAATATAAACTTTATTTATTTAAATAATGCACTATTTTAATTTCTTTAACCTAAAGTTTGTCATACAGTCTTATATCAATTCTAAAATTCCATAATTCATTATAAATGTTTAATTTGAAATCGGTGACTAATAATTCCAGGTGTCACTTTTTTCTTATATCATCAAAATTATTTCGTCAGTATTTTTCTTCAGTGAATTTTAAATATTTGTACATTATCTGTTAATTATTTTCTATTCATTAGATAAAACTTTGATTATATAAATTATATTTTCAGTTTAGAAAAAAGTTTTATATTTAAAAAAAATCCCTTAAAAATTGTAGACAAGCTGTATAATTTAAAACAGTCTTTTGAAAATTGTATTTACTTAAGTGGTAATTGATAATTTTACTGATAATCAATATTGATAATCAATATATAATATATAAAATTAAATTTGAAATCATAAAAAATGATTTTTTTCTATAACAAAATTATGAAAGTGAATTTTAAATATTGAATTATCTGTTAAATTTTTCTATTCATTAGATCTTGATTATATTATATTTTCATTAGAAAAAAGTTTTATATTTAAAAAAAAATCCCTTAAAAATTGTAGACAAGCTGTATAATTTAAAACAGTCTTTTGAAAATTGTATTTACTTAAGTGGTAATTGATAATTTTACTGATAATCAATATTGATAACACACCTATTATTATAAATTTTAATGAAAGATAATATAAATTTTTATCAAAAATTATTATGGAAAAATATTTTATTATCTTTAATTATCTATTCTTAGATAACTTTGATTACAAATTATATTTTCATTTAAAAAAAGTTTTATATTTTTTTTGTAAAACTATTTACACTAAAGTACAAGTGGAATTTAAACTGTAATCAGTAGATACTACTTATAAAACAAAAAAAAATTATTGGGATATTATGAATTTTTCTTTCCCTTATCATCACTTTGAAGGAATCATTATATATTGTAATATTTATGGTTGATAATAAAGTTTTCTTTTCCAGTGTCTTTTTCCACAAAGATGTATACTAAAGAAAAGTATCTTGGAATTTTACTATTTTTCGCAGTGTTATTTTTTCTTTATCAGAATTTATTCCTTATAAGTCATATGTTTCATGATGATTCTCATTTCTCGTTTATTATTCATATGTATCCATCTCAAAATTTATGTATTGAATATCCTCATTCCATTTAAATTTTTTTATCTTTTTCTAGTTATATTGTATTTTTTATATTCATTAATCTATTTTCAATCTTGTTCTCCATATCAGTATGATTTTATATTACCATTTTTTCTCATGTATTATCATGAACTTCTCTTTCATTATCATGTATTATCACCATATTTTCGGAATCTCTTTCCTTACATATTTTATTTTTCTTTCTAGATAACATTTGCACCCATTTCAGCCGAATATCCATAACGGACACGTGAGTTGTTATCCTTTTTCTTTATCATTATTTTTATCATTCCCATAATCCTTATCATTGTTTTCATCATTATCATGAACTTTATCATTATTTTCATCATTCGCATGATCTTTATCATTATTTTTATCATTCACATGATCTTTATCATTTTTTTTATCATTCTTTTATCCTTCTCATGATTTTTATTATATTTATCATTCTCATTATTTTGTATTTACATTTACCATTCTCATGATTTTATCTTCATATTTCTCATTCTCATGATTTTATCTTCATATTTCTCATTCTCATGATTTTATCTTCATATTTCTCATTCTCATGATTTTATCTTTATACTTATCACTCTCATTCTCTTTATTGTCATCTTTATCATACCCATTACCTTCATAATTCTCTTTATCATTCTCATTATAATTCATGCATATTTTCATTTTACACACATCATGCATTGCTAAACGTATACGTGGATTAGGCCTACAGGGGAAACCACGGTATAAAAAAAAACGCACCGAATGTTCTACCTCCTGGGTGGTGTGGAAACGAACTGTTAAGCTTACTTAGTTCCATAATCAAATGATACTATAACATACTATACTATATATACACTAACAATTTACACATGCACATATTCATATATCTTTTTTCTACACTATGTATATATTTATTCATATATTACATTTACACCATGTAACCCAAAATATATATTAGTAATATACATTCATACATACATAAATGTGTGTGTGTGGGTTCTATACATACATACATACATACATATGTATATATATAGTTTTATGTATTTATGTATTTAACATAATGTTACTTATACACACAAATAAATATATATATATATATATATGCATACATCTTTTATATCTACATGATATATATTTATATATATCATTTATTTTTATATTGTGAAACTCAAACTATATAAGTAATATAAATTAACTTTATGTGTTTAAATTATATTTAAAAATTCATGTAACTCGTGTAAGTATAAAATAAAATTCTTTATCATCGTAAGTATAATTTTTGGTGAATTTCTTACCTCTAACTTAAAATGATTTCATTTATAATGTCACACATTAAACTTTTATATTTTAATATTTAATGTATATGTACATCTTTACGAAGATAATATCTTAAACATGAGTCTTTGTAATTTTGCTTTGTATGATATTTGCTGTAAAAACTGCCCATATGCATGCCATGAACAAGTGTCACAATAGTATGTCTTTGGATGCCTTTTGCCGGGTTTATTTTTTTGAGAGCAGACTTTGCAATTCTTTCTAACCCCTGTTAGGCTGGTTGTACACACAGCAGATATTTTACCGAGCGGAGAATTTACCGTCGCATAAAACTTTTATATTTTAATATTTAATATATCTGTACATCTTTACGAAGATAATTTTTTAAACATGAGTCTTTGTAATTTTGCTTTGTATGATATTTGATGTAAAAACTGTCCAGATGCACGTCCTGAACAAGTGTCACAATGGTATGTCGATATCTTTTGCCGGGTTTATTTTTTTTAGAGCAGACTTTGCAATTCTTTCTAACCCCTTTTAGTCTGGTTGTATACACAGCAGATATTTTCCCGAGAGGAGAATTTATCGTCGCCAATTTACGAAATCAACCAATCAACGTTGTTGAGAAGCGACGGTAAATTCTCCGCTGTGTATGCAACCAGACTTAGCAATGCAACTTTCCATTTAGGCGGATGTTTTCGAATTCGGAGGTTGAAGTCGAAGCATGAGCTTATTTCTCTACTACGTTCCATGGTAATAGGGGTAAGAAATTTCAATTTTTCTGTTCCTTCGGCCCAGGCTGAGAAGTTCGAATGAATGCCGAAAATGCAGTAAGTTTCATGGTACTGCACTAATCTCATATAAGAAAATTTTACGCAGTTTGAAATCGAAATTACGTCGTTTTTGTAAGATCATATACGCAGTTCTTAGAACAAAAATAATGATATCAGAAACATAAACAAGATATCAATCACCAAATAAAGAAACATAAATAGTTTAACAGCACATCGAATTATCGCACCAAACAAAGTGGTGAGCTAGAGTCACCTCTCTAGTTGCGGCATTAAATCATGTGGTGAGCGAAATTCACCTCTCGAGTGCAAAGAATTAAAAAGCATTGAATAGGAAGTTTTAAAATGAGATATATTTGCACGCGCAGTGTCTCCTAGCAGTGAGTTAACTCTGAATCATGCTGTTTGTTCCCAGAAATCGAATCCGGATTTGAAAGGGGAAAGAGGACATTTCGGAGAAGGGTGATGCCATTCTGCATTTTTTGCTTTTGTATATAAAGTCGTCATAACAGCAACTTCTCTCTGCTGCTGTACTAGCTTTCAGAACAGTGGTGTTTGGATATTCGAAACATATGCCTTACTGGTAAGCTAAAGATTACATTTTGATTTAAAGTTAATGTTTTTATAGTTAAAATTGTTTTAAGTACTTAAAAACTTTATAGGAACTGCATTTATAGTTTATTAATTGATATATGTATAATGAATACCAAGCAGAACTTTCATTAACACATATAAAAATATTTTACATACATCTTTTATATTTAAATATCCATATATATGTATATATAATATGTGTGTGTATATATATGAGCCGTGATCTTTGAAAACGGTGTAAGTCTATTTTAACAACAAAAAAAGTTAAGGATATCGAGCTAAAGATCACATTTTGATTTAAAGTTAATGTTTTTATAATTAAAATTATTTTAAGTACATAAAAACTTATAAAATTTTATATGAACTGCTTTAATAGTTTATTAATTGATATATGTATAATGAATACCAAGCCTGCAATTTTATTAATGCATATAAAAATATTTTACATACATCTTTTATATTTAAATATCCATATATATGTATATATAATATGTGTGTGTATATATATATATATATATATATATATATATATATATATATATATATATATATATATATATATATATATATATATAATATATATATATATATATAAATATATATATATATATATATATATAATGTGTGTATATATATATATATATATATATATATATATATATACAATGCTCTTTGAAAGCGGTGTAAGTCTATTTTGACAAAAAATAGCTAATAATATCAAGCTAAAGATCACATTTTGATTTAAAGTTAATGTTTTTATAATTAATATTGTTTTAAGTACTTAATTTTATATGAACTGCTTTAATAGCTTATTAATTGATATATGTGTAATGAATACCAATCATGTACTTTCATTAACACATATAAATATATTTTACATACATCTTTTATAATATCCATATATATGTATATATAATATGTGTGTGTATATATATGAGCCGTGCTCTTTGAAAACGGTGTAAGTCTATTTTAACAACAAAAAAAGTTAAGGATATCGAGCTAAAGATTGCATGTTGATTTAAAGTTAATGTTTTTATAATTAATATTGTTTTAAGTACTTAATTTTATATGAACTGCTTTAATAGCTTATTAATTGATATATGTGTAATGAATACCAATCATGTACTTTCATTAACACATATAAAAATATTTTACATACATCTTTTATATTTAAATATCCATATATATGTATATATAATATGTGTGTGTATATATATGATATGCTCTTTGAAATTGTAAGTCCATTTTGACAAAAAAAAAATAGTTAATATATCAAATAGTTAAAGAAATATAAACAAAATTAAAATTTTTGCAAAACATTTTATAATTTAATAAAATTATTTTATTACTAGAACAAAGCTTACATCTGTTATTATTACAAACACAATATTAAAAAATGTTCAATGCTTGTTTTATACTAATATTGAAACAATGATAAAAGTAAATTTCAGTATATGATTATTCAATATTCAAAATGCATGTTATCACAGCTGTTCAGTATTAATCTAAAATTAATTTTTTGAGAATTCAAGATTTTAATTAATTGAACTGTCTACGTTTGGAGCAATGTTTTTTAAAGACTATTTATAATTTATTCAAAAATATTTTAAAAAAATTTCAGGTATGGAATTTTGTATAAATATTTATCAAATTTTTATGCTCACGTCAGATATTCTATAATGTGTATAATATAGTGATTTAGGACGTGATTTTTTATATGGGTCAGATAATATAGAAAAAGGATGAATTTTTCATAGAAATCTTCAAATTTTTACATGCAAGTACTTATAAAAACTGGATATTGACAGTTGTAGCTTAGCTTGTTGTTGACAGCGTAGGGACTAATATCCCAAGAAGACCAGACAAACTTTGCACGACCAGATTCATCGTTTAGAATACATAAAAAATGGACAAAGAACTGTACCTCTACAGCCGTAATTTTCAAAAAAATACGAGAAAAATGGTATGATATCAAACCCAGTTTGAAAACTAAACTTTGTTCAAAACATAGGCAGGGGGATGTTCGAGATGTCACCCGCGCATATGACGAGCATGTATGAGCGTATCGTGGAATGGTTGACTGCAAACATTCTATCCTCGTACTGTATCCATTAAAGTATAATCGCCGTGAAGACGAGCAGCTGGGTCTCGATAAATGAATTCCTTCAGAAGAATTTCAAAGGTGTCATTTCTAAAGATCGTGGTGGTTTTAAAATTGGACCCCCACTTAAGTAACGATGTTAAAGTTTAGAATAAAATTCGATTTTCCGCACACCGGATATGGCGTCATACACATTCTTCCTCATATTCTTCCGAAAATTATGCGCTGTAGTGGTATAGTTCTTTGGTCACTTATTTATTCCAAATAACGAATATGGCTGTGCCGAGTTTATCCGGTCTTGTTGGGACACCATGAATGTTGTGATTTGTGGTGTCTTTATGTAAACAAAAATTCGTTTTGTATGATAATAATTGTTTTTTGAACAATGTACTAGTTGATGTCTTCTCAATCATTCGTCACTATGTTGGTTGAGGATAATCACGTCGTTGACTGCCCCCAGGTGCCTAGTTTAGGGTAAAACTGAGTATTTCTCCAGAGTCCATTAATAGGACTTGAACAGTAAAACGCCATCTTCTTAATTTGATGTCTTGATCTGTGTTTTTAAGAGAGTTTTCTGTAACAGCTCATCATTTGTTACGGTGCGAGACCATAAAGCTTTCCCGGTTATCCTTAAACACTTATTTTGAAAAGTATTTAATTTTCTTGTTTAGACTACGGTTAGCTCCCAGGTTTCAGATCCATACAAAAATACTGATTTAACTAACGATATTCAAAGGCTTAAATTAACTCTTTATTTTTAGGCGAGATCCCAGGTAAAATGGTCGAGATGGGATAAGGTATAGAGAGATGCAGGTGACAAGGGGAAATGGAGAGATAAACTGAAGGCCTTATATTCCCCTGGGCATGAAAAGAAGTGATGATGATGATGAATAGTTGATATTATCTTAATTGCTGTTTCGAATCATATACAAATGAATCGTGATTTCTTTTCAGGTCTACTAATATTCTCATTTTAGTATTTTTCAGGCTTCCTAACATCAGTTCTCATCATCTATCATTTACCACTTTTCTCAAGATTCACCGACTAGTCATTTTTATTCTAACCTCAATATTTTTGCTATTTATCGACTTTTATCTTAATTAGTTTGATCTTTATGAATGGAGGTTCAGTCAGCTGTTCTAGGTAATTCCTTTTTCAGCCCATTATTGGGTTGGTACGTTAGCTGGCCTGTACTGAGTTTTGTGCTTCTTGCCCTTGTTGTCAGTGTGAAGCCTAACTTAGTCATTCTAAGAACCAGGGGAAAAAAATTTTGACTGTTAATAAATGTTTTTGAACCATGTACCAGTTGATATTATCTTAAATACTGTTTCGAATCATGTTCAAATAAATTTTGTTTCCCTTTCAGTCCTACTAATATTCTCTTTTTAGTATTTTTCAGGCTTAATAACATCAACTCTCTGCATCCTCTCGGCTTTACCACCTTTCTCAAGATTCTCAGATTGGTCATTTTTAATCTAATTTCAATATTTTTGTTATTTAACTACATTTATTAATTACGTGTACCTTTTTTACTGGAGATTCAGTCAAATGTGTGAGGTATTTCTTTTTTTCGGTCCATTATTGGGGAGGTATGTTAGCTGGTTTAAACTGAGTTTTGTTCTTCTTGCCCTTGTTGTCGATGGGAAGTCAAACTAAGTCTTTCTAAGAACTACGAAAAAAAATTTGTTTTGTCTGATAATAATTGTTTTTGAACCATGTACTAGTTAATATTATCTCAACTACAGTTTCAAATTACAAAATAAATCTTGATTCCCTTTCAGGTCTACTAATATTCTCTTTTTAGTATTTTTCAGTCTTCCTAAAATCAGCTCTCTACATCCTCTAGGCTTCACCACCTTTCTCAAGATTCACAGATTAGTCATTTTGAATCTAACCTGAATGTTTTTGTTATTTACCAACTTTTATCTTAATTAGTTTTATCTTTATTGACGGAGATTCAGTCAGCTATCCTAGGTACTTCCTTGTTCGGTCCATTATTGGGAAGGTAAGCTAGCCTATACTGAGTTTTGTGCTTCTTTCCCTTGCTGTCAGTGGGAAGTCTAATTAAGTCTTTCCAAGGACCAAGAAAAAATTTTTCTTTTGTCTGATATTAATTGTTTTTTAACCATGTACCAGATGATATTATCTCAACTACTTTTTCTAATTATGTACAAATAAATCTTATTTTCCTTTCAAGTCTTCTAATATTCTCTTTTTTAGTATTTTTCAGGTTTCTTAACATCAGCTCTCTACATCCTCCAGGCTTCACCACCTTTCTTAAGTTTCGCAGTTTAGAAACTTTTAATCTAACTTCAATGTTTTTGTTATTTAAAGATCTTTCTTAATTACTTTTATTTTTTTTACTGGAGATTCAGTCAGATGTCCTGGGTACTTCTTTTTTCGGTCCATTAATGGGGAGGTATGTTAGCTGGTTTATGCTGAGTTTTATGTTTCTTGTCCTTGTTGTCGGCGGAAAGTCTAAATAAGTCTTTCTAAGAACCACGAAAAAAAATTTTGTTTTGCTTGATAATAATTGTTTTTCAACCATGTACCAATTGGTATTAACTCAACTACTGTTTCGAATCATGCCCAAATAAATCTTATTTCCCTTTCAGGTCTGCTAATATTCTCTTTTTAGTATTTTTCAGGTTTCCTAAAATCAACTCTCTACATTCTCTAGACTTCACAACCTTTCTCAAGATTTGCAGATTTGTCAATTTTAATCTTACCTCAATATTTTTGCTATTTCTCGACTTTTATCTTAATTAGTTTTATCTTTATTAATGGCGATTCAAGCAGATGTCCTAGGTACTTCCTTTCTCGGTTCATTATTGGGGAAGCATGTTAGCTGGCCTATTATGAGTTTTGTGCTTTTTGCCCTTGTTGTCAGTGGGAAGTCTAACTAAGTCATTCTAAGAACCACGGAAAAAATTTTGTTTTGTCTGATAATAATTGTTTTTTAACCATGGACCAGATGATATTATTTCGACTACGGTTTCGAGTCATATAAAAATAAATCTTATTTCCCTTTCAGTCATACTAATATTTTCTTTTTAGTATTTTTCAAGCTTCCTAACATCAGCTCTCTACATCCTCTAGGCTTCACTACCTTTCTCAAAATTCGCAGATTAGTCATTTTTGATCTAACCTCAATGTTTTTGCTATTTTCCGACTTTTATCTTAATTAGTTTTATCTTTATCAACGGAGATTCAGTTAGCTGGCCTATACTGAGTTTTGTGCTTCTTGTCCTTGTTATCAGTTGGAAATCTAACTAAGTATTTCTAAGAACCACTAAAAATGTTGTTTTGTCTGATCCTCTTCTATGGCACTACAGCCTTCTACAGGCCAAGACTGTCTTTAAAAGTTTATACTATCTGGAAACATCCGCCGCCACAATTCTCCACTGGTTACACATTTCATGCAGCATTTTCTCAACAACTCCAAGTCACTTTAAAATTTTTCCAAGTCATTTTAAACGCTTGCACCATTGAACAATTTATTATTATTATTATTATTATTTCTTTTTCCTCTTGTAATTTTGATAGAGTTCATGTCACATTTCGGTGTCACTTTGCAAATTACGGCAAAGGTCATTTTGATTCTTCACGGACATTAATTTATTCTGTTTTGTTTACCTTAGTCCAATTATTTTGTTAAAAAAATTTCTAGTATTATTTCTGAAATACTGAAATTATTTTATCAGTTGCTTTCATTTGTTTTTAGTATATGTGATAACACTTTAAACACTTGCACACTTGAGCTTTTATTATTATTAATATTACTATTTCGCTTTTCTCTTGTAATTTTTACATTTGAATTTATGTCACATGTTAGTGTCACTTTGCAAATTACGAATAGAGTCATTTTAATCTTTAACGGATATTTATTTATTCTTTCTTATCTAAGTTGACTTATTTTGTGAAAAATGTTTGCTTGTATTATTTCTAAAATACTGAAATTATTTTGTTGCTTTCATTTGTTTTTAGTATATGTGACAAAATTTGAAACGCTTGCACACTTTATCTATTATTATTATTTTTTTTTTGTGTTTTTCTCTAGTAATTTTTATTTTTTAGTTCATGTCATATTTCATTGTTACTTCGCAAATAACAGAGAGCGTCATTTTGACAGCTTACGAACATTTATTTATTCAGTTTTGTTTACCTTAATTCACTTACTTTGTTAAAAATATTTTCTTGTATTAATTCTACACTCATGTCCATAAATTAAGGATAATTCAGAATCACACAGAAATTGAGCTCTAAAATAAAAATTTCACCTGTAGAATTATCACACACATCTTGAAGAAGAATATGCAAATTGCAGGAAACCACCAGATGGCGCAGATAGTACGTCACAATGACGAAAGTGTATGAAAGGGGTATGTAAAGAATGGTAGCAAAGAAGTAAAATTGTTCACAAGCGCTTTAAAAGTCTTTCAGTGTAATAACCGCATAGTTAGGGCACAAACGAAGCATTTGGATAATTCTTTACCTGGTAGAATTATCGGACGACTGGAATGTGAACGTACCCAGCTGGAAGTATCCGAGGAACTTGGAATCGCCCAGAGTGTCATCTCCAGGCTTTGGCAACGATTCAAACATTATAGTAATGTGAGTAGATGTTACAGCACAGGTCGCCCCCGAGTTACTACGCCGAATGAGGACCGGTATTTGGCAGTTACTGCCAAAAGAAACAGATCGAGCACAGCATCAGACCAGTCTCGTCAGCTCTCTTCAGCTACCGGTACGACAGTTTCAAGGCAGACCGGGTACAGACGCTTAGGGGACATTGGTCTATATGCTCGTAGGCCTGTTAGATGTGTTCCCTTTACCGCAACGCACTGTCGTCTGCGATTATGCTGGGCCAGAGAGCATGCATTGTGGACACCGCAACAGTGGTATTGTGCGATGTTTTCCGACGAGTCCAGGTTCAGTTTACATTCTGATTCTCGCTGGACTTTCATATGGAGAGCGCCAGGTACCCGTTACCACCAAGAGAACACCATTGAACGACACCGTTAAGGTGGTGCAGGATGGCTCGTTTGGGGAGGAATTATTCTTGGTTCCAGAACTGACCTGCGTGTTCAGAGTGTAACGATGACAGGCCACATCTATCGGGATGTCATTCTGGAACAACATGTACGTTTGTTTCGGGGCGCCATGGGTCCTGAATTTCTGTATAGGGATGATAACGCCCTACCTCACCGTGCAAACATTGTAGACGAATGCCTTCAATCGGAGGATATCACCCGTATGGATTGGCCAGCATACTCACTGGACTTGAATCCAATAGAGCATGTGTGGGACATGCTTGGCCAACGAATTGC
Source organism: Pardosa pseudoannulata (assembly GCA_032207245.1). NCBI lineage: Eukaryota > Metazoa > Arthropoda > Arachnida > Araneae > Lycosidae > Pardosa > Pardosa pseudoannulata. The sequence continues at coordinate 18,935,329 of CM063497.1, forward strand.
AGCCCGTCAACCCCCTCCCAACTGTCTATCGGAACTTCGGAGGGCATTGCTTGATGAGTGGTGTAATTTTCCCCAAGATCAGATTGATAATCTGATACTCAGCATGCGTAGGCGTTGTAACGCGTGTATTGCATCGTCCGGGAGACATACTCCGTATTAACCATCATACTAACCATGTTATACTGTTTTCTGTAAATAGGTTCTTTTTTGAAAATTTGCTCCAGGGAGTAAAAATCGCAATTTTTATTAATTATGTCAAACATATAGCATCTTTTTTGCTCTTTACCTTTTGTTTAATAAATAGACTTTACAAATAAGTCAAATTTGTTTTGCTTTTGTCTCTGTCATTGCCTGAACTTCATTATCCTTAATTTATGGACATGAGTGTAAAATGCTGAAATTATTTTATTACTTGCTTTAATTTATTTTTAATATATGTTATAACAGTTTAAAAACATGCACACTTGAACAGTTTTATTATTATTATCATTTCGTTTTCCTCTTGTAATTTTCTAATTAGTGTTCGTGTCATATAACAGTGTCACTTTGCAAATTACGAAAGAGGTCATTTCGATCTTTTATGAATATTTATTATTTCTTACTTTAGACTACTTATTTTGTTGAAAATGTTTGCTTATATTAGTTCTAAAACACTGAAATTATTTTATTACTTGCTTTCACTTATCTTTAATATATGTGATAACAGTTTAAAAATTTTTCCACACTTGAACAGTTTTATTATTATTATTATTATTATTATTATTATTATTTCATTTTCCTCTTGTAATTTTCAAATTAGTGTTCGTGTCACATTTCAGTGTCACTTTGTAAATTACAAAAAGTGTCATTTTGATCCTTTACAGATATTTATTTATTCTTTTTGTGACTTTAGTTGACTTATTTTGTTGAAAATATTTGCTTGTATTAATTCTAAAATGCTGAAATTATTTTATTACTTTCTTTCATTTATTTTTAATTTATGTGATAACAGTTTAAAAGCTTGCACATTTGAACAGTTTTATTATTATTATTATTATTATTATTATTATTTCGTTTTCCTCTTGTAATTTTCAAATTAGTGTTCGTGTCACATTTTAGTGTCACTTTGCAAATTACAAAAAGTGTCATTTTGATCCTTTACAGATATCTATTTATTCTTTTTCTGTCTTTAGTTAGCTTATTTTGTTGAAAATGTTTGATGGTATTAATTCTAAAATGCTGAAATTATTTTATTGCTTTCTTTCATTTATTTTTAATTTATGTGATAACAGCTTAAAAACTTGCACACTTGAACAGTTTTATTATTATCATTATTATTATTTTTTAGCTTTACTTGTAGTTTTAAATTAGTATTTATGTCACATTTCAGTGTCACTTTGCAAATTACGAAAGGGGTCATTTTAATCCTTTAGGGACATTTATTTTTTATTTCTTACTTTAATTGATTTATTTTGTTGAAAATGCTTGTATTAATTCTACAATGCTGAAATTACTTTATTACTTGCTTTTATTTATTTTTAATATATGTGAATACAGTTTAAAAACTTGCACATTTGAACAGTTTTATTATTATTATTATTATTATCATCATTTCTTTTTCCTCTTGTAATTTTCAAATTAGTGTTCGTGTCACATTTTAGTGTCACTTTGCAAATTACAAAAAGTGTCATTTTGATCTTTTACAGATATTTATTTATTTTTTTTCTGTCTTTAGTTAGCTTATTTTGTTGGTATTAATTCTAAAATGCTGAAATTATTTTATTACTTTCTTTCATTTCTTTTTAATGTATGTGATAACAGTTTAAAAACTTGCACATTTGAACAGTTTTATTATTATTATTATTATTATTATTTCATTTTCCTCTTGTAATTTTCAAATTAGTGTTCATGTCACATTTCAGTGTCACTTTCCAAATTGAGAAAGGGATCATTTTGTTCCTTTACGGATATTTATTTATTCTTTCGTACCTTAGTTGATTTATTTTGTTGAAAATTTTTGCTTTTATTACTTCTAAAATGCTAAATTTATCTTATTACTGGCTTTCATTTATTTTTAATGTATGTGATAACAGTTTAAAAACTTGCACATTTGTACAGTTTTATTATTATTATTATTATTATTATTATTATTATTATTATTATTATTATTTAGTTTTCCACTTGTAGTTTTTAAATTAGTATTCATGTCACATTTCAGTGTCACTTTGCAAATTACGACAGGAGTCATTTTAATCCTTTACGGACATTTATTTTTTATTTCTTACTTTAGTTGACTTATTTTGTTGAAAATGCTTGTATTAATTCTACAATGCTGACATTACTTTATTACTTGCATTTATTTTTAATATATGTAAATACACTTTAAAAACTTGCACACTTGAACATTTTTATTATCATTATCATCATTATTATTATTATTATTATTATCATTTTATTATTTCGTTTTCCTCTTGTAATTTTCAAATTAGTGTTCGTGTCATATTTCAGTGTCACTTTGCAAATTATGAAGGGGGTCATTTTGATCCTTTACAGATATTTATTTATTCTTTCGTACCTTAGTTCATTTATTTTGTTGAAATTGTTTGATGATATTAATTTTAAAACGTTGAAATTGTTTTATTACTTGCTTTCACTTGTTTTTAATACATATGGTTTTTAATACATGCGTAAATGCACAGCATTATCACATGTGTAACACTTCTTGGTATCGTCTTTATGTAATCCTGTTTTTGTGTTAATAGGTTGGTTTAGAATTGTGTGTGATGCACACATGTACTACCAACACTCTGAAAAAGGTAAGTAAGATGAAATTTTGTGTGGCTACTTATCTTTATTAGTGTTACAATATCGCAGCATGCATATGCTATCTATAATTGTTGGGTACTTAAACAATATAAATCCCCTATCCCCTATGTAATAATAGCCTAAGTTATTTGTTCGTCTGTCCTCGAATTTATGAAGCGGTTGGACCTGGAATTGATAGAGGCATTCATATTAGATTTTTGGTGAGTTAGGGTTAGCAAAATTCAGTTAAGATCATGCGATTAAATTCATCAATTTATCCCATTATAAGTAGATGAAAATAACATTTTTTTTCTAGCATTATGACGTCATTCCTTCAACCATCTCATTGAATCATTTCTTTTGTAATCGATTCTCTCAATTTTGGACATCATTCATATATACCGCAAAATAATCACTGTCAATATTAAAACCACTTGTTAGAAATGTAACCTCTTATCATTATATTATCTTTAATTTGTAAAATTTAACTACCTGTGAGTGGCAATAGTTTTGTACTACAGAGAAGAAAAAAATAGTTTCGCTTGCTTACTTATTGGCATCTTTCTACAATAAACATGTTAAGTTTAAAATAAAACTTTGACTAAGATAAATTGGCGTCCTCGACAGGATTTAACATATTACGATGGAAGATGTTAATAAAACTACAGCAGAAAAATTAACAGCAGAGTGAACAAATTTACGATGCCTGCTTACGAAAGCTTGCAAAGAATACGACATTGCTTTATCAACGCCTGAAAGTGGTAAGGATATAAATGTTCTATTTAATGAAGTTGCAGATAAAGCTGATAGATTATTTAAGTTGGATTATGAATTGTCATTAATAACCACAATTTATCTTAGTAAAAGTTTTATTTTAAACTTAACCTGTTTATTGTAGAAAGATGCCAGTAAGTAAGCAAGCAAAACTATCGTTTTCTTCTCAGTAGTACAAAACTATTGTCAGAACTACTTTAATATACCCCCCAAATCGGAAATTTGGCGATTTTTTTCTCGCCAAGCAAAATACCTGTTTTTGGCACCTTTTTTTCTCGCCAAGATGGATTCTCGCTAAATACAAATAATTAATACATAAAAAATACGGAATCATTAAATACAAAAAAAAAATACCTAAAAATACAATAAATACATAAAAAATACAAATAAATGACACCGAATAACATATTATATGCCATTTACACAAAAATTTTAACAAATACAATTGAAAATATGTGACAGCAATCTAATAAAAAGAATTATTTATACAGAAATTTTGAATTCCTCCCAATTTACACCAGCAACAATTTCAATAAATTTATTGAAACAATCAACATTAGCCACTAAACATGATTTACGAAACATGTACATCTCAAGATAACGAAAATGAAGCACAACTATCAATTTTCCTACTCAAAATTCCCTGAAACTTTTCAACAACACTATATACAGTAGGCATATTGAAAGCTAAAAGATAAAAATAATTAATAGAAAAAAATATATAATTGGAAAATACAACCAGATTTTCAGCAAAATACAACAAGTCAGAAATCCGCTTGATCACTTCACAAAGAAATGGCGAATGAATGAAATGGCGGTAAAACATATATGAAATCCAAAAATTGTTGCCACAAAACTTTAAAAAAAACTCAAAAAATGGTACAAAATACAAGAAAATACTAAATTTGGCAACAGCAAAAACCTAAAAGCTGAAAAACCTAAATTGGCAACACCAAAATAAGAAACAGCAACCCTAAAAAGTCAGTAGGGAGTGCCAGATTTGGAGCGTAATTATTTGGGGGGTATATCAAAGTTGTACCCTATTGTCACTCACAGGTAGCTAAATTTTACAAATTAAAGATAATATAATGATGAGAGGTTACATTTCCAACATTCTCCCACCTTTTGTATTGGAGGGTTATACATGACAATACAAAACTAATATAAATTTTGTTTTAAACAGTAATATTTCATAAGCATATTATTTTTAATTTGTAAAATTTAGCTACCTGTGATTGGCAATAGTTTTGTACCACTGAGAAGAAAACGATAGTTTCGCTTGCTTACTTATTGGCATCTTTCTGCAATAAATATGTTAAGTTTAAAATAAAACTTTGACTAAGACCGCTGCTGTCCATCCTATCACGTAATAGATAAATTAAGGTCGGCAACTAACATGTATTCCCAAGTATCGACTGTCACCTTCAAAACTGCCGTCCAATAAACACATTAAATATATTCAATCAAATCAGTCAAAATGTTGTGTATCTTTTTTAAATGTAATCTCTTAATCACTTTTCAACAATATTTGAAAAATGAATAGATCTTTCTCTTTCTCAAGGTCAGCAAGGCTTTTCCAAGTATAGACAGTCTCTTCCAAGACTGCAGTACAACAAAGGGTTCCTGGCATCTAACTCGGATCGTTTCCAATATCTGGAACCTCATAGGAGAGAAACCTTCAACAAACAACAATTTTATGATACTAAACGAGTCCATCCTGATTTTGCACATGAATCAAAGACATTTGGTTTCCATCTGACGCCAAAACCTCCCGATGTTCCTGAAAGCCAAAATCAAGAATATGGCAGGATTGATCAGCCTATTCAATCCTCTGCAATTATGTTTCGTAAATTTATGAAGCAACCTAATTTTCAGGATCAAGATGGATTAGTAACATTTTTTAAACAGCCAATTTTTCCCGAACCCCTGAGCTATCGTGAATATAATAAAAATTCACCCGAAGCAGCTACCTTTGGGAAACTTGCGCAAAATAAATATCCTCAGTTACCAGATAAGAGATTATTATTATCAGATCGTAGAATGTTAGATGAATTGGCTTTTCTCTATCAAAATAGTATCAAGGAGGAGTATGATCGACGTAATTTTCGTAAGGTATTTCACCAACCATATACCTCAACATATTACGGACCACTTTTGATTTCAACAAATGGAAATACCAATTTTTTGCCTGAGTCAATCCAGTTTCGTAAACAACAGTTCCAAGGTAACTACAATGGAGACTCTACTTTACATGGTTATCCTTTGTATTTTAATTACAGAAAATATAGGGTTCCAAATAATCTCCCGAGATATTACAGACGACAGGAAGAGAGTGGGTTGCTCAGTGATCAAAGGAATACAGGATTCAATGAATTTCGCAAAGTAAACTTTTTTACATTACCTCGAGGACAACCAACTTCCCAAATACATTCTCAACCTGACAAACACCAACTTTCTGCTGTCTTAAAACCAATCAATTCTTCGGTTTACCCCGAAAAGAATGATTTTGAAAATCATCTCATAAAGGGAAATACTGCACAGAATTGGAATTTTCTGAATCCTCAAAGACAGAATAAGTTATTATCTCATTTGAATCATTCTTTGGAACACAGCTTTGCAAAAACGCAACTCAGAGATTCCAGCATCAACATCACTGATCAGGAAGAACGAATTGGTAATCTTGTGGATAGAAGTTACCACGAAAGACCAAAACCACTTGTCTATAATGGCAGTATGATTTATCCCAACCAGCAAAAATCATTAGATGGACAGGGACAACTAACACATTCGATGGAATCTAACCAGTATGATTATAATGGAAGACCTTCCTCTGAACAAAATAGCCAGTTCTTCTCAGACAAGCTTCCTATGGAATCTCAAGTCATTAGTCAACCTAAAGATGAACTCGGGATTCCAGGATATACTTACAAAACTAGTCTATCAAAACAACTTTCACACCAAAGTTCCTCGGAAAAACATAATATACAAGAGAAAGAAAACCAGCATAATCTCCAAGAGACGTCTGGACGTTCTGTTGTAAACTTATTGACCGTCCCCAAGCCTATTCAGTCTAAACAACTGGAGACACAATCTATCCACTCTGAAATTTCTGGGAAACGAGAAAAGTCAATACATTCTAAACCTCATGATATACAAGAGAGAGAAAACCAGCATAATCCATACGAGACGTCTGGACGTTCTGTTGTAGACCTACTGACCGTTCCTAAGCCTATTCAGTCTAAACAACTAGAGACACACTCTAACAACTTTGAAATTTCTGGTCAACAAGAAAAGTCATTTCATTCTAAACCCGATAGTATACAAGAAAGAGAAAACCAGCATACTCCCCACGAGACGTCTGGACGTTCTGTTGTAGACCTACTGACCGTTCCTAAGCCTATTCAGTCTAAACAACTAGAGACACACTCTAACAACTTTGAAATTTCTGGTCAACAAGAAAAGTCATTTCATTCTAAACCCGATAGTATACAAGAAAGAGAAAACCAGCATACTCCCCACGAGACGTCTGGACGTTCTGTTGTAGACCCATTGACCGCCTACAAGAATATTCAGTTTAAAAAACTAGAGACACAGTCTATCAACTCTCCAATTTCTGGGCAACGAGAAAAGTCAATTCATTATAAACCCGATAGTATACAAGAGAAAGAAAACCAGCATAATCTCCATGAGACGTCTGGACTTTCTGTTGTAGACCTATTAACCGCCCCCAAACCTGTTCAATCTAAACAACTGGAGGCACAGACTGTTCACTCTGAAATTTTTGGGCAACGAGAAAAGTCAATTCATCCTAAACCCGATAGTATACAAGAGAAAGAAAACCAGCATAATCATCAGGAGACGTCTAGACGTTCTGTTGTAGACCTATTAACCGCCCCCAAACTTGTTCAATCTAAACAACTGGAGACACAGTCTATCCACTCTGAAATTTCTGGTCAACGAGAAAAGACAATTTATCCTACACCTTATGGTATGTATTCTTGTTTCTATTCTAAAGTTTTGGATGCTCATATTCTAAATATTTAATCTTTTTTAGTATTTTAATTATTTGGTTGTAAGATATAAAAATTTCCGTTTTACTTTAGAATAAAATACAAAAAATAATTAGATTAATCAAAGTGTAATTGTATAACCATTGATTTTACAGAAAATAGAGCAAATGGAGCTAAATTGGAATCTAACTCGCAGAGATTTCCTAAAGCAATGAAAGGTAATTTTTTAATTCTAATTTCTTGAAGGCGTGTAGTTTACTTTTAAAAAATATACAGTATTCCCTCACCCCCTCGCGCTTCATGTTTTACGGCTTCAGTGCTTCACGGGTTTCCCCAAAATATTCATAAAAAAATAAAAATGAAAAACAACCATGTCAGCAGTCACATTGCAGAAAGGAGCGTTGTCTCGTGTTGATGAGAGAGAGAGAATGAGATTCCTGCTTCTCAAACAAAGAGATGTGTTGACTCAGAGTAGATACCACGGGCTCTTGAGATGGCCAAGTCTGTAAGTGAGGAAGACGAAGAACAAACTGGAAAACGTGGCCTTACCCTGGTGAATCTGCAACAACTGTGCAACATGGCAAGAATTTGCACGAGACATTGACGACAATAGGGTTCGAGCTGTCGAGTTCAGCAATCGCGTTGACGGGGTTATGTCCTTGTACAGGGGAATTTTGAAGGAAAAGGAAAAACAAAGACAGTAACTACCCATCACCATGTTTCTCTCCAAGGTAAAGCCCCCTGGCTCTACCGTCAGCGCCACCAGAAGAAAAGCCTCCCAGTGAGCCTAAAACTTCTACGAGTCTAGTCAGAGCTTCTCCTCCACTACCAACACGAGACTCTTCGCCTCTCTCAGAAAGCAATATTAATTAATGTTTATTACTCTATAAGATTTTGTAATTAACCTTATCAAATAGCACTGGCAAGTTTAAGTAAATAAGTATACTGTTGTAATTTTTGTCTTAAATGTGGAAAGTATAAATGCTGTTTACATATTTAAAACATTCGTGTACCCGCATACACGAAAATTCCTTGGGGCAAATCCTACTTCGCTGTTTTTCAGCTTTCGCGGAAGGTTTTGGTCCACATTAAATGCGAAAAACGAGGGATCACTGTAAGAGAAAATGTTACTTGTATTTCAATAATCCTCGGCCTTAGATACAAATGGAAATACTTTTTATCGTAAACGCTTACTTAACTGCACAGCTACTTAACGGAATTTATGATTTTTTATTATTTTTGTGCCTAAATAATATATTTTATTGGCCAACACAACACTATCTCACTAATATTCTAATCTAATGGCAGGCTTCACATAATTCGTATTTCCATACTCCTCTGCCTTAGATGCAAATGTAAATACTTTTTAACGTAATCGCTAACTTGACTGCACAGCTACTTATCGGAATATATAATTATTTTCACTTTTTCGCCCAATAAGTATATTTTCACTGGCCAACAGAACACTACCTCACTAATATTCTAATTTAATGGCAGGTTTGACAGTAATTCGTATTTCCATACTCCTCTGCCTTAGATGCAAATGTAAATACTTTTTAACGTAATCGCTAACTTGACTGCACAGCTACTTATCGGAATATATAATTATTTTCACTTTTTTACTCAATAAGTATATTTTCACTGGCCAACAGAACACTACCTCACTAATATTCTAATCTAATGGCAGGCATTAGATTAGAATATTAGTGCATTGACATTAGATTAGAATATTAGTCTAATGGCAGGCATTAGATTAGAATATTAGAATATTAGATTAGAATATTCACATAATTCGTATTTCAATACTCCTCTGCCTTAGATGCAAATTTAAATACTTTTTAACGTAATCGCTAACTTGACTGCACAGCTACTTATCGGAATATATAATTATTTTCACTTTTGTGCCCAATAAGTATATTTTCACTGGCCAACAGAACACTACCTCACTAATATTCTAATTTAATGGCAGGTTTGACAGTAATTCGTATTTCCATACTCCTCTGCCTTAGATGCAAATGTAAATACTTTTTATCGTAAACGCTAACTTGACTGCACAGCTACTTATCGGAATTTATGATTTTTTTTCCTTTTTGAGCACAATAAATATATTTTCATTGGCCAACAGAACACTACCTCACAAATATTCTAATTTAAAAGCAGGCTTCACATAACTCGTATTTCAATACTCCTCTGCCTTAGATACAAATGTAAATACTTTTATCGTAAACGCTTATTTGACTCTTTTTTGACTGTTATTTGACTGTTGACGCTTATTTGACTGTTTGTATGTTATTAAAAATAACATACAAACTTCTATCTGGGTGTAAAATAAATATTCGGAACTTTAATGAGTGAAATGTGTAAAACAAGTCTTTTGTCTAATCCTATAATTTTTATTTTACAGAAATTACTGGAGATGCAACCAATCTAACATTCACCATGAATAACAATTCCAACGAGTCTAAAAACGAAACTGAAGGTAATTTCACTCTAACTATAAATAAAAACATTAAAATTTGATTTTTCATTGCGTAAAAATATATAAAAACAACTAGATGGGTTTTAATATAAACATTTATTTCTTTAATATCTAAAGAATGTATAAAACCCGTCCTTTTGTCTAATCATATAACGCTTCATTTTACAGAAATTATTTTAATATTTACCTTTTTTAAAGAGTAAAAATAACAAACTTCTATATGGGTATAAAATAAACATTTGGAACTTTAATATAAAAAACGTGTAAAACCCGTCTTTTAGTCTAATCTTATAATCTTTATTTTACAGAAATTACTTTTGATGCAACCAATCTAACATTCACCATGAATAACAATTCCAACGAGTCTAAAAACGAAACTGAAGGTAATTTCACTCTAACTATAAATAAAAACATTATAATCTGATTTTTCATTGCGTAAAAATATATAGAAACGTCTAGATGGGTTTTAATATAAACATTTATTTCTTTAATATCTAAAGAATGTATAAAACTAGTCCTTTTGTCTAATCATATAACGCTTCATTTTACAGAAATTACTGGAGAGACAACCAATCTAACATCCACTATGATTAACAATTCCAACTTATCTATAAAAGAATCTGAAAGTAATTTTAATCTAATCATATATAAAATTTTAAATATTTACCTTTTTTAAAGCGTAAAAATAACAAACTTCTGTATGCATATAAGAAAAACATTTGGAACTTTAATATGAATAATGTGTAAAACCCGTCTTTTTGTCTAATCCTATAATATTTATTTCACAGAAATTACAGCAGATGCAACCAATCTAACATACACCATGAACAACAATCTCTACAAGTCTAAATACAAATCGGAAGGTTATTTCTCTTTAACCATCCATAGAAGAATTTAAATTCAATTTTTCATGGCGTAAAAATGTATACAGACCTCTAGATGGGTTTACTATAAACATTTGTAACTTTGATATCTAAAGAATGTATAAAACCCGTCCTTTTGTCTAATCATATACCGCTTCATTTTGCAGAAATGTGTTTTAATATAAATATCAGTCAACCAATCTAGCATTCACCATGGATAACTATTTTGATGAATCTATAAAAGAAACTGGATGTAATTTCTTTCTAATAATCTACAAAAAATTTATTATTTTTTATACTTAAAAATAATATCGAAACTTCTATCTTGGTATAAAATAAATATTTGGAACTTTAATATGAAAAATGTGTAAAACCCGTGTTTCTGTCTAATCCTATAATCTTTATTTTACAGAAATTACTGGAAATGCAAGCAATTTAACATTCACCATGAATAAAAATCCCAACGAGTCTAAAAATGAAACTGAAGGTAATTTCTCTCTAACTATAAATAAAAACATTAAAATTTACTTTTTCAATTCGTAAAAATGTATAGAAACATCTACATGTATTTTAATATAAACATTTTTAACTTTAATATCTAAAGAATGTATGAAACCTGTCCTTTTGTCTAATTATATAACGCTTCATTTTACAAAATGTACTGGAGTGACAACCAATCTAACATCCATCATGATTAACAATTCCAACTCAGCTGTAAATGAATATGAACGTAATTTCAATCTAATCATCTATAAAAATTTTTAATATTTATTTTTTAAAGAGTAAAAATAGAATACAAACCCCTAAATGGGCTTAATAAAAACATTTGTAGCTCTCATATCTAAAATATTTTTAAAACCCGTCTTTTTGTCTAATCTTATAAATTTCCTTTTACAGAAATTACTTTAGATGTAACCAATCTCACATTCACCACGAATAACAATCTCTATAAGTCTAAAATCAAATCTGAAGGTAATTTCTCTTTAACCATCCATAGAAGTATCTAAATTCACATTTTCATTGAGTTAAAATGTATACAAACCTCTAGATGGGTTTAATACAAACATTTCGTAACTTTGATATCTAAAGAATGTATAAAACGTGTGCTTTTGTCTAATCTTATAACGCTTCATTTTACAGAAATTATTGGAGAGTCAAACAATCTAACATCCACCATGAATAAGAATGTTGATGAATCTCTAAAAGATACTGAACGTAATTTCTTTCTAATAATCTACAAAATTCTAAATTTTTATGCGTTAAAATAACATACAAACTTCTATCTTAGTATAAAATAAACATTTTTAACTTTAATGTGAATAATGTGTAAAACCAGATTTTTGTCTAATCCTATAATCTTTATTTAACAGAAATTACTGTAGATGCAACCAATCTAACATAAATATGAATAACAATCCCAACGAATCTAAAAACGGAACTGAAAGTAATTTCCCTCTAACTATAAATAAAAACATTAAAATTTGCTTTTTCATTGAGTAAAAATATATAGAAGCATCTAGATTGGTTTTAATATAAACATTTGTTTCTTTAATATCTAAAGAATGTATTAAAGCCGTCCTTTTTTGTTTTATCATATAACGCTTCATTTTACAGAAAGTACTGTTGAGAGAACCAATCTAACATCCATCATGAATATCAATTCCGACGAATCTCTAAAAGAAACTGAAACTAATTTCATTCTAATCATATACAAATTTTTTAATATTTATTTACATACTAATTTCTAGATGGGTTTAATATAAAATTGAAACTTTGATATCAAAAGAATGAATACAACTAGTCAATTTTTGTTTAATCTCATAATGCATCTCTTTACAGAAGGTTCTTCAAATGCAACTTATCGAACATCCATCACGAATAACAATCCAGACGCTTTTAATAAAACAGATGGTATGTTCTCTTTAATAATCCCCAAAATTATTAAAATTTACTTTTTTAAAGCGTAAAGAAAACTTTCAAACATTTCTATGGGTTTAATACAACCAACTGTCAACTTTGAATTCAAAAGAATGCATAAAACCCGTTCTTTTGTCTAATCTTATAACGCTTCATTTTTCAAAAATTGCTGCAGATACAATTGATGTAACATCTAACAAGAATAACAATCCAGATACATCTAATAAAGAAACAAACATTAAATGTTGTCTAACCATAAGCATTTATTTTATACAAATACTGGAGGTGCAATCAATCTAATATCCACTGTGAATAACAATTCTAACGTGTCTAATAATGAAACTCAAGGTAATTTCTCATTAATCCTCTATAAAAGTATTAAAATTTATTTTTAAAACTAAAGAAAATATATAAACCTTTAGGTGAGATTAATATAAAAATTTTATTATCAATAAAATTTATAAAACAAGATGTTTTGCCTAATCATATAACTCTTCATTTTACAGAAGGTACTAGAGACGCAACCAACTTAACATCCACCATAAATAATGATTCGAGCGAATCTATAAATTAATCTTAATTTAGTTTCACTCTAATCATCTACAAAGTGTTTAATATTTACTTTTTTAAGCGTAAAAATAATATACAAACTTCTAGATGAGTTTAATATAAACATTTGAAGCTTTCATATCTAAAGAATGTATAAAACCCGTCTTTTTGTCTAATCATGTAACGCTTCATTTTACAGAAAATACTGGAGAGTCAACCAATCTAACATCTACCATAAATAACAATTCCGACGAATCTATAAATTTATCTGAACTTAATTTCATTCTAATCATTACAAAAGATTTTATATTTATTTACATACAGACATCTAGATGGGTTTAATATAAAAATTTATAACTTTGATATCAAAAGAATGAATAAAACTCGCCCATTTGTTTATTCGCATAACGCTTCATTTTCAGAAAATTCTGAAGGCGCAACCAACGTAGCATCCACTATGAATTCCGACAATTCTAAAAATGAAACTGAAGGTAATTTTTATCTAATAATCTACAAAATTTAGTATATTTAATTTTTAAATCTTAAAAATAACAGACAAACTTCTAGTTCGGTTTAAAATAAAAATTTGTTAGTTTGATATCAAACAAATGAATAAAACTCATCCATTTATCTAATCCTATAAAGCTTCATTTTACAAAATGTACTGAAGAAGCAACCAATCTAACATTCACTATCAATAACAATTCCGACAATTCTATAAACAAAACTGAAGGTAATTTCTATCTAATCACTATCAAAGTTTTAAATATTTAATTTTGAAAGTGTAAAAGTAACATATAAACTTCTAGGTGGCTTTAGTATAAACAATTATAACTTTACTATCACACAAATATATAAAACAAGTCCTTTTGTATATTCATATAACGCTTCATTTTACACAAAGTACTAAAGACATACCAACCTAACATCCACTATCTACAACAATACCAACAACTCTAAAAGCGAAACTGAAAGTAATTTCACTCCATTCATCTGTAAAACATTTAAAATTTACCTTTTTAAAGTGTAAAAATAACATACAAACTTCTAAATGGGTTTAATATAAAATTTTGTAACTTCGATATCAACAGAATGTATGGAACCCGTCCTTTTCTCTAATTACATAACGCTTCATTTTACAGAACGTACTGAAGAAGCAATCAATCTAACATCCACTATTAAAAACAATTCTAAAAAAACTGAAGGTAATTTCTGTCTAATCATCTACAAAATTTCCACCTTTATTTAATTTTTAAAGAGTAAAATTAACATATAAGCTTCTAGATGAGTTTAGTATAAACAATTATAACTTTATTATCACAGAAATAATTAAAACAAGTCCTTTTGTCTAATCATATAATGCTTCATTTTACAGAAAGTACTGAAGACGCAACCAACCTAACATCCACTATCAACAACAATACCAACAACTCTAAAAACGAAACTGAAGGTAATTTCTCTCCAATCATCTGTAAAATATTTAATATTTACCTTTTTAAAGCGTAAAAATAACATAAAAACTTCTAGATGGGTTTAATATAAAATTTTGTAACTTCGATATCAACAGAATGTATGGAACCCGTCCTTTTCTCTAATTACATAACGCTTCATTTTACAGAACGTACTGAAGAAGCAATCAATCTAACATCCACTATGAAAAACAATTCTAAAAAGAAAACTGAAAGTAATTTCTATCTAATCACTATCAAAATTTTCAATATTTAATTTTGAAAGTGTAAAAGTAACATATAAACTTCTAGATGGGTTTAGTATAAACAATTATAACTTTACTATCACACAAATATGTAAAACAAGTCCTTTTGTCTGATCATATAACGCTTCATTTTACAGAAAGTACTGAAGACACAACCAACCTAACATCCACTATCAACAACAATACCACCAACTCTAAAAACGAAACTGAAGGTAATTTCACTCCATCTATAAAACATTTAAAATTTACCTTTTTAAAGTGTAAAAATAACACGCAAACTTCTAAATGGGTTTAATATAAAATTTTATAACTTCGATATCAACAGAATGTATGGAACCCGTCCTTTTCTCTAATTACATAACGCTTCATTTTACAGAACGTACTGAAGAAGCAATCAATCTAACATCCACTATGAAAAACAATTCTAAAAAGAAAACTGAAAGTAATTTCTATCTAATAATCTACAAAATTTCCATCTTTATTTAATTTTTAAAGAGTAAAAATAACATATAAGCTTCTAGATGGGTTTAGTATAAACAATTATAACTTTATTATCACAGAAATAGTTAAAACACACAAATATAGAAGATCACAGAAATAGTAAAATATGTGATTTTATAAATATATCAGATAAATTAATGCGCAGCTGTAGTTTTAATTACCCAAATAAAGTAAAAAATTACAAGATATGAAATTATAGGATGTTTTGTATTTTAGAAGGTACTGCACAACCGCAGTCTACTACCGATTCACAGATAAAGTAAAATATATTAGATGGCATTTTCTCCATAATATTTGTTTAAATGCCTATAACATACTTCTAAATAATTTGGATTAATATTTCCAGATACAGTAATAAGCTTAATGAACAAATGTAGTTTAAATTACTAAAATGATAAGCTAAATTCAAATAGATGTAGCTATATAGCATTTTTTGTTTTAACAGGTACTGAAGACTCTTCGGAAGTGGTGTCTACTGCCAATTCAGAGAAAAGGGACAATATGACAGATGGTATTTTCTCTATTGTATTTGTCTAAATGCTTCTAACATCCTTTTAAATAATTTAGATTAATATTTCTATATAGAACAATAAGTTTAATGAGCAACTGTAGTTTAAATTACCAATATAAGAACCTAATTTCAAAGAGATGTAACTGTATAACATTTTACGTTTTAACAGGTACTGAAGACGCAACGAAAGTCCAGTTTACTGCCAATTCAGAGAAAAAGGAGAATATAACAGATGGTATTTTCTCCATTGTATTTATCTAAATGTTTCTAACATCCTTCTAAATAATTTAGGTTTCCAAATACAGCAATCAGTTTCATGAGCAACTGTAGTTTAAATTACCAAAATAATAAGCTAAATTCTAAATGATGTAGCTATATGGCATTCTATATTTTAACAGGCACTGAAGTCGCAATGAAAGTACTGTCTACTACCAATTCAGAGAAAAAGGAGAATATAACAGATAGTATTTTCTCCATCATATTTGTCTAAATGCTTCTAACATCCTTCTAAATAATTTAGATTAATATTTCTAAATACAGCAATAAGTATAATGAGCAACTGTAGTTTAAATTACCAAAATAATAAGCTAAATTCAAAGAGATGTAGCTATATGGCTTTTTATGTTTTAACAGATACTGAAGACGCAATGAAAATGCAGTCTACTGCTGATTCAGAGAAAAAGGAGAATATAACAGATGGTATTTTCTCCATTGTATTTGTTTAGATTAATATTTCTAAATACAGCAATAAGTATAATGAGCAACTCTAGTTTAAATTACCAATATAATAAGCTAAATTCATAGAGATGTAGCTATGTAGCATTTTATGTTTCACCAGGTACTGAAGACGCAACGAAAGTCCAGTCTACTGCCAATTCAGAGAAAAAGGAGAATATAAAAGATGGTATTTTCTCCATTGTATTTATCTAAATGTTTCTAACATCCTTCTAAATAATTTAGATTTGCAAATGTAGCAATCATTTTCATGAGCAACTGTAGTTTAAATTACCAAAATAATAAGCTAAATTCTATATGATGTAGTTGTATGGCATTTTATGTTTTAACAGGTACTAAAGACGCAATGAAAATACAGTCTACTGCTGATTCAGAGAAAAAGGAGAATATGACAGATGGTATTTTCTCCATTGTATTTGTCTAAATGCTTCTAACATACTTCTAAATAATTTAGATTAATATTCTAAATACAACAATAAGTATAATGAACAACTGTAGTTTAAATTACCAAAATAATAAGGTAAATTCAAAGAGACATATCTATATAGCATTTTATGTTTTAACAGGTATTGAAGACTCATCGAAAGTAGTGTCTACTGCCGATTCAGACAAAAAGGAGAATATGACAGATGGTATTTTCTCCACTGTATTTGTCTAAATGCTTCTAACATACTTCTAAATAATTTGTACTAATATTTCCATATAGAACAATAAGTTTAATGAGCAACTGTAGTTTAAATTACCAATATAATAACCTAATTTCAAATAGATGTAGCTGTATAGCATTTTACGTTTTAACAGGTACTGAAGACGCAATGAAAATGCAGTCTACAGCCAATTCAGAGAAAAAGGAGAATATAACAGATAGTATTTCTCCATTGTATTTATCTAAATGTTTCTAACATCCTTATAAATGATTTTGATTTCCAAATACAGCAATCAGTTTCATGAGCAACTGTAGTTTAAATTACCAAAATAATAAGCTAAATTCTAAATGATGTAGCTATATGGCATTTTATGTTTTAACAGGTACTCGAGACGCAATGAAAGTGCTGTTTACTGCCAATTCAGAGAAAAAGGAGAATATAACGGATGATATTTTCTCCATTGTATTTGTCTAAATGCTTCTAACATCCTTCTAAATAATTTCGATTAAGATTTCCAAATAGACCAAATCAGACGAAGCTTGCTTGGGCACTAAATATTGGGCGTTCCTCGTAAGGTTAACTCCTAAGTGGAACATATGCTTCGCACCCAAGGCCCTTGGTGTCGAAAACGGAGATTGACACCTTAGGCTCTGACCCCTAGGGGCTGTTGCACCGAGCAGTTTAGTTTTTAATTATGCCTTATATGTCTGATAAATCAACATTTTGTACGACACGTAACAGTGTTTTCATATAATGTAAATATAATTTCTTTTGGGAAAGAGAGGACCCTTCTATGACAAACTAACTTGTACCTACAAAAATAAATATTGTATAATTCGAAGTAATGCATAGCAGCTCAATACAAAGATGTATCTGTGAGATATAGCTCACCATATAGCTCAATATTTGATGGGTGACCGACGAAATATAAAAGTAACAGAAGGTAACGTATGTATAGCAATTATGTTTCAGTACATGTTTCATAAACCATAACATATCATATAACAGCGTTTATAAATAATAAATATTACAAATTTTCGTAAGGAAAGAAACTTTCCGACCAAGCCTGTACCTAAAATGAACAAATATCGAAAACTTGAAGGAACACATCAGCTTGAAAGAAAGATGTATCTGTGATACACAGTGCGCTCGATGGAGTAAGTGTACAGGCATGACCGACGAATTGTAGAAGTGAGAGAAGATAATTTTTATATTAGTTGAAAAGCTATAGTTTACTTTTTTGAAACACGAGGGATAATGAGACCGGTACCTACTGCTTACCCTACTACCCAAATCCCGCTTTATTCCGAAAGCCACAAACATTAATGCTAACTGTGAGAATCGAACCTGCGAACGCTGCTACCAAAAAGCAGCGCACTACAATTCGGCCATCATTAGGCAATTTTTGTATTGTAATTACTGAATTATTATACGAGGGTTAGAACTTTAATAGTGGCAACACCGCTGTAAAACCGCTACGCAACAAAACCAAAGAATGTCGCTTATACCACACGTAAGCTACAGACCTACCTCACCTCTCAGCAAAGAGACTCGGCAAAGAGACGAATGCGGGTTGATGAGAAGAACTTATCCTAATATTAGTTTGTGTTTTAAAGTAAGTTTTGTCAGGGCATTTTCAAAAGAAGAACAACGAAAATGGATAAAACTTCAATGTGCCAGAGGTCGTACGTCATTAAAATGTCATCTAGGGCTTGAAGAGGCTTGCAGGGGAATCTGCATTGCCTAACAGAACTGTAGCAAGATGGGTAAAAGCCTTCAATGAAGAACACCAAAATGTAGCAGGCATGCATCCGCCAGGTTGTCCTAGTGTCAGCAATGTAGAAGTGCATGCTGTTGCCGCACTATTGGACAGTGATTGATTCCACATGATCCGTGAACTGGCCTGAAAGGTAGGATTTGCGCATACAACTATGCTGCACATTCTGAAGGAACGCCTGATCATGAGAAAAATTCTTTACTCTCTGCAGAATGCCCCTATCATTATGCATGACAATGCTCGGCCACATACAGCGCAAGCTGTGACTGATTTGTTCGATCGATGAGGCTGGGAAGTGCTTTACCATCCAACATACTCCCCAGATCTAAGAACTTGTGACTTTGTATTAATCCCTATGATGAAGAAACCACTTCTTGGCTTTCGCTTCAGAACCGTTCCAGAGATTCTTGCGGCAATACACCGGTCCGTTCGAACTAACAGCAGAGCAGGCGCTGCTACAAGTGTTATGCAACTTCCACATCTTTAGAAAAGGGTTAAAGGCATTACTGGCGACTATATTGAAGGATTGTGAAACAGGGGGACATGAATCACTTTTGTATTCCATATAAATAAATAGTTACCACTGTTCCAACAGTCGTAGTTTGTTGCTTTAGGTACCAATTGGGATACATGTATGTGTTATTACTTAAATAAGCATTTATAAGTTTCTAATATTTCTATTCTCATTTTACAGAAGGAGTTCAACATAGAAAGATACAAAAGAAATCAGCTGTGCCTGCAAAAATTCAAGGTAATTAATTTAAAATCTTTTAATGAACAAATTGTTATTTGATTTTACATGATTATTTATTACTAACCAGCTTTTTTCAAACTAATAGCTATTGTAGCTGGTGATATACGATATTTGTGACGTCATGCAGTATTCCGAAAGCACTTTTGTTGAGTATTTTAATTTCAGACAATTTAAGGCCAAGTTAGATATATTCGACATTTATCATTGCTAACGTAAAACATAACTGACAGAAAAATGTATATTTCCTTTCCCACTATTTAAAGAGAACAAGCATAGATAAAAACAAAAATATCAACCAAGTGACATAAATAAAATGATGAGGGGTCTCGGAAATGTTAAACATAAGTATTCCATAATTTTCGTACTAATTTTCTACATTCCATAAAATTTTTATGTCGCACAAAAGTGTCTGAATATTTTATGTATGTTTTCTGTATCCCTTGAATAAACTAACCTAAAATGCTTACAAAAATAATAAAAGATATTTCTAAAAAATACATATTTATAACTTGGATTTTTGGTTCTTTAAAACTGTTATATTTTGAACACAAATGTTAAATTTTAAGTTTTATAACCCTCCGCTTACGGCTCGTGTTTTATATTTTCCGGTCATGAAATACGAGGTGATTTTTTTACGTTTTCTTTATCTTCGCATTATACATATATATATATATATATATATATATATATATATATATATATATATATATATATATATATATATATATATATATATATATATAACATATATATATATATATATATATATATTTATTGTACTTAATATACATATTAAAAATTTAATTTTTCCCCTTCTTATTTTTCCAAATCTATTTCCCAGTCACAAAATAAAATTCAATATAACTTATTTGATAAACGTGATAGCTATTTATTTAAAATTAACCTGGTTGCGTCATGGAATACATGCTTACTTGGTAATATAATAATTAACTTTTTGGTTAGATGCAATAGATTCTTTTTCTTACTACTTATTCCTTCAAATTTATTTTCCCAGTCACAAAATAAAGTTTAATATTAATTACTTGATAAACGTGATAGCTGTTTGTTTAAAATTATCCTGGTTGCTTCTTCGATTACATGTTTACATCGTCACATAATAATTAACTTTTAGGTTAGATGCAATAGATTCTTTTTCTTCTTTCTTATTCCTTCAAATCTATTTTCCCAGTCACAAAATAAAGTTCAATAGAAATTATTTGATAAACGTGATAGCTATTCCTTTAAAATTAACCGGGTCGTATCATGGAATACATGTTTCCTTCGTAATGTAATAATTAACTTTTTGGTTAGATGAAATAGATTCTTTTTCTTCTTTCTTATTCCTTCAAATCTATTTTTCCAGTCCCAAAATAAAGTTCAATAGAAATTTTTAATAAACGTGATAGCTATTCGTTTAAAATTAACCGGGTCGTATCATGGAATACATGTTTCTTTCGTAATGTAATAATTAACTTTTTGGTTAGATGAAATAGATTCTTTTTCTTCTTTCTTATTCCTTCAAATCTATTTTTCCAGTCCCAAAATAAAGTTCAATAGAAATTATTTGATAAACCTGATAGCTATTTGTTTAAAATTAACTGGTTTGCTTCATGGAATACATGTTTACTTCTTAATGTAATAATTAACTTTTTGGTTAGATGCAATAGATTCTTTTTCTTTTTTCTAATTCCTTCAAATCTATTTTCCCAGTCACAAAATAAAGCTCAATATTTGAGAAACGTTATATCTATTTGTTAAAAATTAACCGAGTTGCTTCATAGAATACATGTTTACTTCGTAATATAACAATTAAATTTTTGGTTAGATGAAATAGATTCTTTTTCTTTTTTCTTATTCCTTCAAATCTATTTTACCAGTCACAAAATGTGAAAGTTCAATAGAAATTATTTGATAAACGTGATATCTATTTGTTTAAAATTAACAGGATTGCTTCACGGAATACATGTTTACTTCGTAGTTAACTTTTTGGTTAGATGCAATAGATTCTTTTTCTTCCTTTTTATTCCTTCAGATCTATTTTCTCAGACACAAAATAATGTTCAATATAACTTATTTGATAAACGTGATAGCTATTTGTTTAAAATTAACCGGCTTTCTTCCTGGAATATATGTTTAATTCGTAAATATTAATTAACTTTTTGGTTAGATGCAATAGATTCTTTTTCTTCCTACTTATTCCTTTAATTCTATTTTTCCAGTCACAAAATAAAGTTCAATAAAACTTTTTTGATAAACATGATATCTATTTCTTTAATGTTAACCAGGTTGCTTTATGGAATACGTGTTTACTTCGTAATATAATAATTAACTTTTTGGTTAGATGAAATAGATTTTTTTTCTTCCTTCTTATTCCTTCAAATCTATTTTCCCAGACACAAAATAAAGTTAAATAGAAATTATTTCATAAACTTGATATCTATTTGTTTAAAATTAACAGGGTTTCTTCATGGAAAAATATTTACTTTGAAATATAATAATTAACTGTTAGGTTAGATGCAATAGATTCTTTTTCTTCCTTCTTATTCTTTCAAATCTATTTTCCCAGACACAAAATAAAGTTCAATATATCTTATTTGATAAACGTGATAGCTATTTGTTTAAAATTTACCGGCTTTCTTCCTGGAATACATGTCTACATCGTAGCATATTAATTAACTTTTTGGTTAAATGCAATATATACATTTTCTTCCTTCTTATTTCTTCAAATCTATTTTTCCAGTCACAAATTAAAGTTCAATATAATTTATTTGATAAACGTGATAACAATTTGTTTAAAATTACTCGGATCGCTTCTTGAAATACATGTTATATTTATAAACACTTTTTAAAAACAGATTTAGTAATTTCAAGCACATAAATACGTTGTTTGAGCAGCTGTAAATTTAATTAATAAAATAAAAAATTAATCATAAGATATGTAGTTATATGATATTTTATCTTATAGAAAAACTTGAAAATACAACAGAACAAAGGATTAATAATGATTCAGAGGCAATGGAAGACATTTGTTCTGTAATATTATTCAGAATAATTTTAATATCATTATTACTGCATTATTACTTTGTTCAGTAATCATAATACGTGCAATAAGCAGATGTAGTTAAAATTATCTAAATAAAGAACAAAATTACAAAAAATATTGTTATATGACATTTTATATTTTAGAGAATAAGGAAGATTCAACTACGGAATCCCAGACATCGGAGGAAACAACAGAAGGTATTATCTCATAATATTTGTTTAACTTCTCCTAATGTCCTCTTTTACAGTTAAATTAATTTTTCTCCAAATATATCCATAAGATTAATAAGCGCCTGTAGAATAAATTACCAAAATAAAACACTAATTTGAAAATCATGTACATATATGACATTTTATGTTAAAGCAACTACTGAAGGTACAACTGAAGGTACAACTGAAGGTACAACGGAAGCGGAGTCTACTACCGATTCCGAGACATCTGAGGGTATTTTCTCAATTTATCTAAATTCTCCTAATGCCCTGTTTTACAGATAAATGATTTTTTTTAAATATATCAATAAGAATAATAAGCGGCTGTAGAACAAATTTCTAAAATAAAATACTAAATTGAAAATCATGTACATATATGACATTTTATGTTACAGCAACTACTGAAGGTACAACTGAAGGTACAACTGAAGGTACAACGGAAGCGGAGTCTACTACCGATTCCGAGACATCTGAGGGTATTTTCTCAAATTTATCTAAATTCTCCTAATGCCCTGTTTTACAGATAAATGATTTTTTTTAAATATATCAATAAGAATAATAAGCGGCTGTAGAACAAATTTCTAAAATAAAATACTAAATTGAAAATCATGTACATATATGACATTTTATGTTACAGCAACTACTGAAGGTACAACTGAAGGTACAACTGAAGGTACAACGGAAGCAGAGTCTACTACCGATTCCGAGACATCTGAGGGTATTTTCTCAAATTTATCTAAATTCTCCTAATGTCCTGTTTTACAGATAAATGATTTTTTCCAAATATATCAATAAGAATAATAAGCGGCTGTAGAATAAATTATCAAAATAAAATACTAAATTGAAAATTATGTACTTATATGACATTTTATGTTATAGCAACTACTGAAGGTACAACGGAAGCGGAGTCTACTACCGATTCAGAAACATCGGAGGGATCAACGGAAGGTATTTTCTTCATAATATTTCTCTACATTCTTCTAATGTCCTCCTTTACAGTCAAAATTGCTTTCTCCAGATATACACTCTTAGACGAAGAAATAAAACACCCACGCATTAAGATGGAGTTATCTGAATGGGTCAAAAATTGGTAGATGAAATGCGCATGTACACAAAAAACAAATGATTAAAATTTGAGAAAAATGGAATGATTTATTCAAGTGATAGTGCTTCACAAAGTGAAAAACTCAATAACGCTTTTGTCCACCTCTGGTTCTTATGCAAGCAGTTTTTCGGCATGGCATTGATTGATATAGGTGGCAGATGTCCTCCTGAGTGATATCGTGCTAAATGCTGTCCAACTGTCACTTTATATTGTCAAAATTCCTAGCTGGTTGGAGGTCACTGCCCATAATATTTCAAACATTCTAAATAAGAGTGATATCCGGCGACCTCGATGGTAAAGATTACGTTTTGAAAGTTCGAAGATAAGCAGTAGAACCACGTACAATGGGGGCGGGCATTATATGTCTGAAATGTAAGGCCATGATGGCGTTACATGAAACTCAACACAATGTGGCGTAGAACTTCAATGTACCGCTGGGCTGTAAGGTGCCACGGATGACAACCAATGGGGGCCTACTATGAAATGAAGTGGCACCCCAGAATATCATTCCTGGTTGTATGACGGAAGATAGTCAGTTCTGTATCCCACAGCCGTTCGGGGCGTCACCAAACACGTCTTCGCTGGTCATCGGGGCTCAGCTCAAAGCGAGACTCATCACTGATGACTATTCTAATCCAATCAGTGACATTCCAGTTCGAATGAGCCCGACAACACTGCAAACGGGCTTGTCATTGTAGTCGGTCAATGGTAAAGGGCGCGCAAGGGGCTCTGTGACCACAGCCCTCTTTTTGTGAGTCGATTATGAATAGTCCTTGTGGTCACTGAAGCATTAGTTGCACGTTCAATCGGGGGCTGTGAGTGACACTCTGACGATTGCTCAATCCTAACGTTCTGACGGATAGCGTCCTTTTTGATGCTGTGTTCGTCCATAGTTTCCCCATTCTACTACCATCGTCTAATAGTGACATATTCTGCAGAAATGTCGAGCGATTGGTCTATTAACCAACCGGCTTCTTGGAGCTCAACTACAAGCACTCTCTCAAATGCTGACATCTACACATAGCGTTCGCACACCTGTATGCGAGGCATAGTTACTGTCGACCTGAGTACACGAAATGAAATTCGCGAAGAATTTATTACTGAAATCGAAATTTCTCCTCTTAAATATCCTGCCAGCTGAGCAGATAAGATGCGCTGCAGCGACTCATGTTCATTCATTGCCTGCTGAAGTTTAATATTTTGCATTTTTCGTCGAAACTTGAATGCATATCAAGTAGTGTTCAATTTGTATTACATCATCTTGGTGCTTCGGGCTGCTTAGTTTTTTTTTCTTTTTTAAGACTAAGCTAAATAAGCAATTGTAGTATAAATTACCAAAACAAAATATTAAATTAGGAATTATATACGTATATGCCATTTTATGTTATAGGAACATCTGAAGATACAACGGAAGCGGAGTCTCCTACCGATTCCGAGACATCGGAGGGATCAACAGAAGGTATTTTCTCCATAATATTTGTTTAAATTCTTCAAATATCCTCTTTTACTGCTAATTTTTTTCTCAAAATACATAAGTCTAACCCTCTCGCTGCGTATTTATTTTATCAAAAAAGGTTGAAAAATTGCGTATTTTTTATTACATATTTCAAATCTATATACATTTTAGAGTTAAAATATACAAAACTTTTTGTAAAAGAGTTTTTTTTAATATAGAATTAGGTCCTAAAAAAAAAGATGTTCAGAAAAATGAAATTGAAGAATAATGATATAAAAGCTAAATTTCAAAAATTAATCTTGGTTAAATTATCATTTATCTCAGAAAATTTAAAAGCAAAACGTATAAACTAATTAAAAAATGCAAAAGACTTAAAAAATATTTATTAGAAATGAAGTCTTGTATGGTAAATTTCGAAACAAGTTTCGAGGCAATGTCCTACCTCGCAACCCTTGCACCAAATTAGCTTTTCTTTTCGAATCTTTTGTTCCACCTTCAGTTTTTTTTAAAAGACAGCACACTATCTACGAGAACTTCTTTCTTCAGGGGTTTTGGGTGTATATGGCTAGCAAAGTGTCGAGCAGTTATTCTCATGGATCTGTTACTCTCATGTACTGTTAGTCTCTTTTGCTATTTTTTGCAACATAACATCGTCAAAATAAAGTTCAAAATAGTCTAAAACAGTTGCATTACTTGCCATAATGTAATTTAGTTCGGGATTTGCAAGGAAAGGAAATGCTGTAGTAGATGGTGGAATATTTTGCATATCAATTTTGCACCGATGTCGAACATTTTGAATAGAAAATGAATTTTCAGATTCATCACTATCCGCAAATGAATCCGAGAAATCCTCATCAGTTTCGCTATAACTATCTACACTATACTTGAAATGAAGAGTCAGAAGTGATATCAGTGGCGGAAATACCATCAGGAGTATAGGTTATATTGATGTCATACTACATACCTGGAAGGTGTTTTCCCTCCGGTTAAGAAATCACTCCCGGTAAAGATTATTTAGTGACGTCAAACCTCCACACCAGTTGAGATAATTCTTCTAATCCACTTCACTGGGCGGTATGTTAAACTGCCGATAACACGTGGCTGTTATGTAGATTCGCAAGTGAAGACTGTATTTAAGCCGCCGGGAAATGCAAGCCTTGATGCTCCTTCGTGGCAGCCCTGTAAGGGATGTCCGTTCTGTAAACCGTTTTATTTGTAGGTAGTAAGTTGCTACCAAGTAGTGTACAGTTCTTAATGTTTCTTTTATAGTAATGTTATTTTTAATAAACGAGTCATCCTCTGGCATTTCGAGTGTTTTTCTTCGAGAGAACTTCACATCTACTGCATACCTGCTATTGATATGGCATAGTATTCTTACATATATCACTAGCTAAACGCTTCCTGCCAGACATCTTTCAGCTATAAACAGCGCTCTCAAAATGCTGCAAAATATTCTATATTTCGCAGAAATGTGAACAATTAAAGCCATCTGCTAGTTTAAAGTTAAATAAACAATTAAAAATCACAGTAAAGCCAAAATGAAAAAATAAACGGTGAAAGAGCGGGTTGCACAGTTAAATAGCCGGCTAAAATGCATGCCCGAAGAAATCGCGGGTCGTACAAATTTTGCTACATCTATGTTGCCCGTGGAAATCGCGGAATGCGCAGCGAGAGTGCTAATAAGCATCTGTAGTATAAATTACCAAAATAAAAAGCTAAATTAAGAATTGTGGGCGTATATGACATTTTATGTTATAGGAACAACTGAAGATACAACGGAAGCGATGTCTACTACCGATTCCGAGACATCGGAGGGAACGTCAGAAGGTAGTTTCTTCAGTTTATTTTTTTTTTAATTCTTGTATTTATATCTCCTTTACAGGATTAATATAATCGAACGTATGTATATGCTTTATTAGCAGCTTTTGTGTAATTTACAGTAACAAAATCCTAATAAGCTCATTTATATTAAATTTTATGTTATTAATGTTAATTTTATGTTATTTTATGTTATTAATTACTAAAGGTACAACGGAGGGAGAGTCTACTACTGAATTAGAAACAACACAGATTAAAGGTAAAAGAGTTTTGATTCCATAATATTTCTCAGAAAATTAATTCCAGTTAATTTCGTCTTTTTTAATTTTAAGTTTACCTTCATAAGAAAATTCTGCAACAACCATGAAACCTTTATTAAATTTTCTTTGTTTTCTCCAAACCATTATTTTAACTGTTATCGTCTCTTTTTTGGTAGTAATTTGGAAATTTTTCTATTGCAATCACTTAAGTAAATCAGAGCTTCATGAATTTTAACTAAGTATTTCCATTTTTTACTTTCTAAATAGTTTTCTTTCAACAATCTGTACATTATTGCTAAGAAACATGTTTCGGCCTTTGGTGATAATCGATGTATTTTTTAAATTTAATTTTATTTTTTATTAGCTTCAAACCGGATTTTTTTTATATCTTGGAGACAAATTTAAAGATTTTGCAATGACTGTTTGGTTTCAATTATCCCTTATAAAATGAGATGTGACTCTTTATCCCCTATATAATAATAGCTTAAGTTATCTGTCCGTCTGTAATCGATTTTATGAAGCGGTTGGTCCTGGAATGGATACAGGCATCCATTGATTTCTTGATGAGTTAGGGTTAGCAAAATTCAAAGCGAGTAAAGTTTATCTTCTCCTAAACTACTGATCGGATTCTAAAATAAATTGGTATAAGCATGCTTCATATCACAGCGAACAATACTGTCGTCTTCAAAAATTTCGAATTCAACCCCTTCCCGCCTTTTCGAGTGTTTAACACTCTGACTGCCAAAATTGCAAATGTTCACAACTGGTAAAACTTTTTTTTTTGTATAATTTGTATTTTTTCAACATAAAACTATATATAAAAACAATATTTTAAAACAAACTCTCTCTATTTATATATATTCCCTTTTTTTGTTGCATGTTCCAAATATTTAATTTTTCATAAAACTTTGCTCATAAAATCATCACATATACCAATTTGCGCAAAATATACCTAACACATCGTAGAGCCCAACAATCAAACTAATACGATTTCATGTAATATAACATCTTTGAGAGCCATGGCCAGAAGTTTTAAAAACACCATGGCTATCATATCGGATAGCAGTGTCTCAACGGAAATATACTGGATATCACATATGATAGCCATGGCAGTCAAATGTTATGTTATTTCAAGCCCTATTTTCCCCGATTAAGAGCAGGCGATTAAATTTATCAATTTATCACATTATAAGTAGACTATCATATAGCCCGTCATATGACGTGATCAGTAAAATTTTTAATTTTCCAAAATTGTTAAGTACCTTATGAGCCAGGGAAAAATGGTTTGTTTTTTGGATGAAAATTATCTGGTATTAATTAACGCTGAATAATTTATTTATCTTTATTGACCGCATGTTAATTGCCACCTTTAATTTAACTTCTCATATTACTGGATAGGATGGACAGTATAGGTTTTAATATTGACTGTGATTATTTGGCGGTATATATGAATGATGGCCAAAATTTTGCGAATGGATCGCAAACCCTGTGGTTATGTATAATAAGAGATTTGAAAAAAAATTTTCAATTTAACAACTCCTCTTCAACCTCCACTCAAAATACAGTTTCTTTTAAGTCAAAGAGTTTTTAAATTAATTTTAAAATTTACACTAAATCACAAATTTGTGATGAAAATCACACTCAGTTTATTTAATTTGTGATTAAGTGAATGTTTCAGTCTATTTAGTATGAATGTTATGTGTTTCCTTTGTGTTTTCTTTGTTAATTCAATTAGATTTTAAATATTCAATTTTTGTAAAATTTTTCCTCAAAATGTTGTTTTTGTTTATGTATCAATTTGTTGAGTTACGATCCCCTCGCCAGATTTCAAAAGCCACGCACGCAAGCTGCAAGCACGCCAATTTCGCCAAATGTGGTTGAAGCACCAACAAGATCCATGATTACAAACAGGAGAGTGGGCTAAGAAGAGAGTTAAAAAAACAAACACAAAAAACGAGCAAACTTCTTAATTTTTCAGAGATATATAAATTAAAATAGATTAAAATGAGATGTGACCCCTTTATTTTTAATAGGTGCATATACCTTTCTTTCATATGCATATACATTTTTCGACTTTTTCCCCAATCAAATGTAAACTATGACGTTTATTTCTTACTAATTGTGTCACTAATTTTACTTGAAGCAATACTGAAACTCTGTTCTACACATCTTTATCATTTTTGCTCTTTACATATTTATTAGCTTCAAAACAAATTTTATAATTTTTTTATATCCTGGAAACAAATTTAATGATTTTGCAATGGCTCTTTGGTTTGAATTATCTTTTATAAAATGAGATGTGACCCTTTATTTTTAATAATAGGTGCATATACCTTTCTTTCATATGCATTTTTCCACTTTTTCCCCGGTCAAATGTAAACTATGACATTTATTTCTTACTAATTGTGTCACTAATTTCACTTGAAGCAATACTGAAACTCTGTTCTACACATCTTTATCATTTTTGCTCTACACATATTTATTAGCTTCAAACCAAATTCTATAATTTTTTTATATCCTGGAAACAAATTTAATGATTTTGCAATGGCTCTTTGGTTTGAATTATCTTTTATAAAATGAGATGTGACCCTTTATTTTTAATAACAGGTGCATAAACCTTTGTTTCATA
Organism: Pardosa pseudoannulata; assembly: GCA_032207245.1. Taxonomy (NCBI): domain Eukaryota; kingdom Metazoa; phylum Arthropoda; class Arachnida; order Araneae; family Lycosidae; genus Pardosa; species Pardosa pseudoannulata. The sequence goes on from CM063497.1 coordinate 18,965,864, forward strand.
TGCACTTTTCGACTTTTTCCCCAGTCAAATGTAAACTATGACGTTTATTTCTTACTAATTGTGTCACTAATTTTACTTGAAGCAATACTGAAACTCTGTTCTACACATCTTTATCATTTTTGCTCTACACATATTTATTAGCTTCAAACAAAATTCTATAATTTTTTTATATCCTGGAAACAAATTTAATGATTTTGCAATGGCTCTTTGGTTTGAATTATCTTTTATAAAATGAGATGTGACCCTTTATTTTTAATAACAGGTGCATAAACCTTTGTTTCATATGCACTTTTCGACTTTTTCCCCAGTCAAATGTAAACTATGACGTTTATTTCTTACTAATTGTGTCACTAATTTTACTTGAAGCAATTCTAAAACTCTGCTCTTCACATCTTTATCATTTCTGCTCTTCACATATTTATTAGCTTCAAACAAAATTCTATAATTTTTTTATATCCTGGAGACAAATTTAAAGATTTTGCAATGGCTCTTTGGTTTGAATTATCTTTTATAAAATGAGATGTGACCCTTTATTTTTAATAACAGGTGCATAAACCTTTGTTTCATATGCACTTTTCGACTTTTTCCCCAGTCAAATGTAAATTATGACGTTTATTTCTTACTAATTGTGTCACTAATTTTACTTGAAGCAAAATTAAAACTCTGCTCTTCACATCTTTATCATTTCTGCTCTTCACATATTTATTAGCTTCAAACCAAATTTTATAATTTTTTTATATCCTGGAGACACATTTAAAGATTTTGCAATTGCTCTTTGGTTTGAATTATGTTTTATAACATGAGATGTAACCTTTTATTTTTAATAATAGGTGCATATACCTTTCTTTCATATGCATTTTTCGACTTTTTCCCCAGTCAAATGTAAACTATGACGTTTATTTCTTACTAATTGTGTCACTAATTTTACTTGAAGCAATACTAAAACTCTGTTCTACACATCTTTATCATTTTTGGTCTTTACATATTTATTAGCTTCAAACCAAATTTTATAATTTTTTTATATCCTGGAAACAAATTTAAAGATTTTGCAATGGCTCTTTGGTTTGAATTATCTTTTATAAAATGAGATGTGACCCTTTATTTTTAATAACAGGTGCATAAACCTTTGTTTCATATGCACTTTTCGACTTTTTCCCCAGTCAAATGTAAATTATGACGTTTATTTCTTACAAATTATGTCACTAATTTTACTTGAAGCAATACTAAAACTCTGTTCTACACATCTTTATCATTTTTGCTCTTTACATATTTATTAGCTTCAAAACAAATTTTATAATTTTTTTATATCCTGGAAACAAATTTAATGATTTTGCAATGGCTCTTTGGTTTGAATTATCTTTTATAAAATGAGATGTGACCCTTTATTTTAAATAACAGGTTCATAAACCTTTGTTTCATATGCACTTTTCGACTTTTTTCCTCAGTCAAATGTAAACTATGACGTTTATTTCTTACTAATTGTGTCACTAATTTTACTTGAAGCAATACTAAAACTGTTCTACATATGTTTATCATTTTTTCTCTTCACATATTTATTAGCTTCAAACCAAATTTTATAATTTTTTTTTATATCCTGGAGACACATTTAAAGATTTTGCAATTGCTCTTTGGTTTGAATTATCTTTTATAACATGCAATGTAACTTTTTATTTTGAATAACTGGTGCATAAACCTTTGTTTCATATGCACTTTTTGACTTTTTTCCTCAGTCAAATGTAAACTATGACGTTTATTTCATATTTTATAATTTTTTTTGAAGTATCCTAGACACATTTCAAGGTTTTGCAATGGCCTCTTTGGTCTGAATTATCTTTAATAATAGGAGGTGTAACCCTTTTTTTAATAACTGATGTATATGCCTTATTTTCATATGCATTTTTTCACTTCTTCACAGTCAAATGTAAACAATGACGTTTATTTCCTACTAATTGTGTTACTAATTTTACTTGTTATTAAAACTCTGCTCTTCACATATTTATCATTTCTGCACTTCACCTATTTATTAGCTTCAAACCAAATTTTATAATTTTTTATATCCTAGAGACTTATTCAAATGTTTTGTAATTGCTCTTTGGTTTGAATTATGTTTTATAACATCCAATGTGGCAATTTATTTTTACTAACAAGTGTATATACCTTTGTTTCCTTTGCATTTATTTTTACTTTTTCTCAGTCAAATGTAGAATATTACGTTCACTGTAACTGTGTCACTAATTTTACTTGAAGCAATACTAAAACTATGCTCTGGACACCTTTATCATTTTTGCTCTTCACATATTTAGTAGCTTCAAACCAAATTTTATAATTTTTTAAATTCTGGAGACACATTAAAAGACTTTTCATTGCCTCTTTGGTTTGAATTATCTTTTATAACATGCGATGTGACCCTTTATTTTGAATAACTGGTGTATATACTTTTCTTTCGTATGCATTTTTTTTACTTTTTCACCAGTCAAATGTAAATTAGGCCGCTTATTTCTTACTAATTGCGTCACTAATTTTACTTGAAGCAATACTAAAACTCTGTTCTACACATCTTTATCATAACGGTACTTGGGAAGGGCTTAAATATAATAGATCAAGATTGCAATAAAGGGTCTTGGCGATGGCCTGTTATATGTTGTAATGTTCAAGAAGAAAATTATAGGATTTCCGACACTAGAGGGTAAGGAGTAACAGCATGTTACTCCAACATGTTAAGTTGTATATAATATTGAGAACTAACTGAATTCTGCAGAATATTTATTTATCTTTCCAAGTAGTAACATTTTACTTTAATTGGCATCGGCGTTGCAGTAGTGCATTGTACTTCCATGCAGAGGTTCTCAGGATGGTGAACGTTGACTAAGCCTTTCATACCTTCAACTGGTAGATCAATTGAGGATCGACTAAGTTTAGGAACTAAACACTGGGAGTTCTGCATAAGGTTGACCATCTAATTGGGACATATGCAGCGCATCCCAGAAAATCCTACGAACCTGATATTAGCACCGTAGACCAGCCCAAAATAAAACAGCACCGAGGAGTTTAGTTAAATATTTTACATCTTTTTACTAGTCACTGGGAAATTTTTTGTATAACCTCGTTTAATATTTGTCGAATTAGACTTTTAAGGGCTGTATAAGTATATATAAATTTTAATTACACTGTTTGATTTTTTAGAGAGTCCTCCACCTAAAACTACTTATGAGGATACTGATTCAGATGAAATTGATGAAGGTAATTTCTACATTTCTAGAAAAAAGTTTCCACTTGTGTGTGTGTGTTAATGTAAATTCACAAGGTAGGTCGTAGAGCAAAGGTTCCTAAACTTTCCTGGAGAATCATTCACTTTACGGGAAAAATGTCTCGATTGCTCCATGATCGTTAATTAAACAAAATATTAAAATATTTTTACATAGTATATGCATTTATTT
>CM063497.1:18979300-18984300 GCA_032207245.1 Pardosa pseudoannulata
GAATAGATGCATTATAGACGCCAGTCCCGTCCGCCATGCTTTTTTTGGCGACCAACAGAAAAACGCGTGATTTGAAAAATCGCCAAGTAGAAAAACATGGCGGCGGTCACGGGGCATATTTGAAACACATCATTAACAAAACTAAACTTGAAAAGGAAAAAAAGATTAATAATTTAAAGCATTATTAAAATGAAATTACCATAATAATCACCATTTTTACGTTATTTATAAAATAAATAACAGATTTGTAATATTTATGATATGTGTCAACAGAATAAATGCAATATATAGCCTTTTAATAAGCACTAATATTATGAAAATTCTAAAATGTGAAGGGAGGTTTCCACCCCTCAACCCCACCCCCTTGTAATAAAAAAATGCAAAATAAACAATAACACTTTCAAAACTGAAATAATTGATACTTTTTAACAATTTCAAAAAATAAATCACTTCACCCGTCATAACTAAAGTAACTAAATCCCAGAAAATGATAAGAACAAAAACAAAATGTTCCAAACCAAAGCATCTTGTTTAGTTTAGAATATTTGAATACTTTTTTAACAATTTCAAAACCAGAATAGCTTCACCCGTCATAACTAAATTAACTAAATCCCAGAAAATGATAAGAACAAAAACAAAATGTTCCAAACCAAAACATGTTGTTTGATTTAGAATAAAAATAGTAAGAACCGAAATAACTACACCCACCGTAACTAAAATACTAAATCCCAAAAAATGATAAGAACAACAACAAAAAAAATACAACCTGATCTAGGCGAATGTAAACCAAAAGAGCAGCTAAGATGCAAATTTCTGGAAACACCCACTTTAACTAAATTACTTACCTAACCTAGGTGACACCTTACCACTCCGCGTCTGGAACGAAAAGAACAGCTAAGAACATTAAGAACAGCAAATTTTCATATAGTGCCGGGTAATGACGTCAAAAATCACGTGCACCAATAGGATGCAAGAACATATCGGAGTTTCCATATCCACCAACCAAAGTTAGGGTATATACGGCAACTCATTCATCGCCCCATAAAATCGCCAAGTTTGGCGAGAAAAAACACGGCGTCTATAATGCATCTGTACCATTTGCGGAAGAGCGCCATCTTGCATGAAAATGATTCAATCCAGACATGCCCGCTGTTGACGTGTTGGAATGACTTAGCTGCTAAAAAGACCTTTTACCATCAAGGAAACAGGACCCTCAGGACCAATTTCCTCGAAAAAAATAACCATACCATACATGATGCCGTCAACCCGCACCACACCGTTGCCTTTGGCGAATGCATCGGTACTGATGCAGTTCAGAATGGGTTTTCCTTTGCTGATATTCTGCAATTTTGTGTGTTGACAAACCCGTGGAGGTGGAATCGAGCTTCATATGACCACAAAATGTAAGAGGGGATCGGGACAGCCAATTTTGGGTGCTTACACTTCGGGTGGAAAATTGCTGTGCTCACTGGCGCCGTCTATTCACTAATATAGTAACTAAAACTACTCAATTAATTGGACAGTTATTTCATTATTATAAAATATCATTAAATTAACATTAAAATCATTAACAATAACTGATAAAAATATGCAATCCCATTTCATTATTCAGACAATTTTTGTTCGCAGTTTATTGTAATGGACAGTAAATAGCCTGATTTAAGCATGAGAAAATTACTCAATATAGAAATATACTTCAATTGAATATACTTCAATATAGTACTTTAGAAGCTTATATTTTTCCATCAAAGAATATTCAAGAAAAATTCTCTTTCACTCTTTATTAAGTGAAATAATTATTCAATATTACTGTATACTTTTTAGAGGAATAGACACATTTAAACTTATGAATATTCTTTGATAGAGAAATGAAAGTTTCTAAATTATTATATAATTATAACATTTTTTCAAAACAATGTTTTTATCTTTAAAAATCAGCCTGTTTATTGCCCATTATAGACAGCTTGAGGTGTAAAGTTTATAATAGCAAAAATTGATTTTAAAATAATAAAAAAGATAAAAAAAAATGGACAGTTAAAAATAAAAATCAATTTTAAAAATTGTCAAAAATATAAAAAAATATTAGAAATAAAATGAAATATTAAATTATAAAAATAATAATAAATATTAAAATTAATAAATTTATTACAATAAAATATTAGAAATACTAGCACTTCTCAAGCTCATTTCTTAGCAGAAACTAATTTTATAAATTTAAAACGACAAAAACTAACAAAAATAAAAGTAAAAAATTAAATAAAATTCAAATAAAAAGAGGAAAATTGACTGAAAACATTGTCAAAAATGTAAATAAAATAATTAAATAACTGTCCAATTAATTGAGTAGTTTTAGTTAATATATTAGTGAATAGATATCGCCAGTTAGCCGAGCAATTTTCTACCGAAAGTGTAACCACCCAAAATTGGCTGTCCCGATCCACTCGTAAAAATGTTCCATGTCCATTCATTGTCCACTTACATGTATGCGAGAAATTCCTGGGCAAACACCACTCTTTTTGGCAGGTCAGTAGGAAGCAATTCCTGAACATGTGTCATTTTGTATGGATAACAATGCAGGATATTGCGTATAATTTTGTGCACCGTACTTGCAGATACGTCTAAACCTCGGCAATACCACGTGCACTGCATATTTGCACACCACTGCTTGTCCCTTCCTCTAGTACTGTGGCCACATCTTCTATTGCTATTGACGTCGAAGCAATTGATTTCCTCCCTCTGCCAGATTTCTCTTCAAAAGTACCTGTTTCATCAAATTTCTGAATCATATTCTTTAGACCCTTTGCAAAAATCGGACAACAGACTTTTTTCATTCCCTCTAATGACCAGAATTTCTTTAAAGCTTCAAGCGAAAAGTCGTCTTTCATGTAGAAGAGCTTCACCAGAAGAGCGCGATCTTTCATTGAGAGACTCATGACAAGCTACTCAGATACGATAGGATGGCAACGCCATATAACCCGCTCTTTTATACCCCATGTAGTGTCTTTCAATTAGTTTGCAGAGTATGCGGCTTACAGCGCCGTCTATTGATACATTTTGGAACTTTTTTATTATGCCAAATCGTTTTCCGCTTCTTATTGTATATACAGTTCAAATTTAAAGTCAGACAAGTGCTTCTTTTTTTCTGCAGCATTTCGAAAGTCATATTTTAATCATGGACACCCTATATAAACATGCCTAAATCACTGAAATTAAAGTAACTTGTTAGTTTGCACTGGCTAACGGCTATTCTACATGGTTATATGTAATTAATGAATTGTTCTGGTGTTTGAAAACAATTTTTGTAGGCTATTGTTTAATTTCAGATTAATTATTAGGCAAGAAAAATCTATACTTTGCAATAATTTGTTTTTATGCTTGCGCAATGCTAAAAGAGAAAGAAAATATTTCATTTTTTAAAAATCAGTGTCAAAGAAGACTGTTCGAAATACTTCCAGTTTATCATAATTGTCTGTAGCTGTTCGTATGTAGTGAACTAATAGGGATTTTATTTCCGAACGATGGCCGATTGGTTAGGGTGCTGGCCTTCGGTACCGGTGTTCGTGGGTTCGAATCCCACAGTGGCATGGATGTTCGTAGCCATTCGGAATCGGCTTTAAGCTGTAGGTCCCGGTCTCATTAGCCCTCGTGTTGCAAAAAGTAGACCGTAGCACTCCAAAACAAACCAAGCCAATAGGAATTTTTTCAGGTTCAAGAACTAATGGATATTGGTAGGAGGTAGAATGAAACTCTAATCTGAGATTTTTAAAAAGAACACACTTGCTTGTAAAAATAAATGTATGAAGTGCGTAAAGTAGTGCTAATTGAAATTCACAGTCACTTCTGTTTTATGCATAGTCCAGATGTGTTAATAAGTAAGCAGAGGATTCATCTTTGGTTTCAGGATTTTGCAGAAGATGGAAAAAATAGCCTTCTCTGAGACCGACCATCTGTCTTCAGTTTAGAGTTTCATTCTACCTCCTACCAATATCCATTAGTTATTGAACCTGAAAAAATTCTTACTAATTCAATGCATATGAACATTTGAAGACAATTATGATAAGCTGGAAGTATTTCGAAACGGCAGTCTTCTTTGACACTGAATTACAAAAAATTATTCCATGGTATTACTCCTTTTGAGCTTTTCATCCCTACAGTGGGTCGACAAATTGAGGACCAAACATGAATGAGAACTATATACTGGGGTTTCCACTTAAGGTTGCCCATTTAACCTTAAGCGAGATTGGAACTGTAGGTCATGGCCCTCAAGTTGGTCTGTAGCACTAAGGAGTTCAGTTAATCATTTTGCTTCATTTTACAATCCACGGGAAACTTTTTTTGTATAATCTCATAAATATTTGTTCGTTTTAATATTTGACGACTGCATAAAAACAGATAAATAATAATTGCAATTTTTTTCTTTTAAAAAAAATGTAGCGCTGAGGAGTTCAGTTAATTATTTTGCTTCATTTTATCATTCACGGGAAATTTTTTCCGTATAATCTCATAAATATTTGTTCGTTTTAATATTTGACGACTGCATAAAAACAGATAAATAATAATTGCAATTTTTTTTCTTTTAAAAAAAATGTAACGCTAAGGAGTTCAGTTAATTATTTTGCTTCATTTTATCATTCACGGGAAACTTTTTTTGTATAATCTCATAAATATTTGTTCGTTTTGATATTTGACGACTGCATAAAAACAGATAAATAATAATTGCAATTTTTTTTCTTTTTTTAAAAAAAATGTAGCGCTTAGGAGTTTAGTTAATTATTTTGCTTCATTTTACAATCCGCTGAAATCTTTTTTCGCAAATTCTCGTAAATATGTGTTCGTTTTGATATTTGTCGACTGCATAAAAACAGATAAATAATAATTGCAATTTTTTTTCTTTTAAAAAAAATGTAACGCTAAGGAGTTCAATTAATTATTTTGCTTCATTTTATCATTCACGGGAAACTTTTTCCGTATAATCTTATAAATATTTGTTCGTTTTAATA
>CM063497.1:18991800-18994300 GCA_032207245.1 Pardosa pseudoannulata
ATTAAGACCACGAACATAGTTTACGTGCTCTTGTCACCTTTAACAAACACGGCGTATCTTAGGCCGGTTTGGGTTACGAACCCGCAACCCCTCACGAAGTCGTTGCCTTTGCCGACTGAGCTACCGCAGCTCTTGAATACTTGTAATTTCCTTTTGTAAAATTATTAATTATTATCTGATTTACACTTTTTGTAGCTGGTAGGAGAAGGTGCGATTTAGATCTCAAAATTTTAGTTTTCGTAATTTAATTAAAATTTTAATTTTTCTTGTAGAGTTCTAAATCACAGCTAATGGATAAGGAATCTCAATGTTTTTTCAACTCCTCTTCTTAGCCCACTCTCCTGTTTCTAATGATAGATCTTGTTGGTGCTTCAACCACATTTGGCGAAATTGGCGTGCTTGCAGCTTGCGTGCGTGGCGTGCTTGAAATCTGGCGAGGGGATCGTAACTCAACAAATTGATACATAAACAAAAACAACATTTTGAGGAAAAATTTTACAAAAATTGAATATTTAAAATCTAATTGAATTAACAAAGAAAACACAAAGGAAACACATAACATTCATACTAAATAGACTGAAACATTCACTTAATCACAAATTAAATAAACTGAGTGTGATTTTCATCACAAATTTGTGATTTAGTGTAAATTGTAAAATTATTTATATTTATAATTAATATAAAAATTAAATTTTTATATTAATTTTTAAATTGGAAAATACCAAGAGAAAGTTAGTCCAAAGGGAGGAGGGAGGGTAGGCGGGATCTCATCCAGCAGAAAACTTTTTGACTTAAAAGAAACTGTATTTTGAATGGAGGTTGAAGAGGAGTTGTAAAATTGAAAATTTTTTTTCAAATCTCTTATTCATTATGTAATGACATCTTGGCCAAAATGAATCTCATTTATTACATACGTGGGCTTTGTCCCAAAGTATCTTTAATATCTTATTAGCAATATTATGTATAATTTCTTCTATTTTCGGTACAATTTTCTATTACTGTGTTAAAGTTCTAATCTCATGATCAACGACAGTCTACCTTAATAAATTTTCATTTGAACTTCATTTTGACTTTTGTGCCACACCAGGGCATTTTTCATAATCAGTCATTTTGCTGGAAAGACTGAATGTTTTTCTTACTTTTATTGAAATATCATGTATGATCTTAAAATTTTTGTTTTCTACAATCAAAAATTATACATAATAAATATATTAATACCTCATAATAAATAACTAAAATTACTAAGCAAGTTCAGTCGAAACAAACAGCGATTTCTTAACCAGAGGATTACCGGATCCAATCTCAAGCAAGCCAAAGATTCGCCGCTATTGTTAACACTGCAACTGTCAAGACCGTCATTTTGATAATTTTCAAATATCATGCCTAAAAACTGGATATAATTTATATATTATTCTACAATTTAATGTCATGACTTTTAAAGAAATATAATAGGACTTAAATGTTCCTATTCAACTTTCACTCTCAAACTTTATTTACCTTAATCAGTATGACACTTCCACCTACCTATAACAAGATCCTTCAAGATGACGCCTTTGGCAATTTCAAAGTTGAATGATTCAAAGCGTTCGGCAGATGTTAATAATATTTTTTGTAAATTCTACTGTATAGAAAAATTTTTTGTTTGTTTCTTTACTAATAATGATTGAATTATTATATTAAATGTTGTTTTTGTTAATTTATATACTTTTCTTTATATTAACCACTTCCCGGTTTTTCCCGAGCTGAATTCGGGCAGGCGAAACGTACCATCCTGGCTCATCCCGAGTATAGCTCGGGCACTGTGAAATTTTGCACTGTGCAATCAGTCTTTCCCGAATTATTTCACATGTGCTTTTTATGGTTTCAATTGCTTTTGTTTACTTTTCTGGCTACTATATTATTTTCTGCTCAAAGAGAGACTTTAGAGAGAAGAAGGTAAGGAGAGAGACAAGGTTCTACTGTCCAGATTGCGATGTTGGACTCTGTGCAGTACCGTGTTTTCGATTGTATCATACAGAACCAAATTTTGATTAATAATTTCGTAATCATTTATGTAAATGCATAGGATATAAATAAAATTTAATTCAAAATAAAAGGTAGGTATTCTAAGCTTTATATTTATAGTTAGTGGGAATTGACTCCAAAGTCTAATGATTTCTGCCGTACAGAAAGTCAACTATACATGTAAATAACTAATGTCTTAAATTTATTTTTTTACATTAATTTTTAGGAAATATTGCATGCGAATGGTGCTATTATGTTTAAAAAGCTATGTATGTATGAAAATAAGCATTAAAAATATTGACATTTTTTACCCATAATCCCGAAATAAAATGAACCTGGAAAGGGTTAAGGTGAACGACCACATTCAGAGCCAAAATTTTTAAATATGGTCCTAATGGAAATTTTTTTTCAGTTATTGCAGGTTATAGGTTATAAAACATAGAAAAATATAAAAATAGACATAAATACATATATATTGTCTTAAATTGGCAAAATA
>CM063497.1:18999300-19014300 GCA_032207245.1 Pardosa pseudoannulata
CCAACGTCATGACTCTTTTTTATACTTCCATCCCTTCAGAGGATCAGATTTCATCCCTTCAGTGGATTTAGTTTAATATTTAGTTTCATTTTATTATCCAAGTAAACTTTTTTCTTGTATAACCTTGTAAATATTTGCTGGTTTTGATATTTGAGAAATGCATAAGAACACATAAATATTAATTACAATATTTTTTTCTTTTAGAGGGATCTTCGTGTGAATCTGGAGGAGATTGTGATAGAGGTAATTTATATATTTTTAAAAGAAAGTTTCCATTTGTGTGTATGTACTAATGCAAATCTAAAAGTTAGATCATACAGGAAAGGTTCCTCCTACAGATTTCCACTAGTTCTTGTAAATGAAAACATTCCAATTAGTTCACTACATACGAAGACATGCAAACAGTTGTGACACACTGTAAGTATTTCGAAACGGCAGTCTTATTTGATACTGAACTACATTTATCCACATTTTCTGAGTGTTTTCATCTCAGTGTGCAAAATGAACCAAATGCGTGAGAACTATAAACAGTTTCCTTTTGAGGTTTCCCACTAACAAACATATATGTATTGTGACCTTCAAATCGAAACCGGAGATTGCATGTCTGTAGTCTAGCCAAGAAGTTTAGTTTAACATTTTGCTTCATTTATATCCAAGTAAAACCTTAACCTTTAAATATTTTCTGTTTGATATTTGAGGTGCATAAGAACACATAAATAAATTACAATATTCTTTCTTTTAGAGGGATCTTCATGTGAATCTGGAGGAGATTGTGACAAAGTAATTATATATTTTTAAAAGAAAGTTTCCATTTGTGTGTAGCTAATGAAAATCTAAAATTTATCGTACAGCATTCCTCTACATACTAGACGAAATGCAACATTAGCACTACATAGACACATGCAAACAGTTGTGACACACTGTAAGTATTTCGAAACTGCAGTCTTATTTGATACTGAACTACATAAATTTATCCAACGTTATGACTTCTTTTGAGTCTTTCATCTGCTCAGTAGATCGAGAACAAACATGCGTGAGAACTATATACTGGGGTTTCCGTTTGAGGTTTCCCACTTAACGTAACATATACTTAGTATTGTAGGGACCTTCAAATCGAAACCGGAGATTGGCACTGTAGACCATGTCCCCAAAGTTGGTCTGTAGCGGCAAGGAGTTTAGTTTAATACTTTGCTTCATTTTGTAATCCATGTGAAACTTTTTTCTTGTAAAAACTCGTAAATATTTGTTGGTTTTGATATTTGAGAACTGCATAAGAACATTTAAATATTAATTACAATGATTTTTTTTCTTTTAGAGGGACCTTCATGTGAATCTGGAGGAGACTGTGACAAAGGTAATTTATATATTTTTAAAAGAAAGTTTCCGCTTGTGTGTGTGCTAATGCAAATCTTAATGGTAAATCGTAGAGCAAAGATTACTCCTACAAATATTCACTAGTTCTTGCATATGAAAAAAGGTTTATTAGAGCACTACATATGAACAGCTGCAGGCAATTGTGACAAACTGTGAGTATTTCGAAACGGCAGTCTTCTTTGACACTGAACTACAAGAATTTATCCCATAGTATGACTCCTATTGAGCTTTTCATACCTTCAGTGGATCTATAAAATGAGAACCAAGAATGCGTGAGAACTATATACTGGGATTTCCTTTTGAGGTTTCCCACTAGACCTAACATATACTTAGTATTGTATTGACCTTCATCTCGAAAGCGGAGATTGGCACTGTAGGTCATGAATAGTTTGGTCTGTAGCGCCAATAAGTATAGTTTAATATTTTGCTTCAGTTTACTATCCACAGAAATTTTTTTTAACCTCGTATATATTTGTCGGTTTTTATATTTGAGAACTCCATAAGAATACATAAATATTAATTACAAGTTTTTTTTCCTTTTAGAGGGACCTTCATGTGAATCTGGAGGAGACTGTGACAAAGGTAATTTATATATTTTTAAAAGAAAGTTTCCGCTTGTGTGTGTGCTAATGCAAATCTTAATGGTAAATCGTAGAGCAAAGATTACTCCTACAAATATTCACTACTTTTTGCACCTGAAAAAAAGTTTATTAGAGCACTACATATGAACAGCTGCAGGCAATTGTGACAAACTGTGAGTATTTCGAAACGGCAGTCTTCTTTGACACTGAACTACAAGAATTTATCCCATGGTATGACTCCTATTGAGCTTTTCATCCCTTCAGTGGATCTACAAAATGAGAACTATGTATGCGTGAGAACTATATACTGGGATTTCCTTTTGAGGTTTCCCACTAGACCTAACATATACTTAGTATTGTAGGAACCTTCATCTCGAAATTGAAGATTGGCACTGTAGGCCATGAACAATTTGGTATGTAGCGGCAAGAAGCTTAGTTTAATATTTTGCTTCATTTTACTATCCACAGAAATTTTTTTTAACCTCGTAAATATTTGTTTTTTTTTATATTTGAGAACTGCATAAGAACACATAAATATTAATTACAAGTTTTTTTTTTATTTTAGGGGGATCCTCATGTGAATCTGGAGGAGACTGTGGTAAAGGTAATTTATATATTTTTAAAAGAAAGTTTCCGCTTATGTGTGTACTAATGCAAATCTAAACAGTAGATCGTAGATCAAAGGTTCCTTCCATATACACTACATATCCACTATATTCCATTACATATCCACTAGATCTTGCACCTGAAAACAAATTCCAATTAGTTCACTACATACTAACACCTACAAACAATTCTGAAAAACTGTAAGGATTTCGAAACAGCAATTTTCTTTGACACTGAACTACAAAAGTTTATCCAACGTTATGACTTCTTTTGAGTCTTTCATCCACTCAGTGCATCGACAAAATGAGAACCAAGCATGCGTGAGAACTATAAACTGGGGTTTCCTTGTGAGGTTTCCCACTTAACCTAACATATACTTAGTATCGTAGGAACCTTCATCTCGAAATCGGAGATTGGCACTGTAGGCCATGAACAATTTGGTATGTAGCGGCAAGAAGCTTAGTTTAATATTTTGCTTCATTTTACTATCCACAGAAATTTTTTTTAACCTCGTAAATATTTGTTTTTTTTTATATTTGAAACCTGCTTAAGAACACATAAATATTAATTACCAGTTTTTTCTTTTTAGGAGGACTTTCATGTGAATCCGGGGGAGATTGTGACAAAGGTAATTTATATATTTTTAACAGAAATTTTCCGCTTGTATGTGCTAATGCAAATCTTAAGGGTAAATCGTAGAGTAAAGATTACTCCTACAAATATTCACTAGTTCTTGCACCTGAAAAAAGGTTTATTAGAGCACTACATATGAACAGCTGCAGGCAATTGTGACAAACTGTGAGTACTTCGAAACGGCAGTCTTCTTTGACACTGAACTACAAGAATTTATTCCATGTTATGACTCCTATTGAGCTTTTCATCCCTTCAGTGGATCTACAAAATGAGAACCAAGCATGGGTGAGAACTATAAAATGGGATTTCCTTTTGAGGTTTCCCACTTAATGTAACATATACTTAGTGTTGGAGGGACCTTCATCTCGAAATCGGAGATTGGCACTGTAGGCCATGAACAGTTTGATCTGTAGAGCCAAGAAGTGCAGTTCAATATTTTGCTTCATTTTACTATCCACAGAAAAGTTTGTCTTTTTAACCTCGTAAATATTTATTGTTTTGATATTTAAGAACTGCATAAGAACACATAAATATTAATTACAATATTTTTTTCTTTTAGAGGGATCTTCATGTGAATCTGAAGGAGACTGTGACAAAGGTAATTTATATATTTTTAAAAGAAAGTTTCCGCTTGTGTGTGTGCTAATGCAAATCTTAATGGTAAACAGTAGAGCAAAGATTACTCCTACAAATATTAACTAGTTCTTGCACCTGAAAAAACTTTTATTAGAGCATTACATAGGAACAGCTGTAGGCAATTGTGAGAAACTGTGAATATTTCGAAACGGCAGTCTTCTTTTGACACTGAACTACAAGAATTTATCCCATGGTATGACTTCTATTGATCTTTTCATACCTTCAGTGGATCTACAAAATGAGAACCAAGAATGCGTGAGAACTATATACTGGGATTTCCTTTTGAGGTTTCCCACTAGACCTAACATATACTTAGTATTGTAGGGACCTTCATCTCGAAAGCGGAGATTGGCGCTGTAGGCCATGAACAGTTTGGTCTGTAGAGCCAAGAAGTGTAATTTAGTACTTTGCTTCATTTCACTATCCACAGAAAAGTTTGTTTTCTTAACCTCGTAAATATTTATCGGTTTTGATATTTGAGAACTGCATAAGAACACATAAATATTAATTACAAGTTTTTTTTTTATTTTAGGGGGATCCTCATGTGAATCTGGAGGAGACTGTGGTAAAGGTAATTTATATATTTTTAAAAGAAAGTTTCCGCTTATGTGTGTACTAATGCAAATCTAAACAGTAGATCGTAGATCAAAGGTTCCTTCTATACATATCCACTAGATCTTGCACATGAAAAAATTGTAATTAGTTCACTACATACTAACACCTACAAACAATTCTGAAAAACTGTAAGGATTTCGAAACATCAATTTTCTTTGACACTGAACTACAAAAATTTATCCAACGTTATGACTTCTTTTGAGTCTTTCATCCGCTCAGTGGATCCACAAAATGAGAACCAAGCATGCGTGAGAACTATAAAATGGGGTTTCCTTTTGATGTTTCCCACTTAACCTAACATATACTTATTTTGTATTGACCTTCAAATCGAAACCGAAGATTGGCACTGTAGACAATTTTCCCAAATTTGGTCTGTAGCGTCAAGGAGTTTAGATTATTATTTTGCTTCCTTTTTGTTATCCACGTGAAACTTGTATTTTTTTAGAATAAGTATTGAGAATTTTATTAAGTTTTTTGTAATTTTTTTTTTAGGTAACTTCGGAGTGCAGTCGCTTTCCTTAATTAGTCTCAAAAATCCCTGGACTCACAGGACGTCCACTTTCGGCCGTTAGGATTCCCCTATCTCAGACCAGGACGATGATACAAGGAAACCAAAGATCCGGGTCGAGAGAATGGTAGGATTAGGCCTGCAATGATGAGTGACTCAATATTTAACATAACCGCACCCAGACCCTAACAGGGCAGACAGCGAACCTAAATGGAGCAATCCAAGAGGGGATCACCGCCCATTTTTTTAGTTTCCATTTTAAGTCCAGAATATGAGCGACCACGCAGCCAATTGGTTGTGTTTTTTTTTTTTTTTTTTTTTTTTTTTTTTTAATTATCTAGGTTCTTTTTAGGGCCCTGTGGTTTTGCGACCCATTTTTACACGCCGAGTCACTTCCGCATGCCCGAGATCCGTCACAATGACACTTGAGTGATGGTCCCAAAGGAGATTCTTACTTACAAATTTCCTGTCCTTTTTCGGCTTTTCCTGGTCTTCTGGTCGCAGCAACGTAAATCTTCTTCTTTACTTGGGTTTCACTTTTTTTCCTTTATAACTACGACTGTGCAATAGTATTCAAATACTAGGGAACTCTGCTGCGTTTCATTCGCAGCGGTGCGACAGGCGCGGGGGCACTTACAACGAGTTCTTGCATGCTACGATCTACCCAAAAGTACGAAGATCACTAAATTTGCGCTTGATTGTATATTAACATAATTTTTTGTATAACCGCAAAAATATTTGTTGGTTTTGGTATTTGAGAACTTTATAAGAACACATAAATATTAATTACAAGGTTTTTTTCTTTTGGGGGGATCTTCAAGTGGTACTTGTGGAGGATGTGCTAAAGGTAATTCATATATTTTTAAAAGTAATTTTCAGCTTCTGAGTGTCTAATGCAATGCAAACAGTTGTGACACATGAAAGTATTTTGAAACAGCAGTCTTCTTTGACACTGAACTACAAAAATTTATCCCATAGTATCACTCCTTTTGAGCGTTTTATCCCATCAGTGGGTCGAAACATTCAAGATCAAGCATGGGTGAGAACTATATACTCAAATTTTCGTTTAACGTTTCCCACTTAACCTAACGTATACTTTGTATTATAGGGACCTTCATCTCGAAAGCGGAGCTTAGCACTGTAGGCCATTGCCAGTTTGGTCTGTAACTCCAAGGACTTTAGTTTAATATTTTGCTTCATTTTACTATCCATGGGAAACATCTTTCTTTTTATAGTTTTATCCCATCAGTGGGTCGAAACATTGAGGACCAAGCATGCGTGAGAATTATATTTATCTCTCTCAAAAATGAGCAGCAGCTTATTTTCTTCTGTGTAGGAACCTTCATCTCGAAAGCGGAGATTGGCACTGTAGGCCATTGCCAGTTTGGTCTGTAACTCCAAGGACTTTAGTTTAATATTTTATTTCATTTTACTAAGTTCCTCCTTTCGATATCCAGTAGTTCTTGCACCAGAAAATAGTCCTTTTATTTCACTACATATGAACAGCTTTAGAGATTTGTGACAAACTGGAAGTATTTCGAAACGGCATTCTTCTTTGACACTAAACAACAAAAATTTACTTTCCTTTTGAGGTTTCCCACTTAACTTAACATATACTTAGTATTGTAAGAACCTTCATCTCCAAAGCGGAGATTGGTACTGTAGGCCATGAACAATTTAGTCTGTAGCTCCAAAAAGTTTAGTTTAATATTTGTTTAGATTTTGTTTGGCTCTTTAAACCAAAATAGCACCTATTTGACATCAAAATTCGGTTTCTAATTTCAGTCTTTATCTCATTTCTCCAGGTAATAAGTGTGCCCAATTGTTTAAACTGGATGACTCCCTCAAAAATATAGTTTCCAATATTACGCGATTCGGGGGATCTTAAAGTGGAACTGGGGGAGGATGTGATAAAGGTAATTCATATATTTTTTAAAGAAATTTTCAGCTTCTGAGTGTGCTATCGCATATCTAAATGGTACATCGTACGTATATTCTAGGACTCACCACTAAAATCTTAGTTTTTTCCTCGTATACTGCTAAGCCCATATCCCTAGCAGCACTAATGTAGTAGCCAGATCATTATCATAGTTGTTTGTATAACCTCCTATGTAGCTCAGAACTAGAGGGCTAGGCCCAGGAAGTTCTGTGAAACAAGATCACTGAGTCATTCTTGCACCTGAAAAATGTCCTTTTAGTTCACTACATATGAACAGCTTCAGAGATTTGTGACAAACTGGAAGTATTTCGAAATTGCAGTCTTCTTTGACACTAAACAACAAAAATTTACCCAATAGCATGACTTCTTTCGAGTCTTTTATCCCATCAGTGGGTCGAAACATTGAGGACCAAGCATGCGTGAGAATTATATACTGGGGTTTCCTTTTGAGGTTTCCCACTTAACTTAACATATACTTAGTATTGTAGGAACATTCATCTCGAAAGCGGAGATTGGCACTGTAGGCCATGAACAATTTGGTCTGTAGCTCCAAAAAGTTTAGTTTAATATTTTGCTTCATTTTACTATCAACAAAAAAGTTTATTTTAACCTCGTATATACTCAACTAGCTCAGTATAACTATACAGACACTTCAAATAGGAGACGTCCCATGTAGGGGGATCTTCAAGTGGAACTTGTGGAGGATGTGATAAAGGTAATTCATATATTTTTAAAAGTAATTTTCAGCTTGTGAGTGTACTAATGCAAATCTAAACTGTAGATCGTAGAGCAAATGTTTCTCCTATCGATATCCACTAGTTCTTGCACCTGGAAAAAGTCCTTTTATTTCATTTTATCAAGATTTGACTAAATGAATTCAACGTGATAGGCATATGCATTCACAGTATTGGGAGACTTTAGAAAGGTATGAAGATAAACAAATTATTGAGCGTGTACCAGATAATTCTCAGCCAACAAATAAAGCATTTTTTGCCTACCTCATAGGGTACTTTACAATTCTGGAAAATTAAAAATTTTACTAATCTTGTCATATGACTTAGAGGTTTTCCCCCCATCTCTACTTCTCACTGCCAGCTCCGGCTGCAGCATATTTAATTTTACAGAAGATGTTAAACCTGGTTAACTCGGCCTCCTACCTTGGAGGGTGTAAATCCTACGATTGCCATTGGACGTTCCTTAAAAGAATTCTATTGGTTTTTTTTTTTTTTTTTTTCATATGTTACCTAAGGCAAAGACTAAATCACGCAAATATAATTTCTCAATTATAATTGCCTGAATATTTGTAATTTCCTTTAATAAAAATATTAATTTCTAGCTGTTTTGCACAGGCTAACGCTATTATTAGCTGGTGAGATAAAGTGTGACTTAGATCTCAAAATTTTAGTATTTGTAATGAATTTGGATCCTATCTTTGGCCCTGTTACAGTCTCAGAGACAAACACTCTTGTAATTGAGCTGTGAGCATTTTCTCCCGCGATTCCTTCTCCACTCACTTTTATTTGTAATTGTCAGCAAACCCAGTACTAGAGGGCTTGGCCCAGGGAGTACTGTGGCCAATTCATCCTATGTGGCTCCTATGTGGCTAGCAGCACTCTCAAGGGCAATTAATGCCTCAACCACATCCTGTTTTCTTCGCTGAAAAAAGGAATTCACATCAAATATAGTATATACGATGATGTCACAGACGGGTGTCTTTGCGTCACGTCAGCAGAGAAACAACCTCTTATTAACATTCAGTTATAAGCTGCATTTTGGGATTATTTAAAAGAAAAAGATAAGTTTCTCTACACCAGGGGGGGGATGAATAATAGCATGTTACTCCAGCATACGAGGCGCATCCAGAAAGTCAGTTTCCCTACTTAACCCTCTAAGCGGTTTGCACGTACAATTCCGCCAACTGTCACAGACAATTTTCGACCCCCCAAAACGTTCCAAAAATAGATGTATTGTACATTTATGACAGTGCTTTCCCCCATGAAATTATGAGGTAGGAGGGTCAGGTCGATTGTTTAGGAACTGAACCCCTCTTTGACTGACATTTATTGAGGGATGCACTCCTACTCTCTAAAGAACAAAGACACTGATAGCTTCTCAGGGCTTTGTTAATCTCTATTTCGAAGTATTTCGTTTGCGATAACATATATATCTCTAAATGCACCACTGAAATATCTTGGATGACTTTAGTAAAAAAATATAAATTATTCTCAAAAAAAATTTATTCGTTCTTTTAGAATACTTAATACTAAAAGACTTACTTTTAGAATTCTTATGTGATGATCTTCAAGACTTGATGAGTTTTATGTGTATTAAATATTAACAATCAATAATGTCTATATATATATATATATATATATATATATTTCAAGGGCTATATTAATCCTTTAAAGGTCACCAAAATAAAATTCAAGGTAAAGGGACAATAACGAGGGTGGGGCAAAGGGTGAAGTAAAAAATCATAGAACACTTTAGTCACTGACACAATAAAACTTTAGCGTATTTTTGGAAACTTTTTTTCCCCGGTATGTTCCACTCGGAGGGTTAAAAGAAAAAAGAACTCACACTTTCTGGGACATATTTATTGGCAACAAGTACAGCAATGTTTCAGTTATTTTTTAACATAGCCACCAGCAAAACTTAGACACTTGTCGTATTGTGTGATTAACTTTTGTATCCCTCTGTCGTAGAACTCGGCAGCCTGTGAACGGAATCAGCCTTGGATGGAAATAGGTTTGGCTAAACTTCAGGTTTACAAATTCGAAATCCACCTATTTTTTCGATTTTTATTTTGTTGTATACATAATAAAGGAAAAGTTATGCAATTGTTCAAAAATTAAATTTTGAGATTTTTATTGATCTTCCCCGCTTTAGATTTCTCTGAGTCTGAAAATACTATATTTCGAATGTATATGAGAATGTGTCTGCAACTCCAAAACGTACTCGAGTTATCGAGTAAGTTTTGAATTAGAGAAACCAAATTCTGAATACTTATTACAGCAAATTTGTTGTTTTCTGTCAACTCTTGGTTTACTTTCTGCAAATGGAAGTTGCACTAGCTACTTCCAGTTTTCTAGTAACTTTTGGGTTACTTCCGGGCTACCTGTTACTTCTTTCTAGTTTACCTGCTACTCTTCGTTGCGTGCTCTCACCAACTTGGCGATAATGCTCTGAGTATGGTAGCCTAACATTTTCACATTATCACGCCTTGTTCAAGCAGTCTGTATCTATATTTTAATTTATATTATATTTGTATTCATCTCTACTTGTGGAACCCATTTATTGCATATTAAAAACGCGTAATACGTAAAAAAATAGATATAATGAAGTATTAACGACTCACCATGGCTTTTAATAATTTGGAGCTATTGGTATTGCAAACTGCAGAGGGATTCATTGCCCATAAATATAAATGCCCGTCAAGACAGAGAGTCTCCCTCTCCTTAAAATCACACAGATAAAATTTCTTTAAATTCTTAAATTTTTTATGACAGGTATGACTGCTAATGTGGAGGTGTAGCAAACATTCCAGTTTTCCGAAATCCGTTTCAAATCTTCTATTAGGTATAAGGAAAAATGTATTGTATAAGTTGAAAAATATACAAAACTATGCTATAGTAACTTATTTCTTTATTTAAATTCTATAATGCGCTATTGACTACATATTTTACTATAATAATCAAAGCCTGAACCTTTAACTGCTCCCTTAAGGTAATTTTCCTGTACTTCTAGCATTGATTAAACAACTACTAATCAATTTCTGTTCTAGAAGCAAAATATCGTTTTCGATTCGAAATAACCCTGTTCGATTAGCGTGTCGGTTAAATTAAAGTTTATTATTTTCAAGTATCGTGTGGCCACATTTAAAATTTTAAGAAAAATCATCTTGAAACATACTCTTTGTCTACTTGTCACCTTTCTCATGTAAAGGTTTTAACTATTATTTTTTTGAAAATTCAATTTTTGTACGGTATTTTTCGTCTTCAATGGCGTGCCAGCCCAGGGTGGGCCATGGCCTTCCTCAGAATCGAGTTCCAGGCGTCTCTTTTCTTGGATAGACTCTTCCAGCTTTTGATTTTTGGGATCAACTTTTGTATCCCTCTGTTGTAGAACTTTCAAGGCAGTCAATCGACCGAATTCTTGGTCTTCCCCTCTTCCTTGGTTTTTCCCTGCGTCTGTTTGAATTTGGATCTCCAGGCATCTCTTTTCTTGGATATACTTTTCCAGTTTTTGATTTTTAGGATCTTTAAGTGTATTTCAAGGCAATCAATCCACTGAATTCTTGGTCTTCCCCTCTTCCTTGGTTTTTCCATAGATCTCCAGGCATCTCTTTTCTTGACTGCTGCTTAGTTTCCGGGGTAAAGTGCGAAATACGAGTCTCATTGCCCTTGACGATCCTGTCGAGGAACTCGTCGCCGTCGTCGTAATACCGTAGCAGAAATTGCAGTACTGCTCCTAAACGTTGACTTTTGTGTTCGGGTGTCAGTTTCGGCTCATATACCTGCAGAGCTGACGATGAATTGCAATTCGCGAAATGCTTTGTGCATTCATGGATATACTTTTCCAGTTTTTGATTTTTATCTTATGCAAGTGCAATTGACAAGACTAATTACGTTTACTTTAAAGGGGGAAACATTGGGAAACTTACATTCTGGATGTGTCTCGTATTACATTGGTTATAATGTTGAGAAGTAGCTGAAAAGTTGTTGAATCTTTTTAAATAAATCTTTCTAGTAAGTAATATTTTAGTTCAATACCCCTTTAAGTGTATTTCAAGGCAATTAATCCACTGAATTCTTGGTCTTCCCCTCTTCCTTGGTTTTTCCCTTAATCTCCAGGCATCTCTTTTCTTGGATATACTTTTCCAGTTTTTGATTTGACATAGCAGAGGTCTTTGTTTCGATCTTCGAGCTAGATGTATTTCAAGGCAATCAATCCACCGAATTCTTGGTCTTCCCCTCTTCCTTGGTTTTTCCCTTGGTCTCCAGGCATCTCTTTTCTTGGATATACTTTTCCAGTTTTTGATTTTTAGGAAACACTGGGGTCTTGGTCTTCCCCTCTTCCTTGGTTTTTCCCTTGGTCTCCAGGCATCTCTTTTCTTGGATATACTTTTCCAGTTTTTGATTTTTTAGGATCTTTACGGACATATGTTTTCAAGGCAATCAATCTCCCTAATTCTTGGTCTTTCCCCTCTTCCTGCCCAAAATCGGTCTGTAGCGTTGTGGAAACCCCAATTTGTTCAGAACACTAACCACCGAAATCAGCTAATCTGAATCCCACCTTTCCCTTGATCTCCAGGACATCTCTTTTGTCGCTGTAATGATTCCGGAGTATTGACTCTAGAATTCCGAAATCGGGACAGCTAACGAATGGGAATTCAACTAAAAAAACTATCTGGGCAATCAATCCACCTAATTCTTGGTCCCCCAGGTATAAAAAGCCTAGATCATTATCTGATTCCTGCGATTTACCTGAACTAAAAATTCGTATATATATACATATATATATATTATAAGGAACTATATATATATATATATATATATATATTTATATATATATATATATATATATATATATATATATATATATATATAATATATATATAATATATATATAAATATATATTATATAATATATATATATATATATATATATATATATATATATATATATATATATATATATATATATATATAATATATATATATATATAATATATATATATATATATATATATATATTATATATATACATATATATATATATATATTTGTTTCGACTGTATATATATATATATATATATATATATATATATATATTATATATTATATATATATAATATATATATATATATATATATATATATATATATATATATATATATATATATATATATATATTATATATATATATATTTACAAATTTATATCCTTATCCTTTACATTTTGATTTGCTTTGGAATATTAGAATACCTTTGTATATAGCCAGTGTCAAGCCTCACGCGTCCCCGGCTGCACTTTCTAATGCCTGCATGCCTTGTTTCTATACCTGCTCACTTATTGTGACTGGAGCAGGTATCTTAGGTTCGCTGATATGCTTAACTAGCCGACAATTAAGTACTAAAACGATTAAATCCTTGACTAAACATTTATTTACAAATTCTGTTAATATATATGTACACTCAACATCTTACGCCTAAACATGGCTGAAATAAGACCGAGGGAAAAAAATTGTGCCGAGCGGAAAACACCTCTCTCGGTCTCAGCTCCTTTCAGAAGAATGTCCGTTCTCCGTCGTTCCTCGAGGGCATTTCTCCATCCTCTTCGCAAGGCCCGGGGTGCAATTCCCCCCCCGCTCTTGGTCAAGCTTTCGCCTCCCTGGGAAAAATGTCCTTCTCCGCAGCTGGGGCGGGCGGGGGTGGTATCCCTCGCCCCCTCCTGTTGAACTTTCCCCTCCCTGGAACAGGGCTTGTCCACCCTCTCTCAGGGTGTCCGTCTTCGGCCGCCGAAAAAAAAACAGGTGCACATGTAACACCAACTCGTCTTGAGTCTAGTATTACAGCCAGTATTTACTATAGAAAATAAAAGGGATTTCCAATTCAATTAAATCTTTGATCCTTCTTCAAGCTACTTCTTCACTCAAGAACGTTGAAGGCGTCACAGCGTAAAGTAATTTAGTTCAATATTTTACTTCTTTTTACTATTCACAGGATACTTTCTTTTGAATAACCTCGTAAATATTTTCAGATTTGGTATTTAAGGAGTGTATAAGTATAAATAAAGCGTAATTCTTTTTTTTTTCCTAGATATTTCTTCAGAGAATTCCGGTTCAGATAATGCTGGACAAGTATTTAAAGATGGTAATTTCTATATTTCTATAAGAAATTTTCCGCTTGTGTGTATGTTAATGCAGATCCACATGGTAGGTCGTAAAACAAAGTTCCCAAATATTTATGGACTACCACAATCTTTACGGGAAAAGTTTTCTAATACTGCATGGATATGTCGGTCCTTCAGTCGGTACAGAGGATCAGGCAGGGGCGTCACTGTCTATTCAAGAAATTAAAACTGAAATTAGTCTAAATGGACGTTAAATGTATTAAAAAACTGCTTATTATAAACTTAAAAATAAATAATCTGATTCCTCATGCGGTGTGTCGGTCCGGGCGTTCGGATTTGAGAATGGGGGGGTGGGGTCATTTAACAGTTTGTTAACACTAGATTTACGGATGTTGATCCTATACCTATTTTTACTGAAGTGAGCCAATTTGACTCATACAAGAAAATGGAAGTTTTTTGCAAAGAAAATAGTTCCAAATTAATTTAAATGAAATGTTTATTATCAAAAAATTCATGGAAAACATTTTTTACGTATAAAATCTGTTTTTGAAACACATATTCCGCAAACATTTCTATTCCATTTAGCACAATGGTTTCTACATCTGTTTCTTTTACATGATTGTTGAACTTGACAATTCTTCCGTGCGTCAGTAATGAATTTCTGGTTTGATTGGTTTGATTTGCAGCGCTACGGTCTACTGTTTTGCACACGAGGGCTAACGATACCGGGACCTACTGCTTAAAGCCGATTCCGAACGGCTACGAACATCCATGCCATAGTGGGATTCGAACCCACGAACTCCGGTACCGACGATCAGCGCCCTAAGCAATCGACCAGCGTTCATGAATTTCTGTCACTGGAATGGAAGTGTTCTCAATTTCTTCTCTATATTTACTTTATACTATACTTTATACTTTATATTTACTTTATACTATATTCATTTATTTTCATATACATTCTATGAGTCTAATTGGCTTACAACCGTGAACATAGGTATACCTCATTTCATAATGCGAAATGAAGGGGTCTGTGGGGAAGAGGAATGAAAGTTTACATATATTTTATTACTTAACTGAAAACCAAAGTACGTTTTTGAAAAGTGATATTAAAGTAAATTTACAATTATAGAAAGGAGTTTAGACATAGAGGCAACAGGGCTCCTAATTTCACTAAACTCCAAGATTCCAAGTCCAATAATGTTCTTGGCAAAATATCCTGCGCCAAACACCCTGTGCTGTTGCCGGCCATTTATC
>CM063497.1:19024300-19051800 GCA_032207245.1 Pardosa pseudoannulata
GAAACTCTCAATGCCCTTGTACAGTTCGAAAATATTACATTCTTAAAATTTTAGTAATATTGAAAGAATATTACATAATGACATGTAATAGATAAATAGCTAACTAAACAATTTATAGATGCTGTTTTGGGTAAGTATATTTATTTGAGGTCGTGACAAAGGAAAATCGAATATTTTTTGTAGGGAAAGAGGTTTAAACTTTTATATTTTAAAGAAAAAAATAAACTGTGTGTTGTGCTACCATTTATTAATAGTTGAAGCGAATTTCAAATATATATAACTTAAACGCTAGATATTTATCAGAGTCATATTCTGAACGAAACCTAAGACAATTTTTTCATGGCAACTCAAAAATAATGGATGATTTAATTTAAATCCACTATAAGAAAGTGAAATAGGGGTAAATTTATTGACGTCATATCTAAGTTCAGTGATGAAACGTATGAAAATAATGCAGACGATATTTAAATAATTTAAAATAAGAAATGATTCAATGAGATGGTTAAAGGAATGACGTCATAATGCTGGTAAAAATGTTATTTTTACCTTTTTATTATATGACAAATTGATAAATTTAATATCGAAAAAAAAACGTTATTTTGTTCCGAACGAGAACACCGCAATTAAACCGGAAATAATGCCATTTTTTTTTTTTTTTTTTTTTTTTTTTTTTTTTTTTTTTGTAAATGGACTGTAATGATCGTTTATCTCTCTTTAAAAATTCCGCTTTTTTTTTTGCATAGACATCAGGCCACACACGTCTGTAGTGACTCAACATAACCTCAGGGAGCTTGGTTGGGAAGTTTTAAATGCATCCACCATATAGTCCGGACCTGGCACCAAGATTTACTAGAGTTTTTTTTTTGCCAATAAGGATAGTATATAAAATAAGATTTATTATTATTATTATTATTATTATTATTATATATGTTTATTATAAGACTATTTTTATTTTGTTTGATATATTTTAAGTCTAACTTATCAATATTTTCGAATTTTGTGTATATATATATATATATATATATATATATATATTTTTCAGAACGCAGACTTAGTTCAATTTTTATATATATATATATACATATATATACATATATATATATATATATATATATATATATTGATAATGGATAACAATACCAATGATATATATGTAAGTATGTATGTATGCATGTATGTATATATTGGAGAATTGAAATTAGTTTTTCCAGAAAAGATTTTTTATATTGACTTTTCTCCTGAGAAAATAAGCTTTCAGAAAAACTAATTTCAGATGTTATCACATAAAAAATTTGTTTTATAATAAATTTCAACTGTAACATAGTTAGTTTCTATTTATAACATACTATCTATCATTCTATTATCTAATATATCTATAATAGTTCTAGTCATATAAATCTATTTATAACCTAATTAAATGTGTAATACTGTGTATAATTTATTCCACTGGTTAAACGGTGAAAAGGCGGAATGTGCTTCTTATAAAGGAAGAAAAACACATGCCCGCGAAAATCGCGGGGTGAGCAAATTTTGCTACCTTTGAATTACCCGTGGGAGTTCGTGGGTTCGAATCTCACAATGGCATGGATGTTCGTAGCCTTGTGGAATCGGCTTTAAGCAGTAGGTCCCGGTCTCATTAGCCATCGTGTGCAAAACAATTGGGTGGATTTCGAACGTTGCTAACCCTAACTCATCTAGAATCCAATGTGTATTCTATTCTCTATCCATTCCATGCCCAACTGTTTCATAAATTCGAGGACAGGCTGTTGTTATATAGGGGGTTAATTACTAGCTGGTATTAACTGGTTAACGACTTTCTAGCTAGAGTGAAGAGGTATGATTTAGATCTCAAAAATTTAGTTTTCGTAATTTAAAAAACATTTTAATAATTTTTGTACATATTTAAATAATTTAAAATAAGAAATGATTACATGAGATGATTAAATGAATGACGTCTTAATGCTAGAAAAAAAATACCTATTTATAATGTGACAAATTGATAAATTGAATCGCCTGCTCTTAACCGGGGAAAATGGAGGACGAAATAATGGCATCCAACGATCGACAAGGAAGAAGTTGTGGATTTCGAACGTTTATATAGAACCCAGTATTTTTCGCTGTGATATGAAGCCTATTTATACCAACTTATTTTAGAATTGAATGGATAGTTTAGGAGAAGATAAATTTGACTCGCTTTGAATTTTGCTAACTCAAACTCCTCAAGAATCCAATAGGGATGCCTCTGTCCATTCCAGGTACTACCGCTTCATAAATTCGAGGACAGACGGACAGATAATTTAGGCTATTATTATCAGGGCTTCGAACCGTAATTTTTTTGTTCCGGTTTTCGTTCCGGTTCAACTAAAAAATTAATATCGGTTCAGTTCCGGCTTTCGCTCCGCCAAAAATAACGGTTTTTGGTTCAGTTCCGGTTTTCGCTCCGCCGAAAATAACTGTTTTCGTTTCAGTTCCAAATGAATAATTTCATTTTATGTATATTCTTATTTGTACTAAAAATATAATTCTATCATAAACAAAAAATGTAATTCTATCAAAATTTAGAAGATTTTATTCTTTTTTTAATTGGTACACTATGTGAATTGATACAAACAGCAGGTACGATAAGAGCGGCGAGCATTGGCATTGTTATCCATTATCAAAATCGCATTTGACAACTAGGTTCATGATTACCCACATTCGTCGTTTGACTCTCACATCGTGCACTTGGCCTTGCAATAATTATGTAAAAAATATATTATTTATTTAACATATGAAAATTGCCTCTAATTATTAATATATCTTCTAACGTGGTTTCACTGAGATTACTTCTGTTGTCTCGGAGAATAAATTTCAAACCTGAAAACGCTCTTTCAACACTACTGGAGCTGCCAAAACCACCATTGCAATCTTATACAAGTGCGGATATGTAATTATAAAGTTGACGTTAAATTAGAAAATATTGATAAGTTGGTAACAGTAACAAAATGACTGAAAGATATATCGAACCGAAATAAACCGATATTTTTTTCGGTTCAGTTCCGGTTTTCGTTCCGACCAAAATAACGGTTTTTTCCGGTTTTCGGTTTTCGGTTCAGTTCCGGTTCGAAGCCCTGATTATTATACAGGGGATATAGGGAGAGTATGAAGTAATAGTAGAAAGTGGAAAAGTAGAGAATAATATTATACCCGCCATAAGTAATGAATCAGAGGCAGATTTTGAAAAACTGAAGGTATATCTGTATAATACACTCAATAGCCAAAACATTACGACCACCCCTATATTTTGCAATGAACTCGCTTGGATGACTTAGAAGGCCTCTGTTTTTCTAGCTGGAAGTAGAATGTTCCAACAGGACAATGCCCCGTGTCACAAGTCTAAAATTGTGTTCCAGGAACATGATGCTGAATTCCAATTAATGTCCTGGCCACCTAACTCAACGGATCTCAATCCTATAGAACACAATTGAGATGTCATGGAACGGCACCTCAGAGTTCAAAGACAATCCATTCGCAATATCTCGGATTTGCGTAACCGTTGCTTAAACATCTGGTACAATCTGTCTCCGGCCATCTACCAAGGACTTGTGGCATCCATGCCAAGGCGGGTTGAAGCTGTGTTGCGCGCCAAAGGTGGGCCAACTCGTTATTGACGGGTGGTCATAATGATTTGGCTATTGAGTGTGTCTACGTAATTGAATCTAATTTAAATTTTTAGAAATGATACTCCCCTCTGAAAATTTGTGTTAATGCTAAGACAATTCAGTGTTATTAGAGCAAAATCAGTAATCATGTTACTCCACTTCGTTGAATACTGATTTTGAATTTGGTGTAAAAAAACCTTAGGATACAAGAATTGTAACTATACACCATTTTATCTTACAGGAACTACAGAAATTGATACTACAACCGCAATGGAAACAACTGAAGGTAATATCTCTATACTATCTCCATGAATTATTCTAATTTCAATTTTTAGAAATTATATTATTGTATGATAATTTGAATTGAACTCTAAAATAATTTAGTTTTATTAGAGCTAAATCAGTTATTATGATACTTCACTTTGTTGAATACTCATTTTGAATTTGATATAAAAAAATACCTTAGGATACAAGAATTGGGATTTTATAGCGTTTTATCTTTCAGAATCTATAGAAATTGATACTACAACCGCAATGGAGAAAACTGAAGATAATATCTCTATCTCTGTGTATAATTCTAATTCAAATTTTGAAAAAATAACCCGCGAGAATGCGCGGCAAGCCTCGTAGACCTTGTGGAACATTTTTCAGCAAATACCAACAGAATGGCTTTTATTAATAAACAGAAAATTTTTTATTACAAAAATTATTTTATTATAAGCTAAGATTTATGTCGGATTATTTGAAATATTAATTTTTAAAAGTATTTTGAACTATAGGTCTTTTTTAATTAGCAATCCGAAAGTCGAAACTTAAGACACATACAAGTTAAAAATTTAAATCACGTTTCTATATTTTATCATTTTCTTCAAATAACGATGTACCGGGAGGTCTAAAAGAAACTTCCCCTATACATGAATTCCAAGTGGCCGAACCGTTCAACCAATCGAAATGCAAGTTTAGATAAAGTTATTTGAAAGTATGAGGCCCAGATTTGGATGATTTAAAACAATAACCACTCCCAGCTACGGTTACAGTGACAAAATTTCGAAATTTTTGAATTTCAACACTCACTTGATTTGTCATGGAGAAATCGTAAATGACTTTGGAACGAGACAGGTATGACGTAAATTGGCGGAATAAAACATTTGTAAAGAAAAGCATCCTAAAGAAACAATCACAATAAAAGAGAAGGTGTATTGATACACGAAACGGGACGGATTATCATGAACATGAAGAAACAATCCTCCCACACTGCTTATATCACAAACGGTGCTTTGCAAGAGTGTTCTGTGATTGGTGCTTCTACTGCGTATCATAATGAATTGCTCAAAGGACATCATTACACATTCTCTTTTACTGTGATTTATTCTTTAGGACGCTCTTCTTTGCAAATGTTTTACTCCACCAATTTCCCTCATACATATCTCGTTCAAACTTCATTTAAGGTTTTTCCATGATCTGATCAGTTTGTACACGAGAAAAGTGGGTGTTAACATTCGAAAGATTCGAAATTTTGTCACTGTCACCGTAACTGTGAGAGGTTTATGGTTTTAAATCATCCCAATCTGGACCAAATGCATCCAAATAACTATATCTAAACTTTCGCTATAACTATTTTTCGCTGTGAAATGAAGCCTATTTATACCAACCTATTTTAGAATCGAATGGGCAGTTAAGGAGAAGATAAATTTGACTCGCTTTGAATTTTGCTGACTCTAACTCATCAAGAATCCAATATGGATGCCTCTGTCCATTCCAGGTACAACCGTTTCATAAATTCGAGGACATATAATTTAGGCTATTATTATACAGGGGATATATAGGGAGAGTGTGAAGTAATTGTAGGAAGTGGAAAAGTAGAGAATTATATTATACCCGCCATAAGTAATGAATCAGAGGCAGAGTTTGAAAGACTGAAGGTAATATCTGTATAATACACTCAAGAGACAAAATATTATGACCACCCCTACATTTTGCAATGAACTCGCCTCGATGACTTGGAAGGCCTCTGTTTTCCCAAATGAAAATTTAATGTTCCAACAGGACAACGTCCCGTGTCACAAGGCTAAAATCGTGTTGGAGTGGTTCCAGTAACATGATGCCGAATTCCAGTTAATGTCCTGGCCGCCTAACTGCTCAATCCGATACACATTCAACCATCTATTCGCAATATTTTCGGATTTGCGCAACCGTTGCTTCAACATCTTGTACAATCTGTCTCCGAGTATCTACCAAGGACTTGTGGCATCCATGCCAAATCGGGTTGAAGCTGTGTTGCGCGCCAAAGGTGGGCCAACTCGTTATTGACGGGTGGTCATAATGATTTGGCTATTGAGTGTGTCTACGTAATTGAATCTAATTTAAATTTTTAGAAATGATACTCCCCTCTGAAAATGTGTATTAATGCTAAGACAATTTAGTGTTATTAGAGCAAAATCAGTAATCATGTTACTCCACTTCGTTGAATAATGATTTTGAATTTGGTGTAAAAAGCCTTAGGATACAAGAATTGTAACTATACACCGTTTTATCTTTCAGGAACTACAGAAATTGATACTACAACAGCAATGGACACAACTGAAGGTAACATCTCTAGACTATCTCCATGAATTATTCTAATTTAAATTTTTAGAAATTATATTCTTGTATGATAATTTGAATTTAACTCTACACTTTCTCTAAACTTTCATGTTGATTGGTAGAATGTTTAAGCTACTAGGGACTCATAATTGGTCTCCGCTAATGCGATCACGGTTTATGTTATCAATCACTTATTGTTATAGAAATCACTGCGTCCCGATTTTCTCTATTCATCTGTATGTTAAAATGATCGCTTTATGGGATCGTTACATCGGTTAATGGGATCAGGTTTCGAACCTATTTTAACTGGCAAAGGTATATTCACAATATATTCAGAAGGAACCCAGTCTTTCCTTTTCGCTGTTCTTTGAATTTCCGACAATACTCATCTTCAACCTACCGAAATGTCGAATGAACAATGGAGTGAGAAATTACACGTTCCTGGAATTTTTTAGAAATACGCGCACCCTGCTGCCGGTCAATGGTTGTCAGTTAAGCAGAAGGCAACACATTCTTATCGGAACTGAGAAGGAGCGTATGCACATTTCATGCCTTTCTCACTTACATGCAGCTTGTCGATACGGAACCCAAAAATTGAAATGATTTAATGTTAAAACAAACATCGAAATTTTAAATCGTTATGACAGTTTAATCCTGATCACGAACAATTTATCAATGAGCTTCTTAGAAAAAATTGTAGACAGTCAACAGTGGATCAATTTTTTAAAATTATGTAAACAATTCTTATGTTTTAAAGGATAATGTACAGTACATAAATATAAGATGTGTTTTTTCATTTTATTTTAAAATTCAGTACGTGTGAATTAAAAGGAGGGATGGGTAAATTTATCTAATTCTGCATATCGTTAATTGTTATCAATAGGTTATTGTTTTCAAAATCAGGGTGTCCCAAACTGATCACATTAACCCTTTGACGGTTATGAACGAGTTCAGCTCGCAATCTAATCTTGCTTCATAATGCGCGCAAACGAGTTCCACTCGTGGGCAAAATTTTGACCGAAATGGTTAGAAACGAGCACTACTCGCGTAGTGAAAATTTTCCCTAATGCGCGCTGACGAGCTGAGCTCGTTCATCGTTATTATTCTGCATTGATTATGTTACAAACGATTCCGACTCGTGAAATTTAATTAGTTTTACTGCCTACAGATAGCAGTACGGGTTCCATAAATTTCTTTTCATAATGAAGGGGGATTTTTTTTTTTTTACCTTCTTCTTCTTATGCGTGTTTTGGGGTGTTTGTAAAGTAAAATGGCTCAAAAGCGAAAGTTACATAATTAGGATGATGATTATAATTGTGATACAGAAAGCTTATCAAGTTTTGAGTCTGATGATGACTTTGGTCACAGTATATCAAGCTCAGAAGACGATTCAAGCTTCATAAAGTTTTACATTAGATGTATTTATTTAGTCCTTTCAATTTAATATTTGTCTAATATTTATAATTAACTATTATTATTTATATAATTGATTATAATCATTTATAATTTACTATTTAATAATTATCATTTATTAATTATTTTAAAGTGCGTAAAAGCTGTTATTTATGTACTACAAATACTTTAAGAAATTTTTAAACGCGTGAGGCGAGCTATCTACGGCATCACCAGAGAAAGGTGACATTTTCGGAAGAACGGCTGGGAAAAACAGCTGCCACTTTCGACTACTGTTTACTTGTAATGCTGCGCAAATTAAGTAAACGAAAACTTCTCGTTTCCCTAACCGTCAAAGGGTTAAGCGTAGTCCACTGTATGTAGGGGAAGTGTCTTTTAGACCACCCGATATTTTTGACAGCATCTTCCCTCCACGAAACACGAAATAAAAATGCAAACAAATAACAAACACGAAATAAAAATGCAAAAGTATATGCGCATGCACCAGGTCTGTGAATCCCGAATAAATTAAAAATATCTTATTCTGGAGAAAATATTCAGAGAAAATTACGGAAAAGAATGTTATTGTTGTATAGAAGACATATAAGACAGGTACTGAAAGTATGGGATGTTCCTAAAACGCTCGGGCCTCAGGGGACCGACGCGAGTCCTCGCTGGTTAAGGGGACGCATTACCTTCAAAAATTCGATTTTCTGATTTTTACGCATTAAAAATTTCTGGACATTATTGAATCTGGCTAAAATATAATATACCATATTATGAATAAATATACATCAAATATTTTTTGTAAGTATTATTAATTTCGCATGTTATCTCAGGTTAAACTCCTCAATAATATTTGAGTTAACGCTAAAACAATTTAATTTTATTACAGCACTAGCATATAACCCGTCGTAGGTCGGGATCCACAAAATTTTTAATTTTCCAGAATTGATGCTTTGCTTTTCGGCTGAGAATTATCTTGCAACAAAATATAATCGATGATTAAATTTACAATTATCACATATGTACCTAATCTATTATTTAAGCCAAATATAAAAGAAAATTATTGACATAATATCTTAGTTTAGTGATAAAACGTATGAAAATAATGCAGACGATATTTAAATAATTTAAAATAAGGAATGATTCAATGAGATTGTTAAAGATATGACGTCATAATGCTAGAAAAAACTGTTAATTTTCAAGGAGTGGATTTCGAAGGTTTTAAACATGACAGCACTTTTCGCTGTGATATAAGCATATTTATACCAATTTATTTTAGAATCGGATCTATAGGAAAAGGTAATCGTTACTCGCCTTGATTTTTGCTAATCTTAATACTTCCAGAATCCAATATGGATACCTCTATCCAGTCCAGGACCAACCACTTCATAATACCGACGATAAAATTTTCATTGCAACAGAAAATAATCGATAATTAAATTTAAAATTATCACATATGTACCTAATCCATTATTTAAGACAAATATAAAAGAAGATTATTTAAGTAATATCTAAGTTTAGTGATAAAATGTATTAAAATAATGCAGACGATATTTAACTAATTTAAAATAAGAAATGATTCAATGAGATGGTTAAAGGAATGACGTCATAATGCTGGAGAAATATGTTATTTTTACCTATTTATTACCTGAGAAATGTAATCGCATGCTCTTGACCGGAGAAAATAGGGCTCGAAGTAACGGAAATAAACGCTGGTAAATTGGGAAGGTTTGGATGTCAAACGTTTTAAATACGACAGTAGTTTTCGCTGTGATATGAAGCCTATTTATACCCATTTATTTTAGAATCGGATCGAGAGTTTAAGAGAAGATAAATTTGACTCGCTTTGAATTTTGCTAACCCTAACTCATTACGATTCCAATATGGATGCTTGTATCCATTCCAGGTCGAACAGTTTCATAATACCGGCGATAAAATTTTCATTCCAACAAAAGATACTCGAAGATTAAATTTAAAAGCATGATATATGTACCTAATCTATTATTTAAGCCAAATAAAAAAGAAAATTATTTACGTCATATCTAAGTTCAGGGATAAAACGTATTAAAATTATGCAGACGATATTTGAATAATTTAAAATAAGAAATGATTCAATGTGATGGTTAAAGGAATGACGTCATAATTCTAGAAAAGATTGTTATTTTTACCTCTTTATTATGTGACAAATTAATAAATTGAATCGCCTGCTCTTAACCGGGAAAAATAGAGCTTGAAATAATGGCATTAAATGCTAGAAAAGGGGAGAAGGGGTGGATTTCGAACGTTGCTAACCCTAACTCATCTAGAATCCAATGTGGATGCCTCTATTCATTCCATGTCCAACTGCTTTATAATTTCGAGGACAGGCTGTTATTATATAGGGGGTTAATTACTAGCTGGTATTAACTGGTTAACGACTTTCTAAACGACTTTCTAGCTTGAGTGATTAGGTATGACTTTGATCTCAAAACTTTAATTTTCGTAATTTAATTAACATTTTATTGTTTTTTGTAGGTATTTAAATAATTTAAAATAAGCAATGATTACATGAGATGATTAAATGAATGACGTCATAATGCTAGAAATAATGTTACTTTTACCTATTTATAATGGGATAAATTGATAAATTTAATCGCCTTGTAACGGCGTGATATAGCGGTGTATTGTCAAAGAACTTTGCGTTGAAAGGTCGACTTGTGTGGATACAAAAGAATTGTTTTCTACGGCACCATGAAGTCTACACGGCCGTGCACTATAGTAAAGGAACAATACGCCAGACTGCACGGTACCTTTCCTGACAGCTAAAAAGATGATCGCTGAACGGCAAAGTCTTTGCCACTTCTCAGATGTTGCCGCTAATGCAACCTTAGCTTTGCGGCCGATAATATTTTAACCCGGACCAATGCAGTTGGTCGAAGATGAGGTCATCGCTAGGTGACCCAATAATAAAATTGTGGGTGAGGCCCGTCTCTTGGAGGCTCCTCCCCTAGAAAGAGACGAAGAAGATATTTTTGGAGAGAAGTTAGTTAGCGAGCAACCAGCTAATTCAGAGGTCGCCTTGACCTGTGTCTCTACCGGAGAGTTATTTGCTATAATCCCACCTTGGGATCTTTTCTTGAAGGAGTAGCCCGCATCGGCTAACTCGGAGGTCGCCTTGACCTGTCTCTCTACCGGAGGGTTGTTTGCTATAATCCCACCTTGGGATCTTTTCTTGAAGGAGTAGCCCGCATCGGCTAACTCGGAGGTCACCTTGACCTGTCTCTCTACCGGAGAGTTATTTGCTATAATCCCACCTTGGGATCTTTTCTTGAAGGAGTAGCCCGCATCGGCTAACTCGGAGGTCGCCTTGACCTGTCTCTCTACCGGAGAGTTATTTGCTATAATCCCACCTTGGGATCTTTTCTTGAAGGAGTAACCCGCATCGGCTAACTCGGAGGTCGCCTTGACCTGTCTCTCTACCGGAGAGTTATTTGCTATAATCCCACCTTGGGATCTTTTCTTGAAGGAGTAACCCGCATCGGCTAACTCGGAGGTCGCCTTGTGTCTCTCTACCGGAGAGTTATTTGCTATAATCCCACCTTGGGATCTTTTCTTGAAGGAGTAACCCGCATCGGCTAACTCGGAGGTCGCCTTGACCTGTCTCTCTACCGGAGAGTTATTTGCTATAATCCCACCTTGGGATCTTTTCTTGAAGGAGTAGCCCGCATCGGGTAACTTGGAGGTCGCCTTGTCCAGTCTCTCCATCGGAGAGTTTTCATTAGCGAAATCTCGTCTTGGGATCTTTGTGAGATCGAAGAGCTACCCTGTGCTTGGGTTTTTCGACTTCTAATATAATCCTCTTCAGGATTGTTGCTGTTCTTCAGAGCGAACTGTGCTAGAGCTTTTACGTGTGTTTCAGTGAATTAGTGAGAAAGGTACGAATTGTGTCTTCCGTCAACGCACCCACATTTCGGCAGAGCCTGAATTAATTTAGGTACCCGTCTCTACTCAGGCCTACGTGTACTAATCACTTCCTGTGAGCAGTTTGTTTTATTTTATACTTGTGAAATGATGTATATAGCTGAAGTATAAATAAACATATTAATCCAGATACATCGGATTCTTCCTTGTGTCTCCTGAAACAGGGACCGGATACGTTACAGCCTGTTTAACCGGGAAAAATAAGGGTCGAAATAAGGGCATCAAACGATCGGAAAGGGAGAAGTGGTGGATTTCGAATGTTTTAAAAAAAGACAATATTTTTGGCTGTTATATGAAGCCTATTTATACCAACTTATTTTATAGAATCGGGTGGATAATTTAGGAGAAGATAAACTTTACTCACTTTGAATTTTGCTAACCCTAATTCCTTAAGAGTCCAATATGGATGCCTCTGTCCATTCCAGGTACAACCGCTTCATAAATTCGAGGACAGACGCACAGATAATTTAGGTTGTTATTACGTAGAGGATATAGGAAGAGTTTGAACTAATAGTAGGAATTAGAATAGCAGAGAGTGATGCACAACATAAGTAATGAATCAGAGGCAGATTTTGAAAAACGGAAGATAATATATGTATAATACACTCAAAAGCCAAACCATTATGACCACCCCTACATTTTGCAATGAACTCGCCTGAATGACGTGGAAGGCCTCTGTTTTTCCAGCTGGAAATGGAATTTTCAAACAGGACAACGCCGCTTGTCACAAAGCTAAAATCGTGTTGGAGTGGTTCCAGGAACACGATGCTGAATTCCAGTTAATGTCCTGGCCACCTAACTCACCGGATCTCAATCCGATAGAACCCATTTGGGATGTCATGGGACGGCAGCTCAGAGTGCAAAGACCACCCATTTGCAATATCTCGGATTTGCGTAACCGTTGCTTGAATATCTGGTACAATCTGTCTCCGGTCATATACCAAGGACTTGTGGCATCCATGCCAAGGCGGGTTGAAGCTGTGTTGCTCGCCAAAGGTGGGCCAACTCGTTATTGACGGGTGGTCATAATGTTTTGGCTCTTGGGTGTATCTACGTGATTGAATCTAATTTAAATTTTTAGAAATGATATTCCCGTCTCGTCTGAAAATTTGTGTTAATGCTAAGACAATTCAGTGTTATTAGAGCAAAATAAGTAATTATTTTACTCCATTTCGTTGAATACTGAATTTGAATTTGGTGTAAAAGAACCTTAGGATACAAGAATTGTAACTATACACCATTTTATCTTTCAGGAACTACAGAAATTGATACTACAACCGCAATGGAAACAACTGAAGGTAATATCTCTATAATACCTCTATGAATTATTCTAATTTAAATTTTTAGAAATTATATTCCTCTATGATAATTTGAATTGAACTCTAAAATAATTTAGTTTTATTAGAGCTAAATCAGTTATTATGATATTTCACTTTGTTGAATACTCATTTTGAATTTGATATAAAATAAGAGATTTGAAAAAAAATTTTCAATTTTACAACTCCTCTTCAACCTCCACTCAAAATACGTGTTCTGCAAAGATCGGTCGATTTACTTGAAAAATTGAAATAAAAAATAAGTATCTAACGTGTTCTGCAAAGATCGGTCGATTTACTTAAAAATTGGAAAAATAATTTACCAAGTATCTAACGAGTTCTATTAAGATCGCTCTATTTACTTAGAAAATAAAGAAAAATTTATATAAAAATATACCATTCAAATTTAAAATGGTTAAACAGAAAACAGAAACTCAAAAGGCTGCTCGACTTCAAAAACGTCGTGAACAGTATAGAGCTAAACGAGAAAAAGAAACTTCTGAAGAGCGAGAAAAAAGGCTTGCAAAGACTAGACAAGCAAAAAAGGACAAAAAGGTCAATGATCCTATACTTCATGAAGAGAAATTGAAAATAAGACGGCAGGAATATGCAACGAACGAAAGTAAAAGACAAAAGAACCGTGCATACGTCCAACATATGCTAACAAATGAAACGCAAAGTCAGAAAGAAGTTGAGTTACGATCCCCTCGCCAGATTTCAAACGCCACGCTGCAAGCACGCCAATTTCGCCAAATGTGGTTGAAGCACCAACAAGATCCATGATTAGAAACAGGAGAGTGGGCTAAGAAGAGGAGTTGAAAAAGACCTTAGGATACAAGAATTGGGATTTTATAGCGTTTTATCTTTCAGAAACTATAGAAATTAATACTACAATCGCAATGGAGAAAACTGAAGATAGTATCTCTATAATATCTCTATCTCTGTGTATAATTATAATTCAAATTTTGAAAACTTATCCCGCGAAAATGCGCGGTAAGCCTCGTACACCTTGTGGAACATTTTTCAGCAAATACCAACAGAATGGCTTTTATTAATAAACAAAAAAAATTTTATTACAAAAATTATTTTATTATAAGCTAAGATTTATGTCGAAGTGTTTGAAATATTAATTTTTAAAAGTATTTTGGACCACAGATCTTTTTTTATTAGCATTCCGAAAGTAGAAACTTAAGACACATACAAGTTAAAAATTTAAATCAGGTCTCTATATTTCATCATTTTCTTCAAATAACGATGTACTGGGAGGTCTAAAAGAAACTTCCCCTATATATGAGTCCCTAGTGGCCGAACCGTTCAACCAATCGAAATGCAAGTTTAGATAAAGTTATTTGAATGTAGGGGAGGATTTAAAATAATAGGGAAAGTGCATGTTTGTAAACAAATACGAGTGCTGACTACACCTCAACTTTTCGTTGGCAAAACATTGCTTGTTTACATTTTCCACAATTAATTTTCCAGAATTGATGGTTTGCTTTTTGGCTGAGAATTATCTCGCAACAAAAAATAATCAATGATTAAACTTACAATTATCCCATATATACTTAATATACTATTTAAGCCAAATATAAAAGAAAATTATTTACATTATATCTAAATTCAGTGATAAAACGTATGAAAGTAATGCAGATGATATTTAAATAATTTAAAATAAGAAATGATTCAATGAGAGTAATGACGTCATAATTCTAGAAAAAATTGTTAATTTTAAAGGGCTGGACTTCGAACGTTTTAAACAAGGCAGCACTTTTTGCTGGGATATGAAGCATATTTATAAAAAT
The DNA here is from genome assembly GCA_032207245.1 of Pardosa pseudoannulata. Lineage (NCBI taxonomy): Eukaryota > Metazoa > Arthropoda > Arachnida > Araneae > Lycosidae > Pardosa > Pardosa pseudoannulata. The sequence continues at coordinate 19,038,998 of CM063497.1, forward strand.
TTCTTTTAGAATCGGATCTATAGGAAAAGGTAATCTTTACTCGCCTTGATTTTTGCTAATCTTAATCTGACTGCTCATATCCAGGAAATCCAAATGTAGCAAAATTTGCTCATTTATTTTCGCTGGCATGTGTTTTTCTTCCTTTATTAAGAAGCACATTCCGCTTTTTACCATATAACCAGTGGAATAAATTATACACAGTATTAACATTTAATTAGGTAAATAGAATTATATGACTAGAACTATTATAGTTATTAGATAATAGAAGATAGATAGTATGTTAAATAGAAATACTATGTTAAAGATGAAATCTATTATAAAATAATTTTTTATCATATAGAAATTAGTTTTTCTGAAAGCTTATTTTCTCATGATAAAAGTGAATATAAAATACTTTTCTAGAAAAGAATTATATTTCAATTCCTATATATATATAATATATATATATTTAATATATATAATATATATTTAAATATTATATATTTATATATATATATTATATATAAAAATATATTTTTTTATATATAATTTTATATATAAATATATATAATATATATATTTATAAATATATATATTATATATATATATATATAAAATATATTTATATACATACATTATACATACATTATACATACAAAGATACATTAATAAAATATATATATAATATATATATATATATAATAATAAATATAAAATATATATATATACATATATATATATACATATATATATAAAATATATTATACATATATATATAAATATAAAAAAATATATATACATATATATATATAATATATATATATATATAATATATAAAAATATATATATATTTTTAAATATATACAAAATATATAATATAAAATATTAAATTAAATAAATATAAAAATAAAAAAATTTTATTTATACCTATTTTTAGAATCTCGGTTTACAAATTACAGTAGAATAAAATTCATAAATCCAATATGGATGCTCTAACAGTCCAGGACCAACCACTTCATAATACCGACGATAAAATTTTCATTGCAACAGAAAATAATCGATGATTAAATTTAAAATTATAACATATGTACCTAATCTATTATTTAAGCCAAATATAAAAGAAGATCATTTAAGTAATATCTAAGTTTAGAGATAAAACGTATTAAAATAATGCAGACGATATTTAACTAATTTAAAATAAGAAATGATTCAGTGAGATGGTTAAAGGAATGACGTCATAATGCTGGAGAAATATGTTATTTTTACCTATCTATTACCTGAGAAATGTAATCGCATGCTCTTGACCAGGGAAAATAGGGCTCGAAGTAAACGGTCGAAATAGTGGAAGGGGTGGATTTCGAACGTTTTAAAGACGACAGTATTTTTTGCTGTGATATGAAACCTATTTAAACCAATTTATTTTAGAATCGGATCGATAGTTTAGGAGAAGATAAAATTTACTCGCTTTGAATTTTGCTAACCCTATCTCATTATGAATCCAATATGGATGCTTCTATCCATTCCAGGTAGAACCATTTCATAATACCGACGATTATATTATCATTGCAACAAAAGATAGTCGAATATTAAGTTTAAAAGCATCATATATGTGCCTAATCTATTATTTAATCCAAATAAAAAAAGGAAATTATTTACGTAATATATAAGTTCAGCGATAAAACTTATTAAAATGATGCAGACGATATTTAAATAATTTAAAATAAGAAATGATTCAATGAGATGGTTAAAGGAATGTCGTCATAGTGGTAGAAAAAAATGTTAATTTTAAAGGGGTGGATTTCGAATGTTTTAAACATGACAGCATTTTTCGCTGTGATATGAAACATATTTATAGTAATTTATTTTAGAATCGGTTCGATAGGAGAAGGTAAACTTTACTCGCTTTGAATTTTGCTAATCCTCACTCATCAAGAATCTAATGTTGATGTCTCTATCCATTCAAGGTCCAACTGCTTCATAATAAAGGCGATAAAATTTTCATTGCAATAAAATTAATCGAGGATTAAATTTAAAATTATCACATATGTACCTATTTTTTTATTTAAGACAAATATAAAAGAAAATTATTTAAGTAATATCTAAGTTTAGCTATGAAACGTATTAAAATAATGCAGACGATATTTAAATAATTTAAAATAAGAAATGATTCAATGAGATGGTTAAAGGAATGACGTCATCATGCTGGAGAAATATGTCATTTTTACCTATTTATTACCTGATAAACGTAATTTCTAGAATTCTAATTCGATAAATGAGAAATACAAAGTTAAAAAAAATTAAAAATAAATAACTCCGTGAAATTAAAGTTTTGAAAAAAAAACTTAAATTTTCGAAATAGAATATTAAATAAAGGAGAAGTATTTTTATTTATATGAAGCCTATTTATACCAATTTATTTTAGAATCGGATCGATTATAATCGATCCGATTCTAAAAAGTACAGTACAGTATGATTCTAAAAAGAAGAGTAAAGTTTATCTTTTAAATAATTTGAAACTCTTTATGAATTTTGTAACCTTAACTCATTACGAATCAGTATGGATGATCAATCCATTAGTCCAACCGCATCATAAAAAACAAACAATAATTCTTTTATATATTCAGAAACATTATATCACTTTCTTCGATACGCATTTTGAATTTGATATAAACGAAGTCCTTAGAATACAAGAATTGTAACTTTATAATGTTTTATCTTACAGTAACTACAGCAGCAGGAAGTGATACTACATCCGGCTCAAAAAGAACGACAGGTAATATCTCTACAATATCTCCGTGAATTATTTTAATTTAAATTTTTAGAAATTTTACTTGTCTATGGAAATTTGAGCTAATGGCTGCAAAAAATATTTGCTTTTAACACGGGACAAAAACATTACTTCCATAAATAAAGGAACATATCCAATATGTTTAAGGGATGAAAAAATCCTTTCTACTACACCCTGGTGGATAGAATTTGTTGCAAAAGTTTCATTCCTCTGATAAAATTTTCATTGAAACAAAAATAATCGATGATTAAATGAGAATTATCTGGTACAGGCTTAATAATTTGATTATCTTCATACTCCTCTAAAGTCTCCCGATAATGTAAATGCAGTTTAGAATCAAATTGAATTCATTTAGTCAAACCTTGTGGTTATGTATAAAAAACAAACAAACAATCTTCTTAATTTTCAAAGACATATGACTTAACCCTTTAAAGTTCACTAATGAAAATTTTTTGGGATTTAATGGAGATGGATTATAAATGTTATCTACTATTAGAGTGAAAAATATTAATGCTTTCTATTTTGGTATATGTGCATATTGTTTTTTAATGTGAAACTCTAATGTTATACACGAAAATATTACATTCTAAATTTAGTAATATTGAAAGAATATAAAAATATGTTAATAGAAAAATATCTACTAAACAGTTTATAGATGCGTTTTTGGTAAATATTTATTTGATCGTGACAAAAAAATCGAATATTTTTGTAAAATTTATTTTTAATTTTAATGATGGTACACAAAAAAAATCTCCAAAAATACGTAAATTCATTGTGAGTCAAATTTCTATGATTTTTTACTTCATCTTTGTTGAATATAATAATTGAATCATTAGTCCCTTTACTTCCGGTTAAATAGCATATAAATAGACAATTATATGTTAATTTTTAATACACATAAATTAGTTGAAGATATATAAGAAATAATGGTTTCTAAAAGTACAAATAAAAATATTCTTAAAATGATTGATTTTTTACGAAAGATCCAATATTTATCAATTAAATACATCTGTAGAAACGAAATACTTCGAAATAGAGATTATACAAAGTGAAAAATATTCTTTGTCTCAGAATATGTGCATTTAAACAATTGAAGACAAAAATAAATATAAATAAAACTTAATAGAGAAAAATAAAATGTACATTGATCCATTTTCAACGTTTTTGTGCGGTGAAAAAATTGTCGTGACATTGAAGCATAATTGATGAATTTTCTAATTAGAAAAGAAAAAATAAACTTTGTTATTTACCATTTATAATAGTTGAAGTGAAAAAACACAAAAAAATCATTAATATACTTTAAAAAAGAAGAGAAAAAATATTTTAGCTGGTGGTTTCACTACGAAACCAGTGCTCATTAAAGGGTTAAACTCTAGATATTTATGAGTCCGTGAAATATACTCCTAGACTTTTATGAAAAAAAAATTGTTGTTAATACCGGTGATAAAAGTTTCATTGCATCTCAGAAATAATCGGTGATTCAATTTAAAATTATCAGATATGTACCTAATCTATTATTGAAGCGAAATATAAAAGAAAATTATTGACATCATATCTAAGTTCAGTGATGAAACGTAACGGCTGAAAAAATATTTGCTTTCATCACGGGGTAAAAACATTACTTCCATAAATGAAGGAACATATCCAATATGTTAAAGCGATGAAAATATCATTTCTACTACACCCTGGTGGATAGAATTTGTTGTAAAAGTTTCATTCCTCTGATAAAATTTTCATTGAAACAGAAATAATCGATGATTAAATGAGAATTATCTGGTACAGGCTCAATAATTTGATTATCCTCATACTCCTCTAAAGTCTCCCGATAATGTAAATGCAGTTTAGAATCAAATTGAATTCATTTAGTCAAACCTTGTGGTTATGTTAACAAACAAACAAACAATCTTCTTAATTTTCAAAGATATATGACTCAAACGCTAGATATTTATGAGTCCGTGAAATAGACTCTTAGACTTTCAGAAAAAAAATTTGTTGTTAATACCGGTGATAAAAGTTTCATTGCATCTCAGAAATAATCGATGATTCAATTTAAAATTATCAGATATGTACCTAATCTATTATTGAAGCGAAATATAAAAGAAAATTATTGACATCATATCTAAGTTCAGTGATGAAACGTAATGGCTGAAAAAATATTTGCTTTCATCACGGGGTAAGAACCTTACTTCCATAAATGAAGGAACATATCCAATATGTTTAAGGAATGAAAATATCATTTCTACTACACCCTGGTGAATAGAATTTGTTGTAAAATTTTCATTCCTCTGATAAAATTTTCATTGAAACAAAAATAATCGAGGATTAAATGAGAATTATCTGGTACAGGCTGAATAATTTTATTATCTTCACACTCCTCTAAAGTCTCCCGATAATGTGAATGCAGTTTAGAATCAAATTGAATTCATTTAGTCAAGCCTTGTGGTTATGTTAACAAACAAACAAACAATCTTCTTAATTTTCAAAGATATATGACTTAACCCTTTAAAGTTCACTTGAAATTCTTTGGATTTAATAGATGGATTATAAATGTTATCTACGAACTTATGTATGTAAAAAATATTAAATGATTTCGGTAGTTCGTGGGAGATGAGTAGTGTTTTTAACTGTGAAATCTCATGCCCTTTTTGTAAAACAATAAATATTATTCTAAGATTTTAGTAATATTGAAAGAATATTACATAATGACATGTAATAGATAAATAGCTTACTAAACAATTTATAGATGCGGTTTTGGGTAAGTATATTTATTTGAGGTCGTGACAAAGGAAAATCGAATATTTTTTGTAGGGAAAGAGGTTTGAACTTTTATATTTTAAAGAAAAAATTAAACTGTGTGTTGTGCTACCATTTATCAATAGTTTGAAGTGCCAAAAACACCAAAAAAAATCATTAATATACTTTAAAAAGAAGAGAAATACTACGAAACCAGTGCTCATTAAAGGGTTAAACGCTAGATATTTATGAGTCAGTGAAATAGACTCCTAGACTTTTGTGAACAAATTTGTTGTTAATACCGGTGATAAAAGTTTCATTGCATCTCAGAAATAATCGATGATTCAATTTAAAATTATCACATATGTACCTAATCTATTATTGAAGCCAAATATAAAAGAAAATTATTGATGTCATATCTAAGTTCAGTGATGAAACGTAACGGCTGAAAAAATATTTGCTTTCATCACGGGATAAAAACATTACTTCCATAAATGAAGGTACGTATCCAATATGTATAGCTTGAAAAAAAAAAGAATGGAAATGTTCAATAGTATAAATGTCCTGTGACTAATCGAGTGATTGAGAGCTAATGTTTAAATAGAAAAAAAAATTATGAAGTTTAATAAATGCTAATAACTTATCTCTAAATGCATATATTAACCCTTTAACGAACGATGGTTTTGCAGCGAATCCACCTGTTAAAAGTTTCTTTTTTCTACTTTTTAAAGACATATGAATGATTTTTTTTTAATTTTCTATGTTTATGATATTTGAAACTTCCAGCAGATAAAAACACTACACTTAACTCAGTTCTCCATTTGAAATATGCTTTTGTAAACTTGCTTTACCCAGAAAATTCAGAAATTTGATTTATCTTCCTTATGACTTCAAATAACTATATTTATCTAAATAATACTTAAAAACTGTTGAGTTATTTTTTTAATTATACACTTTTAAGAATAATTATTCATTGTACCCCCCCCTTAATAAAAATTTAAAAGAAAGTATAATTTCACAGTACAAAGGGATATTTTGCATTTAAATAATCTCGAACCTTTCTTCCTATGAATGCATATTTTTATCATGTATTCTACACTTATAATATCATAGGTAACATTTTATAAATAATTTCATTAAACCTAAGAAATTTATATTAGGGTCCTTTAAACCCACTGAAGACGGTTATATTGACAGCGAATAGTTCGAAAAATTCATTTCTATTCAACTCAATAACTCGTATCGCACACTTTTGAGGAAAAAAAATATTGCAAGCGATAATATGAAAGAAACTAATTTGAGTCATTTTATTGCAGGGAAAATAATTTAAAAGTAGCCTGACAACTTTAAAGGAATTAGTATGGTAATTAATCCGTCGAATTTCAAAATGACTGTTTTGAAAGAAAAATCAGTCCTGATTTAAATTTAATAACATTTTGGTTTAAAGCATATATAGCCTCCTTAAAATCTTCTTCTTCAGCAGCAGCGCTACAGCATGGTGCAGGCCAAGGCTTTCTCTGTCTGCTTCCTCACGACTTTTTACAAGGTTTCTCCATCTATTAATACGTAAGATCTCTAAATCTTTCTCCACACAATCCAACCCCCTTGTTGCTGGTCTACCTCTTCTTCTTGTACCCTCAATCTTTGGAAAAGTTCATTTCTTAACTGGGTCTGAAAACATGTCCCAGCCATCTAATTCTGTTGGATTTAATAACTCTCAGGATGTTAGGTTGTCGGTATTTAGTATATAATTCATGGTTATACAAACCTCTCCATGTACCATTTTCCTTTACTGCTCCAAATATTGATCGAAAGATTTTTCTCTCAAAAATGAGCAGCCTATTTTCTTCTGTTTTGTGAATTGCCCATGTCTCACTGCTATATGAAAAGATCGGTCTTATAAGGGTTCTGTATAGGTTTATTTTTGTATCGATGCAGAGGAGTTTAGATTTTGTTTGGCTCTTTAAACCAAAATAGCACCTATTTGACATCAAAATTCGGTTTCTAATTTCAGTCTTTATCTCATTTCTCCAGGTAATAAGTGTGCCCAATTGTTTAAACTGGATGACTCCCTCAAAAATATAGTTTCCAATATTACGCGATTGTACATCGTATATTCTAGGACTCACCACTAAAATCTTAGTTTTTTTTCCTTGTTAGTCATATCCCTAGCAGCATATGTAGTAATCATTATCAGGTTTGTTTGTATCTATGTAGCTCAGAACTAATAGAAGTTCTTTAAACAAGATCACTGAGTCACTGAGTCACTGAGTAGCAGCACTCAACTAGCTCAGTATGACTATGCAGACACTTCAGAGATGTTCCATGGCCATCTTAGATAAAGACCTAACTTAAATTTTATTTGCTGATGATTGTCTCTTCCCATCTTTAGATTGGCTCCTAGTTACTAGTGTTCAATCCTCCCCCACTTAGAGGTTTTTTCCCCCATCTCTACTTCTCACTGCCAGCTCCGGCTGCAGCAGCGTTAACTCGGGCTCCTACCTTGGAGGGTGTAAATCCTACGATTGCCATTGGACGTTCCTTAAAAGAATTCTATTGGTCGAATTCCTTAGTGAATTTGGATCCTATCTTTGGCCCTGTTACAGTTCTGCGGAACTTGCCTAACTTACAGTCTTGAACTGTTTGTTTTCAACTAGACTTTAGTTTATCTCTCTTCATATACCCTTAACTTGTTTTGATCTGAGAACCTTGTTGCATTTTAGCACTCGTGTCTCTATAATTGACAATCACTTGCCTATATTATTTTAGTCTAAACTCAAGCATTTTCTCCCGCGATTCCTTCTCCACTCACTTATTTATTTCCTTTTAATGTTATTGCCAACAAAATACTCAATAGATTGAAGCACTACCATTGTCAGCAAACCCAGTACTAGAGGGCTTGGCCCAGGGAGTACTGTTGCCAATTCATCCTATGTGGCTCCTATGTGGCTAGCAGCACTCTCAAGGACAATTAATGCCTCAACCACATCCTGTTTTCTTCGCCCAACAATATCAATATCATCTGCATATGCAAGTACCTGAATTGATTTCTGTAGGATTGTGCCTCTAGTGTTGATACCTGAATCTCGTATAACTTTTTCAAGGGCTATGTTAATCCTTTAAAGGTCACCAAAATAAATTCAAAGGAATTTAATGTAATTAGTTTATAAATGCCATCTATGAAAATCGTAAATGTAAAATATATGATAAGTTTTCTTTACATTCCTTAGGAGGGTTTGTTTAGAGCAGTGGTTCTTAACCTTTTTAAGCCGCGACCCAAATTTGAGAAATATGTTCATGTCGCGACCCAAAAAAAGTCAAAACTTTTTCATTGCTTTATTTTAGAGCGTATTTTTAAAAAATCTTCAATCCTACGATGATGATTTTTTTAACTTTCAAATTTTTTATTTATTTTTTTAATAATAAAGATAAACAAAAGTACTTTTCGATCCAAGGAAAATTTAATTAATAATCAAGTGTTTTTAATAATTTTTATTGACCAAATTAAAATATATTTATAACTTTTTGAAAATATTTGACATTTTAACTTATTCCTAAAAAAAAGAAATATCGATACATATGTTAAGTTTTTTAAATTTTAAATGCAAGTCATATAGTTTTAATGAGAACCTTATGCTTGAATACATTTTGAAAGACCTTCAAACCTCGGTTGAATGCTTGTCAAGGAGCACCTTATATCTATTTCAGGATTTAACTTGTTTTAGGAGGTGTTGGTATTACTTATTATTTGGTGTATTACTAACTTTTTTGGTTCGACTCAGCGTGACCCAAGAAATATGCTTCGCGACCCATAGGTTAAGAACCGCTGGTTTAGAGGATACCTAAGGAAGGTTTGAGGAGTTTAACTGTCTAACCCTCCCCTTGTACAGCTGGAACATTATGCTTTTTTAAAAGTTTAACTATACTGAAAGAATAATAAATAAAAATCCTTAAAATGGTATAATAAATAGCTTAACAATTTATAAGTGTTGTTTGTATAGATACATTAATTTGAGGTCATAAGTTAGATAAATTGAATTACTGATTTTTCATGTACAGCAAGTTTAAATACATATATTTCAAGAGTAAAAATAAATGTAGAGCTATCATCTGTTGTAATGTTTAAAATGTCAAATGCATAAAAAGAAATCGAAAAATCGTCCACGCCTCCAAAAAAGTTTTTTTTAATTGCAGAAGCTCGTGATTCTACATCACTGGCTTCCATGCATCACAGATGTATGAGATTAGAGCCATAAATAATTATAAAAAGACTAGCATATAGCCCGTCATATGACGGGATCAGTAAAAGTTTTAATATTCCAGCATTGTAAAGTACCCTATGAAACAGGCAATAAAATGGTTTGTGTTTTGGCTGAGAATTATCTGGTACACGCTCAATAATGTGTTTATCTTCATACTCCTCTAAAGTCTCCCTACATTGTTAATGCAGCTTAGAATCCAGCTCAATTCATTTAGTCAAACCGTGTGGTTATGTATAAAACACAAACACACAAACAAACTTCTTAATTTTCAAAGCTACATAACTTAAACGCTGGATGTTTATTAGTCCGTGAAATAGACTCCTAGACTTTTAGGAAAAGAATTTGTTGTTAATACCTTTGATAAAATTTTCATTGCAATACAAAATAATCGAGGATTAAATTTTAAATTATCACTTATATACTTAATCTATAAGGCAATTTGTCGCAACGTCACGAACTACTATAACGCCCTTCCCATTCATTTTCATGTTTACAACAGCCAATAGACAAACATAAACCGCCCTTTCATTTGAAACTAAAGACAGAATTGTCATAATTTGAGAATTTGCCCTACTGCGTGAAATTGCCTTATTATTTAATACAAATATAAAAGAAAATTATTTGCTTAATATGTAAGTTCAGCGAGAAAACTTATGAAAATAATGCACGCGATATTTCAATCATTTAAAATAAAAAATTATTATATGAGATGGTTAAAGGAATGGCGTCATAATGCTAGAAAAATTGTAATTTTTACCTATTTATCATGTGGATAAATTGATAAATTTCATCACCTGTTCTTAACCGGGGAATCCATTCCAGGTCCAACCGCTTCATAAATTGGTGGACAGACGGACAGATAACTTAGACTATTATTATATAGGAGATAAAGTAAAGTACTTCAAAAAGTAAAGTTTAAAAAAAGATGTTTAATAGGTGGTTTTGATACGAAACCACTGTCTGCTAAAGGGTTAAATAAAATGCAAGACAGAAGTCTCCCCCTCCTTAAAAAACAGATAAATTTCTTTAAATTCTAAATTTTTTGACAGGTATATCAAAGTGGATGTAGCAAAAATTCCAGTTTTCCGAAATCCGTTTCAAATCTTTATTAGGTATAAGGAAAAATGTATTTATAAGTTGAAAAATATACATACTATGCAATCCTTATTTCTTTATTTAAATTCTATAATGCGCTATTGACTACATATTTTACTATAATAATCAAAGCCTGAACCTTTAACTTCTCCCTTAAGTTAATTTTCCTGTACTTCTAGCATTGATTAAACAACAACTAATCAATTTCTGTTTAGAAGCAAAATAACGTAGGGGGAGGGTTAAACCCTTTTCGATTAGCGGGTCGGTTAAATTAAAGTTTATTATTTTCAGGTATCGTGTGGCCACATTTAAAATTTTAAGAAAAATCATCTTGGAACATACTCTTTGTCTATTTGTCACCTTTCTCATGTAAAGGTTTTAACTATTATTTTTTTGAAAATTCAATTTTTGTACGGTATTCTTCGTCTTCAATGGCGTGCCAGCCCAGGGTGGGCCATGGCCTTCCTCAGAATCGAGTTCCAGGCGTCTCTTTTCTTGGATAGACTCTTCCAGCTTTTGATTTTTAGGATCTTTAAGTGTATTTCAAGGCAATTAATCCACCGAATTCTTGGTCTTCCCCTCTTCCTTGGTTTTTACCTTGATCTCCAGGCATCTCTTTTCTTGGATATACTTTTCCAGTTTTTGATTTTTAGGATCTTTAAGTGTATTTCAAGGCAATCAATCCACCGAATTCTTGGTCTTCCCCTCTTCCTTGGTTTTTCCCTTGGTCTCCAGGCATCTCTTTTCTTGGATATACTTTTCCAGTTTTTGATTTTTAGGATCTTTAAGTGTATTTCAAGGCAATCAATCCACTGAATTCTTGGTCTTATCCTCTTCCTTGGTTTTTCCATAGATCTCCAGGCGTCTCTTTTCTTGGATAGACTCTTCCAGTTTTTGATTTTTAGGATCTTTAAGTGTATTTCAAGGCAATCAATCCACCGAATTCTTGGTCTTCCCCTCTTCCTTGGTTTTTCCCTTGGTCTCCAGGCATCTCTTTTCTTGGATATACTTTTCCAGTTTTTGATTTTTAGGATCTTTAAGTGTATTTCAAGGCAATCAATCCACCGAATTCTTGGTCTTCCCCTCTTCCTTGGTTTTTCCCTTAATCTCCAGGCATCTCTTTTCTTGGATATACTTTTCCAGTTTTTGATTTTTAGGATCTTTAAGTGTATTTCAAGGCAATCAATCCACCGAATTCTTGGTCTTCCCCTCTTCCTTGGTTTTTCCCTTGGTCTCCAGGCATCTCTTTTCTTGGATATACTTTTCCAGTTTTTGATTTTTAGGATCTTTAAGTGTATTTCAAGGCAATCAATCCACCGAATTCTTGGTCTTCCCCTCTTCCTTGGTTTTTCCCTTGGTCTCCAGGCATCTCTTTTCTTGGATATACTTTTCCAGTTTTTGATTTTTAGGATCTTTAAGTGTATTTCAAGGCAATTAATCCACTGAATTCTTGGTCTTATCCTCTTCCTTGGTTTTTCCATAGATCTCCAGGCATCTTTTTTCTTGGATATACTTTTCCAGTTTTTGATTTTTAGGATCTTTAAGTGTATTTCAAGGCAATCATTCCCCCTAATTCTTGGTCTTTCCCTCTTCCTTGGTTTTTCCCTTGATCTCCAGGCATCTTTTTTCTTGGATATACTTTTCCAGTTTTTGATTTTTAGGATCTTTAAGTGTATTTCAAGGCAATCAATCCCCCTAATTCTTGGTCTTTCCCTCTTCCTTGGTTTTTCCTTTGGTCTCCAGGTATCTCTTTTCTTGGATATACTCTTCCAGTTTTTGATTTTTATTGTATTTCAAGGCAATCAATCCACCGAATCCTTAGTCTCCCCCTTTTTTTTTTTCGAGGCCAAGCTCCCAATAATTTGGCCTCGAAGATCCTCTTGATGGTTCGGTCGTCATTCATTCTAATCACGTGTCCTACCCATTTCAGACGTTGAATAGAAATG
>CM063497.1:19064300-19094300 GCA_032207245.1 Pardosa pseudoannulata
AGGTTCTACTGTGTATTTAGTGGGACTGGAAGGGAATCATTTATTATGAGTTGCTTCTGTATGGCCAAACACTAAATACAGATCTCCACTGTCAACAGCTGGACCGTATAAAGCTAGCGATTGACCAGAAACGGCCAGAATTGTCCAACAGAAGAGGTGTTGCGTTCCATCAGGACAACATCAGGCCACACACGTCTGTAGTGACTCAACATAACCTCAGGGAGCTTGGTTGGGAAGTTTTAATGCATCCACCATATAGTCTGGACCTTGGCACCAAGCGATAACCACCTTTTTCTCGCATTCCAAAACTTCCTGAGTGATAAGAAATTGGGATCAAGAGAAGATTGTGAAAATCGATTACTAGAGTTTTTTGCCAATAAGGACCAAGACTTCTACGAGAGAAGCATTATGAAGCTACCTTTAAAATGGCCACAAATTATACAACAAAATGGTGCATATTTGAACCAAATCGGACAATCCGAATCATGTTAAATAAAGTCATTAATTTCACGGAAAAATAATGGATTTCTTTTTCCCCAACCTAGTATATAAAATAAGATTTATTATTATTATTATAAGATTATTATTATTATTATTATTATTATTATTATTATTAAAATATACTATATATACTATTTACTATTATTATTATTATTATTATTATAAGACTATTTTTATTTTGTTTGATATATTTTAAGTCTAACTTATCAATATTTTCGAATTTAACGTCAACCGTTTACTTATCGAAATTACATACATGTACATTGCTTCTCGATTTCCTGTTTTAATGTTCAATAATATTTGTCTGTTTCAATTTCATATTAAACTATTTTCAGAACGCAGACTTAGTTCAATTTTTATAATAGAATGTCATAATGTTTTGATAATGGATAACAATACCAATGTTTTCTGCTCACCTCTCCTATTGTACATGGCCGAACGCTGTCCGATTGGTTAGGGCGCTGATCGTCGGTACCATAGTTCGTGGGTTCGAATCCCACTGGGGCATGAATGTTCGTAGCCGTTCGGAATCGGCTTTCAGCTGTAGATCCCCTTCTCATTAGCCCTCGTGTTGCAAAAAGTAGACCGTAGCACTCCAAAACCAAAACCAAACTAAATCTATTGTAAAAGTTGGGCAATTGTAACATTCCCATATTCTACCAATCCCCTATATAACAATATCCTAAGTTATCTGTCGGTCTGTCCTGGAATTTATGATGCAGTTGGACCTAGATTGGATAGAGGCATCCATATTGGATTCTTGATGAGTTAGGGTTAGCAAAATTCGAGGCGAGTAAAGTTTATCAACCCCTACACTATCGATCCGTTTCTAAAATAAATTGGTATAGATAGTCTTTATATCACAGCAAAATATACTGTCGTCTTTAAAACGTTTGAAATCCACACCTCGAGCGTTTAATACCATTATTTCGAGCCTTATTTTCCCCGGTTAGGTGCAGGTGATTCAATTTATCAATTTATTACATAATAAATAGATAAATATAGCATTTTTTCTAGCTTTATGACGACATTCCTTTAACCATCTCATTGAATCAATTCTTATTTTACATTATTTAAATATCGTCTGCATTATTTCCATACGTTTTATCACTGAACTTAGATATGACGTCAATAATTTTCTTTTCTATTTGGCTTAAATAATAGATTAGCTACATATGTGATAATTTTAAATTTAATCATCGATTGTTTTTGTTGCAATGAAAATTTTATCACCGGTATTAACAATAAATTCTATTTTTTCTGAAAGTCTAGGTCTATTTCACTTCATAAATTATCTGTGGAAAAAATTGAAAAACTTAACGATAATCTTGTTTGTATAAGAAAAGGTTTACTAAATGAATTCAACGGGAATCTAAACTACATTCGCAGTATCGGGAGACTTTAGAGGAGTATGAAGGTAAACAAATTATTCAGCATGTACCAGATAATTCTCATAACACCGAATTTTGTTTCAATGAAAATTTTTATAGGAATGAAAATTTTACAAATTCTATCCACCATTAGTAGAAAAATATTCCTTAAAATATTGATATTTACTTCCGTTTATGAAGTAAGGTTATTTTAGTTAAAAAGCAATAATTTTCAACGTTTCATCATTGAACTTAGATATGACGTCAATAATTTTCTTTTCTATTTGGCTTAAATAATAGATTAGCTACATATGTGATAATTTTAAATTTAATCATCGATTGTTTTTGTTGCAATGAAAATTTTATCAACAACAAATTCTATCTACCTCCAGGGTGTAGTGGAAATGAAAGTTTCATTCTTTTACTTCCATTAATTACTGTGGCTAAAAAAAATTGGAAAAACTTAACGATAATTTCGCCGTAGCTAAGAAAACTGCGAATTATCTTACTAAATGTATTCAAAGGGATTCTAAACTACATTCGCTGTATCGGGAGACTTTAGAGGAGTATGAAGGTAAACAAATTATTCAGCATGTACCAGATAATTCTTAGCCCAAAAACAAACCATTTTTTTTACCTGCCTTATAGTGTACTTTACAATTTTGAAAAATAAAAAAATTTACTGATCCCGTCATATGACGGGTTATATGCCAGTTTAAAAAAAAAGAATAAAATATTATAAATTTGTATACAAAGTGCATCTTTTGTTTAAGATAGAATGATACTTTTAGTACAAATAACAATATATATAAAATAAAATTATTCGTTCTTAAATGAACAGAAAACCATTATATTTGACTCAACGACAACCGGAACAGCACCGACATAATTATTTTTGGTTAAACCGGAACGGAAACCGAAAATAATTTCGAATCTCTAATATAATTACTATAATAACCACTTATTCCACTCAAAATTTTTTAGAAATTATACTTTTCTGGGATAGTGTAAGTTAACGGCTAAAAAAATAATTTAAATGATTAATAATCGATCAATACATTAATCCGTTAGTTCATCCATTAATTCATTGATCCATACATTAATATGTTAATTCATCACTTAATTCATCAATCCATACTTTAATCCATTAATTCATCCCTTTATTCATTGATCCATACAATAATCCGTTAATTCATTGATTAATCCATTGATCTATATATTAATCTGGTAATTCATCGATCCATACATTAATCCGTTACTTCATCGATTAATTCATTGATCCATACATTAATCCGGTAATTCATTGATTAATCCATTGATAAATACGTTAATCTGTTAATTCATCCATTAATTAATTGATACATACATTAATATGTTAATTCATCCCTTAATTCATCGATCCATACTTTAATCCCTTAATTCATCCCTTAATTCATTGATCCATACAATAATCCGTTAATTCATTGATTAATCCATTGATCCATACATTAATCTGTTAATTCATCCATTAATTCATCGATCCATACATTAATCCTTTAGTTCATCCATTAATTCATCGATCCATACTTTAATCCCTTAATTCATTGATCCATACAATAATCCGTTAATTCATCCCTTATATCATCTATCCATACTTTAATCCCTTAATTCAACCCTTAATTCATCGATCCATACAATAATCCGTTAATTCATTGATTAATCCATTGATCCATACAATAATAAGTTAATTCATCCATTAATTCATCGATCCATACATTAATCTGTTAATTCATCCCTTATATCATCTATCCATACTTTAATCCGTTAATTCAACCCTTAATTCATTGATCCATACAAAAATCCAGTAATTCATTGATTAATCCATTGATCCATACAATAATCCATTAATTAATTGATTAATCTATTTATCCATACATTAATCTCTTAATTCATCCAATATTTCATCGGTCCATACATAAATCCGTTAGTTCATCCCTTAATTCATTGATCCATACAATAATCCGTTAATTCATTGATTAATCCATTGATCCATACATTAATCCATTACTTCATTCATTAATTCATCGATCCATACATTAATCCGTTACTTCATCGATTAATTCATCGATCCATACATTAACCCGTTAATTGTTACGATGTCATCTATATTTACTTTATTAAACTTACTTTAGTACTGATTTTGAAATTCGAATTGAAAAAAATAAAAAAGATGTTAGGACACTAGAATTGTAACTTTATTGTGTTTAACCTTACAGAAAATCCAGAATTGGAAAGAGATAATCATTTCTTCAGTAATGAATCGCATGGAGATTCTAATAACTATATAATAATTAAGTGATTTACTCAAGTTAAATTTTTAAAACTGTAACTTCTCTATAATAATTTAAATTAACGAATTAAAATTTAATTAATTTTACTACAGTGTAAATAATACTTACAATATTTCATTATCTCTGACACCTATTTTCAATTTAGTATTTAGGATTCACATCCACTACAATTGCAAATTTACATCGTTTTATTTTATAGAACACACAAAAGTTGGAAGTTACACTACATCCTCCACAAGAAATTAATCACAGGGGAATTCTGCTGCAATGGAAAGTAACATCACTATAATAACCCCGTGATTTATTTTAATTAAAACTTTTTCGAAATTATATATTTCTATGGTATTTTGAGTTAGCGGCTAAAAGTATAATTTACTTTTTTTACTGAGTAATTGATACTTATATTATTATACGCATTTTAATACACTTTTAGAATTTCATATTAAAGAAGGCTTTAGGAAATTAGAATTGTAACTTTATTGTGTTTAATCTTACAGGAAATCCAGAGTTCCGAAGAGATAGTTCTTTCCTAAGTAAAGAATTACATGAAGACTCTAAAGGTAATACTAATTAATAATTACGTGATTTATTCTAATTTAAATTTTTAAAATTGTAACTTCTCTATGATAATTTATATTTAAAGATTACAAATTAATTTTTATTATGGTTTAATTAATACTTATATTATTTCAATTTCTTTTACACATATTTTTGATTTGCAATTATCAATTCATTTGGAACACTAGAATTATAACTTTATTGTGTTTAATATTTCATGAAATCCAAAGTTCGGAAAAGATACTCCTTTCCTAACTAAAGAAATACCTGAAGACTCTAAAGTTATTATCTGCTAAATAATTAACTGATTTATTCTAATTTAAATTTTTAAAGCTGTAAAGTCTCTATGATAATTTATATTAAAAGCTTACAAATTATTTAAATTTATTACGGTCTAATTAATACTTACACCTTTTAATTTAATTTGACACACATTTTCAATTTGTCATTATCAATTCATTTAGGACACAAGAATTGTAATTTCTTGTGATTAATATTTCATGAAATCCAGAAATCGGAAGAGATACTCCTTTCCTAAGTAAAGAAATACCTGAAGACTCTAAAGTTATACTTGCTTAATAATTGAGTGATTTATTTTAATTTAAATTTTTAAAGCTGTAAAGTTTCTATGATAATTTATATTATAAGCTTACAAATTATTTAAGCTTATAATTGTCTTATAAATACTTATATTATTTCATTTTCTTTAAAACACATTTTCGATTTGCAATTAATGATACATTTGGATACTAGAATTGTAACTTTATTGTGTTTAATATTTCATGAAATCCAGAAATCGGAAGAGATACTCCTTTCCTAAGTAAAGAAATACCTGAAGATTCTAAAGGTAATATCTCTTTAATAATTACGTGATTTATTCTAATTTAAATTTTTAAAACTGTAATTTCTCTATGATAATTTATATTATAAGCTTAGAATTTATTTAAGTTTACAATTGTCTTATAAATACATTTATTTTTTCATTTTCTTTAACACACATTTTCGTTTTGCAATTAATGATTCATTTTGATAATAGATTTGTAACATTATTGTGTTTAATATTTCATGAAATCCAGAAATCGGAAGAGATACTCCTTTCCTAAGTGAAGAAATACCTGAAGACTCAAAAGGTAATATCTGCTTAATAATTACGTGATTTATTCTAATGTAAATTTTTAAAACTGTAACATCTCTATTATAATTTATATTAAAAGCTAACAAATTATTTAATTTTATTACAGTCTAATTAATATTTACATTATTTCATTTTCTTTGACACACATTTTCGATTTGCAATTAATGATACATTTGGATACTAAAATTTTAATTTTATTGTGTTTAATATTTCATGATATCTAGAGTTCGTAAGAGATACACCTTTATTAACTAAAGAATTATTTGAAGACTCTAAATGAATGCGTGCTTAACAATTATGTGATTTATTCTAATTTAAATTTTTGAAGCTGTAACTTCTCTATGATAATTTATATTAACGGCTTACAAATTATTTAATTTTATTATTCTCTTATAAATACTTACATTGTTACTTAATAGTGATTTCTTATGTAAAATATAAAATTTAGATAAGGTACTACATCTATCAGAAGTAATGAATCAGAGGCACATTCTGAATCAATGGAAGTTATAATAAATTTAATAACCAAATGACTTATTCTAATTAAAACTTTTTAGAAATTATACTTTTCTATGTTACTTTAATTTAAGAGTGACACAAAGAATTTACTTTTGTTACGGTGTAATTAATAAACACATTATTAATTTTACTTTAACACATATTTAGAATTTTTTTATAAAGAATATAAAAATAAGTGTTTATGAAAACAGAATTGTACTTTATTGTGTTTTATCTTACAGAAATCACAGATTCTGAAAAAGATACTCCTTTCCTAAGCAAAGAAATACCTGAAGACTCTAAAGGTAATATCTGCTTAAAAATTACGTGATTTATTCTAATTTAAATATTTAAAACTGTAACGTCTCTATAATAATTTATATTATAAGCTTACAAATTTTTCAGTTTTATTACGGTCTTATTAATACTTAATTTATTTCAATTTCTTTGACACACATTATAGATTTTCAATTAATAATTCATTTAGACAGTAAAATTGTAACTTTATTGTGTTTAATATTTCATGAAATCCACAAATCGGAAGATATACTCCTTCCCTAAGTAAAGAAATACCTGAAGACTCTAAAGTTAATATCTGCTTAATAATTACGTAATATATTCTAATGTAAATTTTTACAACTGTAATGTCTTTGATAATTTATATTAAAAGATAACAAATTATTTAATTTTATTACGATCTAAGCAATACATTATTTAATTCTCTTCGACACGCATTTTCGATTTGCATTTATTGATTCATTTGGAACACTAGAATTGTAACTTTATCGTGTTTAATATTTCATAAAATCTAGAGTTTGGAAGAGATACTCCTTTCCTAAGTAAAGAAATACCTGAAGATTCTAAAGTTAATATCTTCTTAATAATTACACGATTTATTCTAATTTAAATTTTTAAAATTGTAACTTTTCTATGATAATTTATATTTAAAGATTACAAATTATTTAATTTTAATACGGTCTAATTAATACTTACATTATTCCAAATTTTTTGACACACATTTTTGATTTGCAATTAATGATTCATTTGGCCAGTAGAAGTTTCATTTTATTGTGTTTAATATTTCATGAAATCCAGAATTCGGAAAAGATACTTATTTTCTAAATAAAGAAATATCTGAAGACTCTAAAGGTAATATTTGCTTAATAATTTCGTGATTTATTCTAATTTAAATGTTTAAAGCTGCAATGTCTCTAAGATAATTTATATTAAAAGATAACAAATTATTTAACTTTATTACTGTCTTTTTAATACATTATTTAATTTCTTTGACACACATTTTCGATTTGCAATTATCGATTCGTTTGGATACTAGCATTGTATATTGTGTTTAATATTTCATGAAATCCAGAGATTGGAAGAGATACTCCTTTCCTAAGTAAAGAAATACCTGAAGACTCGAAAGGTAATATCTGCTTAAAAATTACATGATTTATTCTAATTTAAATTTTCAAAACTGTAACGTCTCTAAGATAATTTATATTATCAGTTTACAAATTTTTTAGTCGTATTACGGTCTAATTAATACTTACATTATTTCAATTTCTTTGACATATATTTTCGATTTGCAATTAATAATTCATTTAGACACTAGATTTGTAACATTATTGTGTGTAATATTTCATGAAATCCACAAATCGGAAGACATACTCCTTCTCTAAGTAAAGAAATACATGAACACTCTAAAGTTAATATCTGCTTAATAATTACGTGAATTATTCTAATTTATATTTTTACAACTGTAATGTCTGTGATAATTTATATTAAAACATAACAAATTATTTAATTTTATTACGATCTAAGTAATACATTATTTAATTCTCTTCGACACGCATTTTCGATTTGCATTTATTGATTCACTTGGAACTCTAGAATTGTAACTTTTTTGTGTTTAATATTTCATGAAATCCAGATATCGGAAGAGATACTCCTTTCCTAAGTAAAGAAATACCTGAAGACTCTAAAGGTAATATCAGCTTAATAATTATGTGATTTATACTAATTTATATTTTTGAAGCTGTAATGTCTCTATGATAATTTATATTAAAAGATAACAAAATATTTAATTTTATTACAATCTAATTAAACACATTATTTAATTTTCTTTGACACACATTTTTGATTTGCAATTATTGATTCATTTGGATACTAGAATTGTAACTTTATTGTGTTTAATATTTCAGGAAATCCAGATTTAGAAAGAGATAATCCTTTACTAAGTAAAGAATTAGCTGAAGACACTAAAAGTAATACGTGCTTAATAATTATGTGATTTATTCTAATGTAAAAATTTAAAACTAACTTCTCTGTGATAATTTACATTAATGGCTTACAAATTATTTAATTATTTTACTGTCTTATAAATACATACATTATTTCATTTTCTTTCACAAATGTTTTCGATTTGTTATTAAGGATTCATTAGGACACTATATTTGTTACTTAATAGCAATTTATCTTATAAAATACACAAAATTTAGATGTGATATTACATCCATCAGATGTAATGAATCAGAGGCAGATTCTGAAGCAATGGAAGTTATAATAAATATAATAACAAAGTGACTTTCAATAATAAATACTTACATTATTTCATTTTCTTTGACAAATATTTTCGATTTGTTATTTAGGATTCATTAGGACACTATATTTGTTACTTAATAGCAATTTATCTTATAAAAACACAAAATTTAGATGTGATACTACATCCATCAGATGTAATGAATCAGAGGCAGATTCTGAAGCAATGGAAGTTATAATAAATATAATAACAATGTGACTTATTCTAATTAAAGCTTTATATAAATTATACTTTTTTATGGTAGTTTGGTTTAAGGCTTACAAAAAGAATTTACTTTTGTTACGATGTAATCCACACATATATTATTAACTTTACTTTAACACACATTTAGAATTTTTTATAAAGAATATAAAAAAAGTGTTTATGAAACTAGATTTATAACTTCATTGTGTATAATCTTACAGAAAACACAAATTCCGAAAGAGATACTCCTTTCCTAAGTAAAGAAATACCTGAAGACTCCAAAGATAATATCTCTATAATAATTACGTGATTTATTCTAATTTAAATTTTTAAAACATATATTCCCTATTATAGTTTGAATTATAGAACTACGAATTAATTGAATTTTAAGGTGTTATTAATACTAAAATTATTTCATTTCCTTTGATACACGTTTTCGATTTTGTATTAAGGATTCATTAGAACACTAGAATTATAACTTTAGATACTAGAATTGTAAGTTTATTGTGTTTAATATTTCATGAAATCCAGAGTTTGGAAGAGATATTCCTTTTCTAAGTAAAGAAATACCTGAAGACTCTAAAGGTAATATCTGATTAATAATTGCGTGATTTATTCTAATTTAAATTTATAAATCTGTAATGTCTCTATGATAGTTTATATTAAAAGATAACAAATTATTTAATTTTATTAGTCTAATTAATACATTATTTAATTTTTCTTCGACACACATCCTTGATTTGCAATTAAAGATTCATTTGGACACTAGAATTGTAACGTTATTGTGTTGAGTATTTCATAAAATCTAGAGTTCTGAAGAGATACACCTTTCCTAAGTAAAGAAATACCTGAAGACTCAAGATAATACATGCTTAATAATTGTGTGATTTATTCTAATTTAAATTTTTGAAACTCTAACTTCTCTATGATAATTTCAAAAGTAATGAATCAGAGGCACCTTTTGAAGTAATGGAAGTTATGATAAATATAATAACCAAGTGACTTATTCTAATTAATATATTTTAGTAATTATACTTTTCTATGGTATTTTGATTTAAGGATGACAAAAATAATTTACTTTTGTTACGGCGTAATCAATACATAAATTATTAACTTTACTTTAACACACATTTAGAAATGTTTATAAAGAATATAAAAAAAGTGTTTATGAAACTACAATTAAATTTATTGTGTTTAATCTTACAGAAATCACAGATTCCGAAAGAGATACTCCTTTCCTAAGCAAAGAAATACCTGAAGACTCTAAAGGTAATATCTGCTTATTAATTACGTGATTTTTTTAATTTAATTTTTTAGTATTGTAATGTCTCTATGATAATTTATATTATAAGCTTACAAATTATTTATTTTTATTACGGCCATATTAATACTTGCAATATCTCATTTTCTTTGACACACATATTTGATTTTGTATTAAGGATTTATTAGGACACTGGAATTGTAACTTTACGACGTTTATTCTTATGGAAAAAAAAACAGAAGTTAGAAGTGATACTGATTCTACAATAAGAAATGAATCAGAGGCAAATTCTAAAGCAAAGAAAAGCATATTCACTTTAATAACCACGTGAATTATTGTAATTAAAACTTTTTACAAATTATACTTTTCTATAATATTTTGAGTTAAACACTAAAATATAGTTGACTTTTTTTTAATGCTTAATCAAAACTTACCTCGAAATATATAAACTAACACACAATTAGAATTTGGTATTAATAATATAAATAAAATCAATAGGACACTAGAATTGTAACTTTATTGTGTTTAATCTTACAGAAAATCCAGAATTCCGAAGAGATAGTTCTTTTCTAAATAAAGAATTAAATGAAGACTCTAAAGGTAATATCTCCCTAATAATTGCATGTTTTATTCTAATTTAAATTTTTAAAACATATATTCTCTATTATAATTTGAATTTACGAATTAAAAAGTAATTGGATTTTTAAGATGTAGTTAATACTAATATTGTTTCATTTTCTTTGACAGACGTTTTTGATTTTGTATTAAGGATTTATTAGGACACTAGATTTATAACTTTAGACACTAGAATTGTAACTTTATTGTGTTTAAAACTTAAAAGTTTCCGAAGAGATACTACATCCTAAAATAAAGAAATTCTGAAGCAACAAAAAGGTAATGTCTCCCTAATAATTACGGTATTTATTCTAATTTAAATTTTTAAAACATATATTCTCTATTATAATTTGAATTTATGAATTAAAAATTAATTGGACTTTTTTTTGTTGCTTAATCAATATTGTTTCATTTTCTTTGACACACGTTTTCGATTTTGTATTAAGGATTTATCAGGACACTAAAATTATAACTTTTTAGACACGAGAATTGTAACTTTATTGTATTTAATCTTACAGGAAATCCAGAACTCCGAAGAGATATTCCTCTCCTAAATGAAGAATTACCTGAAGTCCCTAAAGGTAATATCTCCCTAATAATTATATAATTTATTCTAATTTAAATTTTTAAAACACATATTCTCTATTATAATATGAATTTACGAATTAAGAATTAATTGATTTTTTAAGGTGTAATTAATACTAACATTATTTCATTTTCTTTGACTCACGTTTTCGATTTTATATGAAGGTTTCTTTAGGACACTAGAATTATAACTTTAGACACGAAAATTATAACTTTACTGTGTTTAATCTTACAGGAAATCCAGAATTCCGAAGAGATACTCCTCTCCTAAATAAAGAATTACATGAAGACTCTAAAGGTAATATCTTCCTAATAATTATATAATTTTTTCTAATTTAAATTTTTAAAACATATATACTCAAATATAATTTGAATTTACTAATTAAGAATTAATTGATTTTTTAAGGTGTAATTAATACTAACATTATTTCATTTTCTTTGACACACGTTTTCGATTTTGTATTAAGGATTTATCAGGACACTAAAATTATAACTTTTTAGACACGAGAATTGTAACTTTATTGTATTTAATCTTACAGGAAATCCAGAACTCCGAAGAGATATTCCTCTCCTAAATGAAGAATTACCTGAAGTCTCTAAAGGTAATATCTCCCTAATAATTACGTGATTTATTCTAATTTAAATTTTTAAACATATATTTCTATTATAATTTGAATTTACGAATTAAGAATTAATTGATTTTTTAAGGTGTAATTAATACTAACATTATTTCATTTTCTTTGACTCACGTTTTCGATTTTATATTAAGGTTTCTTTAGGACACTAGAATTATAACTTTAGACACGAGAATTGTAACTTTACTGTGTTTAACCTTCCAGGAAATCCAGAATTCCGAAGAGATACTCCTGTCCTAAGTAAAGAAATACCTGAAGTCTCTAAAGGTAATATCTCTCTAATAATGACGTGATTTGTTCTAATTTAATATTTTAAAACATATATTCTCTATTATAATTTGAATTTACGAATTAAAAATTAATTGATTTTTTAAGGTGTAATTACTAACGTTATTTCATTTTCTTTGACTCCCGTTTTCGATTTTGTATTAAGGATTCATTAGGACACTAGAATTTTACCTTTAGACATGAGAATTGTAACTTTATTGTGTTTAATCTTACAGGAAATCCAGAATTCCGAAGAGATACTCCTTTCCTAAATAAAGAAATACCTAAAGTCTCTGAAGGTAATGTCTCCCTAATAATTACGGTATTTATTCTAATTTAAATTTTTAAAACATATATACTCTATTATAATTTGAATTTACGAATTAAGAATTAATTGATTTTTTAAGGTGTAATTAATACTAACATTATTTCATTTTCTTTGACTCACGTTTTCGATTTTATATTAAGGTTTCTTTAGGACACTAGAATTATAACTTTAGACACGAGAATTGTAATTTTGCTATGTTTAAACTTCCAGGAAATTCAGAATTCCGAAGAGATACTCCTTTCATAACCAAAGAAATACCTGAAGTCTCTGAAGGTAATATCTCCCTAATAATTACGTGATATATTCTAATTTAAATTTTTAAAACATATATTTTCTATTATAATTTGAATTTACGAATTAAGAATTAATTGATTTTTTAAGGTGTAATTAATATTAACTTTATTTCATTTTCTTTGACACAAGTTTTCGATTTTGTATTAAGGATTCATTAGGACACTAGAATTATAACTTTAGACACTAGAATTGTAACTTTACTGTGTTTAACCTTCCAGGAAATCCAGAATTCCGAAGAGATACTCCTCTCCTAAATGAAGAATTACCTGAAGTCTCTAAAGGTAATATCTCCCTAATAATTACGTGATTTATTCTAATTTAAATTTTTTAAACATAAATTCCTATTATAATTTGAATTTACGAATTAAGAATTAATTGATTTTTTATGGTGTAATTAATACTAACATTATTTCATTTTCTTTGACTCACGTTTTCGATTTTATATTAAAGTTTCTTTAGGACAATAAAATTATAACTTTAGACACAAAAATTGCAACTTTACTGTGTTTAATCTAACAGGAAATCCAGAATTCCGAAAAGATATTCCTCTCCTAAATGAAGAATTACCTGAAGTCTCTAAAGGTAATATCTCTCTAATAATGACGTGATTTGTTCTAATTTAATATTTTAAAACATATATTCTCTATTATAATTTGAATTTACGAATTAAAAATTAATTGATTTTTTAAGGTGTAATTACTAACGTTATTTCATTTTCTTTGACTCCCGTTTTCGATTTTGTATTAAGGATTCATTAGGACACTAGAATTTTACCTTTAGACATGAGAATTGTAACTTTATTGTGTTTAATATTACAGGAAATCCAGAATTCCGAAGAGATACTCCTCTCCTAAGTAAAGAAATACTTGAAGACTCAAAAGGTAATATATCCCTAATAATTATGTGATACATTCTAATTTAAATTTTTCATCTTGTTTGGCGCAGTTTGTCCCTTGAGGATTTAGCGTCATTAAACTTCAATCAACCAACAAATTTAAATTTTTATACATATATTCCTATTATAATTTGAATTTACGAATTAAGAATTGATTCTTTAAAGTGTAATTCATTTTCTTTCACAGACGTTTTCGATTTTATATTAAGTATTAATTAGGACACTAGAATTATAATTATACAGCGTTTTATTTTATAGAAAACACAAAAGTTTTAAGTGATACTACATCCAACATAAGAAATTTATAAGAGGCAAATTCTGAATGAACGAAATGTAAAATCACCATAATAATCACGTGACTTATTCTTATTAAAACTTATAAGATATTATGCTTTTGTATGATAGTTTGAATTAACGGCTAAAAATTAATTCATTGTTATCCATTATCAAAATCGCATTTGGCAACTATACATACAACTAAATTAAATCATCCTGACCCGTGGTGGCTCAGTCAACAAAAACAGCAATCTCTAACTGAAAGTTTGTGGGTTCGGAGCTCGAACCGACCAAAGATCCGCCGTGTTCGTTAAAGGCGACTGGGACACGTAAAATAGGTTAGTGGTCACAATGCCTTCAAGTTCTCAAATGATACCTCTGGGGGTGGCAGGACAAACCTGGGTGTCCTCTGATTGGTCCCTGATTCTAAATGACGTAGACCCAGCAGGGGTATTGTTACTAGTATCCGTAGCATACCTTAAGCTACATGTGCTCCCCGAATGGTACTAAATGGGTTACAGGTTCGCAGGCTTTTTAAGGCGTTAGGATAATGTCTGTATCTCTTGCTACATTGGAAAAAAATAATCTGCCTTCAACAAGTAGTTTCATGCAAAACTGAAACAGAAAAGTACTAGTGAGAATGGAAATGAAAGAAAATAGAGAAGCAATATACATGTAATGACGATAACTATAGGATTACCAATAACTTCGGAAATGTTGATAACTTGGTTACAGTACCATAATGACTGAAGGTATATCAAACATAAATAAACCGATATTTTTGTCGGTTTAGTTCCGGTTTTCACTTTTACCAAAATAATGTTTTTTTTCCGGTTTTCGGTTTTCGTTTCAATTCGGGCTTCAAACCCTGTTTTTGCTACATGGTAGAGGTTATGCTCATAGTGATAATTTTTGGAATGCAATGAAATTTTGCTGCATGATTTTAACCCTCCAAGTGGAACACACCGATCAAGAAAAAGTCTCCAAAAAATATGTTAAAGGTTTATTGTGTCAATGGCCAAAACGTTCTATGATTTTTTTCCTTCACCCTTTGTCGACTAGAATGGAATACGGGAAACCCACCCTCGTTATTGTCCCTTTACTTCCGGTTATAAATAGATATATAAATAGATGTTATAGATTGTTAATTTTTAATACACATAAAGCTCGTTAAGTCTCGAAGATCATCCCATAAGAAATAATGGATTCTAAAAGTGCAAATAAAAATATTGTTTAAGAAAATTATTTTTATTTTTTACGAAAGTTATCCAAGATATTTAAGTAGTGCTATTAGAAATACATCTGTTACCGCAAACGAAATACTTCGAAATAGAGATTTACAAAGCCATGAAAAAAGATATCAGCGTCTTTGTGCCTCAGGGAGTAGGGGTGCATCCCTCAATAAATGTCAGTCAAAGAGGAATGCAGTTTCTAAACAATCGACCTGACCCTCCTACCTCAAACACTGGCAGAAATGTACATTACATCTATTTTCGGAACGTTTTTGGAGGTCGAAAATTGTACGTGACAACTGCTTTGAAGACATCATCGGTTTGGCGGAATTGTACGTGCGAACCGCTTAGAGGGTTAATGATGTTATCTATGCATTGAAATGAAATTTATTAATATAATCATTTAGAGGTGATTTATAGCCGTTATTGTTTGAAACTTTATGTTTTATGTTTTTGAATGTTTTCACTGAGTCACTCGATTGGCCACATCGCTTTTATACTTCAGAGTATATGTAATCAGGACGCAATCTTTATACACTTCTTCTAACAATACAACGGACAATATAACTTCTTCAAGATGCTATAGGATATCATCTTATACGCTCCACTTTGAAAAATTTGTGGGTAATATACATTACCAAAATTTGCATTAAATGTAACTATTTTGGACTTTTTGATACCTTTTTAGTGTAGGATATTGATTATGATGTTTATGAATGCAATAAAAGAAAGAAATATTAAAAATCATTATACTTTTTTTAACTGCATCCGACAGCAATTACCTGTTTGTCAGGTATACCCAGACGAAAATTAATGATTAAGAACCCCAGGTATAAGGTGTCTGACAATAAGCACACTGTGGAGGTGTTTCACCCAGTCCAAAAATTCATCCAAAAATTAGGGGATATTATGCTATACCAAAAATTGCATCAAATGTAACTATTTGGGACTTTTTGCTACCTTTTTGGTGTAGGATATTTATTATGATGTTTATGACTCAATAAAAGAAATAAATAATCAGATTCATTATACTTTTTTTAACTGCGTCCGTCATCCTTATTGTCACATGTGCCCAAACGGGGATTAAGGTTAAGAACCCCAGGTATAAGATGTCTGACAATAAGCGCACTGTGGAGGGGATTCACTCAGTCCAAAAATTCATCCAAAAATTAGGGGATATTATGCTACACCAAAAATTCCATCAAATGTAACTATTTGGGACTTTTTGCTACCTTTTTAGTGTAGGATATTTATTATGATGTTTATGACTCAATAAAAGAAATAAATAATCATATTCATTATACTTTTTTTAACTGCGTCCGTCATCCTTATTGTCACATGTGCCCCAACGGGGATTAAGGTTAAGAACCCCTGGTATAAGGTGTCTTACAATAAGCACACTGTGGAGGTGATTCACTCAGTCCAAAAATTCATCCAAAAATTAGGGGATATTATGCTATACTAAAAATTGCATCAAATGTAACTATTTGGGACTTTTTGCTACCTTTTTAGTGTAGGATATTTATTATGATGTTTATGACTCAATAAAAGAAATAAATAATCATATTCATTATACTTTTTTTTAACTGCGTCCGTCATCCTTATTGTCACATGTGCCCAAACGGGGATTAAGGTTAAGAACCCCTGGTATAAGGTGTCTTACAATAAGCACACTGTAGAGATGATTCACTCAGTCCAAAAATTCATCAAAAATTAGGGGATATTATGCTATACCAAAAAGTGCATCAAATGTAACTATTTGGGACTTTTTGCTACCTTTTTGGTGTAGGATATTTATTACGCTGTTTATGACTCAATAAAAGAAATAAATAGTCAGATTCATTATACTTTTTTTTAACTGCGTCCGTCATCCTTATTGTCACATGTGCCCAAACGGGGATTAAGGTTAAGAACCCCTGGTATAAGGTGTCTTACAATGCGCACACTGTGGAGGTGATTCACTCAGTCCAAAAATTCATCCAAAAATTAGGGGATATTATGCTATACTAAAAATTGCATCAAATGTAACTATTTGGGACTTTTTGCTACCTTTTTAGTGTAGGATATTTATTATGATGTTTATGACTCAATAAAAGAAATAAATAATCATATTCATTATACTTTTTTTTAACTGCGTCCGTCATCCTTATTGTCACATGTGCCCAAACGGGGATTAAGGTTAAGAACCCCTGGTATAAGGTGTCTTACAATGCGCACACTGTGGAGGTGATTCACTCTCCAAAAATTCATCCAAAAATTAGGGGATTATGCTACACTTCCATCAAATGTAACTATTTGGGACTTTTTGCTACCTTTTTGGTGTAGGATATTTATTACGCTGTTTATGACTCAATAAAAGAAATAAATAGTCAGATTCATTATACTTTTTTTTAACTGCGTCCGTCATCCTTATTGTCACATGTGCCCAAACGGGGATTAAGGTATCCTGGTATAAGGTGTTACAATAAGCGCACTGTGGAGGATTCACTCAGTCCAAAAATTCATCCAAAAATAGGGGATATTATGCTACACCAAAAATTCCATCAAATGTAACTATTTGGGACTTTTTGCTACCTTTTTAGTGTAGGATATTTATTATGTTTATGACTCAATAAAAGAAATAAATAATCATATTCATTATACTTTTTTTTAACTGCGTCCGTCATCCTTATTGTCACATGTGCCCAAACGGAGATTAAGGTTAAGAACCCCTGGTATAAGGTGTCTTACAATGCGCACACTGTTTAGGGGATTCACTCAGAAAGAGGTGTGCATTGCTGAGTGACCCACCCACTTTGAGAGAGTAGGATAGAACTGAGATAAATGTTTTATACAGCACATAATTTAACCATAACATATTTCTTTTTTTTTCAGGAAACAGTTATGAACGGCAACACATATCAGATGGAGTAAATGACAGTTCAACAGTTTCTCTACAAGCAAGAAAGGGTAATTCCTTTTTCTACTAAATATACACTGTCTACCATTAAGTATTTGGACGCCTGTGATAGAAAAGAAAATCTAACTTTATTCAAAATCCGGACAGAACTCGTTGGTCTCTATCTCCCAGTTTCGTTGGTCTGCCGACTCGGGGCAGATTCCGACAATCACCGCTCACAATCCACTTCTTAATCACATAGGACTCTGTTGATTGTAGGTACTTCAAATCGTTAGATATGTGCCTTAAGGATCGTCCATATTTGTGATACCCGATAATCATACCTTTCTTAAAATCAGAGAGCTCCGAACTTCTCGGCATCTTGCATGCGACTAATGCCGATGATGTTTCCTACACGTATGCCGGCGAGGCCGTGACGTACCTCAGGACCCCAGAAATCGTCATTTGCATAGGTGTCCAAATACCTAATGGTAGACAGTGTATAATGTATTCCATTACCCGATTATTACTTTGTATGCAATACATAACTTGCTTCTCCAAAAATAAAACTAGGTCTTATGGGAATTTTTGCAGAAAAGATATTCAAGTGCTTATTTTTAGGGGATATCTTGTTTTTCATGAACAATAATCAACATTCAAGCCATAGTAGATCAGTCGTCAAAAGCGTCGATTTCATAAGTAGAGGATAGTCCAATTCTTAAGTCCCAGTCGAAGCCATGCAATCGCCAATGACCAGCGTCGCTATAGTTTTCCTACCGTCTTGCTTGAGTTCCACAGATCGAGTTCGGATTTACATTCGTTATAGACTTAGCAACTCCTCCGTCCTCACTCCACATCGCCGAGACTTCCAGGAACCGAGGCAGCCAGGAAGCAAAACTGGAACTTCTCTTCAAGGTCTAATTTAGGGCTTGGTGTGTCTCTGCGGTTTCCAGAGACCTTTTTGTGTCTTCTTCATTAAAGATGCAATACAATTAGAAATTACAAGAATAGAATACAATACAGATACAACAGATACAATGTCGTTACAATAAGAAATAAAATAAGATACAATACAACAAGCTGTAAATGAAGAATACAGAGGCTGTTCGCACATTTTGTAGACGATTTTGGTTAGCGGTATTAAAAAATCGTTTGTTGCAAATTAAGTAACTGCAATTGTACTATGTTTTTAAAAGTCAAAATTAGGGTCTACAGCTTAAAAGGTTTGTTTTTATTCAAAATGGCGTTTTTAACGAAGCAGTGGCTCGAAGGCTATATTTATGCTCTTTCCGAAGAGAAGTATTCATATTCCGTTATCCAAAAACGATGTGAGAGTCATAGTTTTGTGATACCTAAAGCGTCGATGGGTAATATCGTCAAAGAGAAAGGAAAAAAACGTTAAATTGGAGCCTCAAGTAGGACAAACATTCCAAGCAAATATCCAAGGAAAATACGAACATCTTCGACTGTTGAAAAAGTGCGTTATTTAATGTTAAAAGAAAATCCTCCTAGTCAAAAGACAGCTGCAAAATCATTAAAATGCTCGATGTCCACTGTAAACAAAATAATAAACGTTGATTTAAATCTTAAGAAAGCGAAAAAACGCAATGGGCATCGTGTTTCTCTAAAACATATCGCAGAACTCTGCAGAATTTTGTATGAGAAATATTTATCCAAAAGAAATGGAGAAAAATTGACACAATAGATAAATCATGGGTGTATTCAAATGATTTCAACAAAAATAGAGCATTTATTATCATAAAAGGGGAGAAAAAATTTTAACTACGTGATTCAAAAAATCGAAATCACGTTTTTCTAAGGGATTCATATAAGGACAAGTTAAAAATAAAGGGAGTTAAAAAAAATGTCAAGATTAACTCCAAATACTATCAGGAACATATTTCATCGCCAATTTTTCTGAATGAAATACCATCGCTTTACCCGCAGTGCCATCAATCTGTAGATCTCCATCAAGACAAAGCTAAAAGTCACATATCAAAATTCACTGTAAATTTCCTAAAAAAATAGAACAAAAATCAGTTATCAAGACCTTTACTGATATACCTACTAAATCTCCCGATGTATCACTTATGGGTTTTTTGGTGCTATGGGACTTTTAAAAACTGCATTTTCCAAACCTCGTCCCACAACTCTTGCAAGACTCTGGAAAGCTGTTCAGGAGGAATGGGATAGAATACCTCTTCTGACACTTCAGAAGGCATTATTATCCTGGAAATTACGGGGTCTCAAGATAGGTCAAAATTAGAGCTATCAAATAGAACATTTCGAATACAAGAATTTTATGTAATTTAGTTTTATGACTACAATATACATTGTCAAAATATGTGTGAACAGGTTCTGTATATACTTATATACAATAGAGCAGCAGCGTCAAGAAGCGGGGATGGTGTAACCATCAAGAGATTGTTGAAGGCAGGACTCTATGATGTGTAATACTCCTAATCTGGACTTGTCAGAGAAAAGCCAGTTGAGTAATTTTGCTTCTGTATACTTGTCCAGGAAGTACCTCTCTCTGAAGATTTGCATTATCGCATGTTGGTAGATGATGTATTTTATATCTTCTATGTCTTTACCACACCAGTAGATATCGGAATTGTTGAATATCCTGTTTTGATGCCGCAGAATGGCTCCATGTTCTGTGAGGATTTGAACCGGAGGCTAGAGGGTTCGAGGCTTGCACCGGCAAAGATCCACCATGGTCAGGAATAATAGATGAAGCACATAAAATACTAGAAAGTTCGTGGTCGTAATACTCTCCAAGATTAGCGATATTTATGGAGATGATAGGCCCTGTTTGGGGTTTTCTGATTGGTCCCTTCGCGTTGATTTCAGAACAGGATACTGTAGTTACAGTTCTTTGTTTACATTCGAAACCAAATAAATCGCTTTTTACCAAAGATTTCTTTTTACAAATAGCATTCTGTGATGCTTAAAATTGCAGGTGATTGTTAATGAGTATAGACTGTAGTATTCAAAAATTTTTAACCCTTTAATCCTTGCTGTATCTTTTTAGATACCGTTAAAAATAGCTTGTAGAATATTTATGTGTTCTTAGATCGAGTTTTCCTTTTGAGACTTATTTAGAAGGCAATCTTTTTTATATAATATTTAACATACGTTTTCCAGTTGGATCATCACTAGATGATTTATCTAACAGCTCACATAAATTTACTTTTTCAGTAGGTACATACACTGAAATCCTGGCAAATGCCTTTATCTATCACAAAACTCCATTGTACAGTACTGATTTTACATGTAATACCAAACAAATCTTTTTTCACAAAGTTTTTCCTTTTTCACAAATGGCATCATATGATGTTTAAAACGATATCTGATGACTAACGTCACGTGCTGTAGTATTCGGAGTTGTTTAAACTTCATATTTGTTTTACTCTTTCTGCCCATAATAACTTAGATTTAAAAGCACAACTAAACGATCAAAATGACAGAATCCGAAATAAAATCTGAAATGAATTTTCTATTTCATTATTAATTTTATTATTTCTCACAATAAACAAGAATTTATTCTGTGAAATAATAAATCCCAGAATATTTTTCCTAAATCATTAGCAAGGAAATATAATATAAAACATGTGCACTTAGTTAAAAAAAAAGTTTCTCTCATATGTACCACTGTCTTCGTAATGCGTTAAAGTTAAAATAATTTAAATAAAAAAACGAAAATAATTTATCTGTTGTAATACCTCACGTTTAAAATTTTTTCCAGGTGTAATACCAAAGAAGAATCCTAATGACTTTGCTTCAGCATTGGTAAAGCATTTCTCAAGAAAATATGGTTCTAATAAAGGTAATTTATGAACTAGTTGACACTGTTTATAATTAATAACCAGGTATTGCATAATTGCATGTAAAGGTGTAATATTGAGTTTATCATACAATGGAATAAGTGAGTAGGTTTCTGATAGATAAGCATTGATTAAGCATTTCTCAAGAAAATAAAGTTCTAATAAAGGTAATTTATGGATTGATTGACACTGTTTCTAATTAATAAACAGTTATTGCATAGTTACATGTAAAGTTGTAATATTGTGTTTTATCATACAATAAGTTAATATGTGTACCATTGATAAGCACTGATAAATTATTTCTCTGGAAAACATGGTTCTAATAAAGGTATTTTATGGACTTATTGACACTGTTTGTAATTATTAACCAGCTGTTACATAATTACATGTAAAGGTGTAACATTGAGTGTTATTAAACAATGTAATATGTGAACAGGTTTATCACTGATAAGCATTGATAAATTATTTCTCAAGAAAACATGTTTCTAATAAAGGTACTTTATGGACTTATTGACACTGTTTGTAATTATTAACCAGTTATTACATAATTACATGTAAAGGTGTAACATTGAGTTTTATTATACAATGTAATAAGTGAACAGGTTTATCACTGATAAGCATTGATAAATTATTTCTCAAGAAAACATGTTTCTAATAAAGGTACTTTATGGACTTATTGACACTGTTTCTAATTAATAACTAGTTATTACATAATTACATGTAAATGTGTAATATTGAGTTTTATTATACAACTAGGCGGACGGACTCGTGGCTTGGTCGTCAAGACCTCTGGCTCGAAGTACGTATGTAGTTCGTGGTGTGTGTTCGAGTCCCGTCTAAAACATCTGATCTTGAAAAAAAAAATCATTTTTGAAATCTGAATGGATCTTTGAGGCTTCGTGACGGAAGTTTCAGGTTTGATTCCCCATTTATATATTATTTACTTTTAACCACTAAACTTAAAGGCGTCTTAAAAGAAGGTCTGGCAGAAGAAGTCGTGGCTCATTCGTGAAGACCTCTGGTCGACCACACAGTTGTAGTTTAGTTGTGTATCGGTTCGAATCGCGTCCAAGCGAGTTGTTCTTAATAGGATAATTTAAAACGTGAATTTTTATTATCTCGTAGAACCATTGAAGTTACGATGAATTCCATTTAAATTTGCTTACGATTTCCGCAAACTTCAAATACATCTAAAGGCTCTTCAGAACCGCGGCCCAGTTTGGCCGAGTGGATTAGAGCGCGTGGCTCGAGCGACGAAGGTAGTCTGTGCTTGGGTTCGATTCCCCGTGACGGCTTGAGAGTTAGATTTCCCTGTTTCGGCTCCTTTGAAGAAATTTATGAAAAAAAAAGGATTTAATGGAATTGAGTTTAGAGTAGTACCCCTCCCCCAAATCCCCTGTGTGCTTGAGAATGTGGACAGCGGTGCAATGGAGTGTCGTGCCCGGGGTCTGTGCCCCGTTTCTCTGGAAATGCGGGGCTCGTATCCCGGCCCACTCCGCACCCTTCCTGCCCGCTAGAGTGCACACGGGTTTTGTCAAATTTTGATGTATCGATATATCTTCGATGACGATGAATCGATAGTTCATTAATCGATTACCGGTTAATAAAAGTCAATTTTGAAGAGACATTACCTCTCTTGGCCAGAGCAATATTTCTATCTAAATATCAGTATATATCGATTAATCGATACCCGAACGATATATCAATTAATCGATAAAAATATGGATTGGGGCAAGAGAGGTAATGGGTATTCAAAATTGACATTTATTACCCAGTAATCGATTAATCTATTCATCTTCATCGAAGACACATCAAAATTTAGTAAAACCCGTGCGTACTCCAGCGGACAGGAAGGGTGCGAAGTGGGCCAGGATACGAGCCCCGCAGTTCCAGAGACACGGGGTATAGACCCCGGGCACACTCCATTGCACCGCTGTCCGCATTCTCAAGCACACAGGGGATTTGGGGGGGGAGGTTACTAATCTAAACTCAATTGTATTAAATACCTTTTTTTTTATTAATTACTTCAAGGAAGCCGAAACTGGGAAATCTAACTTCCAAGCCGTCAAGGGGAATCGAACCCGAGTACTGCCTTTCTTCGTCGCTCAACCCACGCGCTCTAATCCATTCGGCCAAACCGGGCCACGACTCTGCAGCGTTTTTAGATGTATTTAAAGTGTGCGTAAATAGTAAGTAAATTTAAATAGAATTCATCGAAACTTAAAAATCGATTCTACGAGATAATAAAAATCCGCTTTTTAATTTAATTTATCAAGAATAACTCCATTCACTTTAATAACTTTACTTTTTAGTTACTTTAATAACTCTATTTAGGAAGAACAGCTTGCGTGGACGGGATTCGAACCGATGCACTAGTAATCTACAACTGTGTTCTGGACCAGCGGTCCTGACGACCTAGCCACGACTTCTTCCGTCAAAACCTCTTTTAAGACGCCTTTAAGCTTAGTGGTTAATAGTAAATAATCTATCAGCGGGTAAACATACATTACGATGTTTTAACCCTTTCGCTGCGTATTTTTTTTTATCAAAATAGGTTTAAAAATTGCGTATTTTTTTATTAGATAGTAACAATAGTAAATAAGACAATAGTAAATAAAGAAAATCGATTAAACTTTGAATATCCAGAAATTATACATAAAGTTATATGGAAAATTTTCACTCTGCTGAATTTACATCTCTTTTTTTTCTAGAAATAAATGTAAATTTGCACTAAATTTAAAAATTACTATGAGGTCTTATACTTACTGAAGCTATATATTAATGTTCATTCAACACTGGTTCTCTCTCTCACACTCCACACACACACACACACACACACAACCACTATATATATATATATATATATATATATATATATATATATATCTATATTGAATACTAATACTTTTTAATAGTAAAGAATTGTCTGGATTTATAATAATAAGCAAAAATTCTTATATACTTACGAAACTTTGAAGCTGTTTTCTTTCTTTATATTTTGTAAATGTTACCAATATTTTGAAAATAAGCTGTTTTTTATTGGGAAGGAAGTTGTTTTTAAAATAGTTTTGATCTACCTTCGAGTCGAAAGATAAAAGAAAATCTCAAATTATTTCAAGCAGTTGAAATTTTATTGTTCACGAGTTGAGCAACATATTATTTCATCCATTTCACTGAGTCTATAATTTAATAACCCAAACCAATAATAATTTGGGGTGCTACTCTACTGTAGTTGGGATATTTCATAGACGACATCGCGTCATAATGACGTCAGATGTCGTTATTATGACACGGTAGACAGTGCAATTTCTTATATATCTAGAATGGAATTATATGTAAAAGTGCACCAAATTTAAAAATCCCTATACTTATGTAAATCACTTATTTCTTGTATTTAAGCATGAATGATTTAGTGATAAAAAATAAAATTTAAAAAAAAATAAAATTAAATTAAGTTTAAATAAAATTTTAAATAATTAAACGTATAGCAACGTGTTAGTTTTTATTTAAAAATTGACAATTGTGTCATAAAATATGGATGAAACATGGCGACTTTTAATTTATTCAAAAAACATCGTCAAGATAAAATATAAAATTTATATTTAAAAAATAATAAACATCTAGTTAAATATGCAAAGCCAATAACAATAAATAAGTTTTTGTTTACGAAATGGCAATTGTAAAATAAAAGCAAATTTGAGAGAATTTGGCGAGTTTTTTAAATATTGAAGATAAAAATCTCGCCAAGATAATAAAATAGAAATAAAAATTGAATTTCTAAAAAAGATCAGTTTAGAGTTTAGCAGATGCAAAAATAGTGTCGCATACTTATATATTTTCATAAATACATTTCTTTACACTTGAATTTTAATAGCTTAGATACGTTTTTAGTGTAATCGGAGTATCGTATATCAGGCGATAATAATGCCAACAATGAATAACACTGCCATATTTAGACGCCAACTCAACAATGGAATTGCTCGTGAGGAAAAATAGAAGTGCCATTTTGGTCGGTTTTTTGTTGATATCTTTCCAACTTATTGGAATATCGGAACGCGAATGGGCGAAATGACATCCCCGGATCGTTCCGCATCTTTCGGTACCTTCAGCGCCCTTCTGCGTCCAGCGGTTCTCGAGGAGATAGACGTACATACATACAACAAATATACATAGATAGTTACAGTCAGATTTTAATATATAAGATGTAATAAGTGAATAGGTTTATCATTGATAAGCATTAATGAATTATTTCTCAAGAAAACATGGTTTTAAAAAAAGGTTCTTAATGGACTTATTTGCACTGTCGTAATTAATAGCCAGTTATTACATAATTACATTTAAAGGTGTAACATTGAGTTTTATTATACAATGTAATAAGTGAACAGGTTTATCACTGATAAGCATTGATAAAGCATTTTTCAAGAAAATATTGTTCTAACAAAAGGCAATTTATGAACTTGTTGATACTGTTCCTTATTGGTAACCAGGCATTAAAAATTATATGTGAAGGTGTAACATCGAGTTTTATTGCACATTATAATAAATAAATAGTTTATCACTGGTACAAGCGTGTCGATATTTAAAAATTGCAGATTATTTAATAAACTGAAATTGCACTCCACTTTCACTTTTAGAACTTTTTTCTGACGTATCATTTGCGGTTTTCCCCATTGATCTGCATTATCCTGCTATACTGGCTCATCTCTTTCAAATGTCTGACGATCCCTGACATAGAACACAGTGAGGCCGAAATGAGTTAATCTGGTTTTAGTTTGAACTTTTAGAGCTTTCTCCTGACATATCATTCATTGTTTTTCCGTTGTATATGGAGATGTCTTGCCTGTAGCATGCTAGTAACATGGCTAGGCAAACATACAGATGCAAAAGTTCATAATAATATCAATGTATATGAGTATACTAAAAGTCTGTAGATCAGAAAGATACCTCCTAACTTCTTTGTTCCTGTCTGTAACCAGGACAAAACTTGCTCTATTTCTGATAGGTGAAGCTAGAAGAAAGGAATTTACTTGGATACCGAACGCCTCGCGTGCTTTTTTTACTATTACTTAATAATAAAACATTAAGCTATTTTAAAGCTAGACATATTCTATAGCTTTATCTTTCTTTATATGTATCTTTGAGTTAATATTTGTCTCTTTCAGATCATCCTAGATACCATATGCTTCGGACAATTTTAAGAATAGCTAAGCAAGACATTGAAGGTAATACACATATACCACATATTGAATAGTATTAATGTTTGAAAACTGCATTTGTTGATAAATAAATGGTATAAAAGTCTCTCTTCGCCCTGTGTCAGTGACTTACCTCATTATAGAATTCTTTACTGTATAATATGCCCAATATGGTATAAATTATTATGTAGTTAAGGTATCTCATCCCATTCTTATGTCATGTTGTGGGAGAGGTCGAAAAGTGAGAATTAAATGCAATCGCACAACATAACACATACAAAGCAAAGAATTAGGTCTGTCACAAGATATGATGGAGAGAAGACTTACTATTTGTCGAGACTCTTATTTTTAAAAATTCGTTTAAAATTGAAATATAATTAATTGTTAATTTACAAATTCAGCCGGATTGTTGAACTACGAGGGTTAGTCAGTATGGCTGACATGGCACAGGAAAATATGATGCAAGGCAGCTTCAACTACAGGTGATTAATCTACTGTGTCGTTCTAGTCTGCTAACTCTGAGGGGGCAAAAAAACTGCCTACTTTTATTGCCTTTCATGGGGAAAAAAGAAATAGCAAACCCCACTGTTCCAACCGGGTCGAAGGTGAAGGCAGCTAGATTCACTTCTGCTCTTCGATCAGTCTCTCTCCGTACTGGCAACGACGGCGTTGTAATGTAACTCTTTGTTATAGTTGTCAACTGTGAAAGTTTTGGGAATTGTATTTCTGAATAAAGAGTCTTGTTTGATTTAGGTTAATTTTCATTTATTCTTTCTCATTTTCTAGACAAAGTATTCAAGCAGAAACATCCATTATTGAATAAAGTTATTGAATCGTATGCTAAGGAGGCAGAAGGTAATATCACCGAAAAAAATTTCTTTAGCATTTATAAATCATTTTTATTTGATTACTAGTTATGTTAGCATATGCTGGTGGAAGTAATATGTAACTGCATTATACTCCGTAATACAAGAATTGGATAAAAATTCGGAAACACAAAAAAACACTTATTACAATGTACTTGTTACTATAAAGAAATATTACTTATACGGAGTGGAGAAACTGTTGTCATTTAAAATATCTTGCTGTGCAGGGTGGATAAATAGAGGTTCTATATGGTCTGCAGTGAAATTTTATGCTTTTCTTCCTGAAAAATAGTTGTAAATTCAGATACCGATAATGGAGGTGGATAGCGACCACCCACTTTTCTCACCATAAGGGACAACAAAGCCTCAATAATATTAAGATCTGATGACAGTAGTGCCCATGGATGATGCGAAAAGTATAAACTGAGTCTCTGTGTTAAGGGAGCATATCATTATCAATGTTGAACA
This sequence comes from Pardosa pseudoannulata, assembly GCA_032207245.1. NCBI lineage: Eukaryota > Metazoa > Arthropoda > Arachnida > Araneae > Lycosidae > Pardosa > Pardosa pseudoannulata. Next base: position 19,093,097 of record CM063497.1, read on the forward strand.
AACATTGTACGAAAGGATGCACAAGACTGATCAAAATGGTCTTATCTTCCTTTCTAGGAATGCACAGTAATCATATTCTCATTGGATTTGTCTCTACGATATATACACAAGAGCCAAAACATTATGATCACCTGTCAATAACGAGTTGGCCCACCTTTGCCGTGCAACACAGCTTCAAGCCGTCTTGGCATGGATGCCACAAGTCCTTGGTAGATGGTCGGAGACAGATTGTACCAGATGTTTAAGGAACGGTTAAGCAAATCCGAGATATTGTGAATTGGTGGTGTTTGAACTCTGAGCTTGGTCAGCAAATGCACACGAGTGGGACATTTGCTGCGTAGCCCCATATCCAACAGTGTCCACTGAACAGTGTGCTCCGATACTATTCTACTTGGCCCTGCATTGTATTGGGTTGTCAGCTGATCCACTGTCTGGCTCCAGTTTTGCTTCAACAACCGACAACCATTTTCTTTGATAGCGTGTGGGCGTCCAACACCATGTCCTCTACTGCTGGTTTCACCGTCATGCATTCACTTTGCATAAGTACTAACAGCTGTAGATCGCGAACAACCCACAAGTCGTGCAAGTTAAGGAAATAGTTGTTCCGAGCCTTCAATCTATTACAATCTGCCCTCTATAAAAATCGTTTAAATACGCCGCCTTTCTCATAACACACAGAAATAAGTGAAAGAATGATTATTCAGACTCTCCAGTAGCAGTTAAATACCACTTCCATCTGATCGCGTCCCTTCCACGTAATCCAGACAAGTTCATTGCAAAATGTAGGGGTGGTCAAAATGTTTTGTCTCTGGAGTGTATGTCTTCCCAAATCGTCAACATATTATGCTCTTGACAGCAAGTAATTTACATCGTAGGTTACAGTAAGATTCGCCTGGCACAAATTTGACCAGAAACTGAAAACAATAGGAAACAAGAGTCTTCCAAACTAATTACAGGTTTCGATTTTTCTAAACTGGAAGTTTTATGACGTTATCTTGTCCTACGTTATCTTGTTCCATGGATATGAATAACTGGAGAGTGATTTAAGAAATCACAACTTATTTAGGTTCCTTCTTATTATGTTCGTAGCTACAGGGTTTGTGAAAACAACATTCAATTTAGCAATGACTTTTGCATCTTTACAGGGTGAATAATTTGAGGTCCTATATAATTTTCGATGAAATCTTATGCTTTTCTTCCTGTG
>CM063497.1:19099300-19101800 GCA_032207245.1 Pardosa pseudoannulata
AGAAAATTTAACTTCAGTATATAATAACTAACAAATTATTGAAATGAATCCAACTAACATTTTATACATTTTAAATAAAAACATAACTTATAACAAGCATAATGACATATGAAATACTAATGAGATTTATGTAATTGAGATTTTCCACTGACAATCGTTTGTAGTTATGGACTAATTTTACTTGTACCAATTATTAAAAGTTTAAACCTTTTTTAAACGTTGCGTACTTTTTCGGACTTTTTTTTTCATCAGTGGACTATTTCATTTTTTACCACCGGCAACAATGATAATATGGTTTTGGCCCTCGGAACTTACTGCAGTAATCAGTATGGCCCTAAGGCTGGAAAGTTTGGAGACCCCTGACTTAGATGAAACGTAACGCACTCACTACACAGACAACTACAGTTATTCGCAACGAATTGAAAATTTTCTGCAGGCGGTGTTAATAGGCAAATACAACAGAGGAATCTACATGTGCTGTTAAAATCGACAGGTACTTTCAAGCATACTTTTAACCTAGAAATTCCATATCTTATACAAATCTTGCATGTCATTTGAAGATAACTAGTCAACAGTTAACTAGTCAATCAATTGTCTGCTTAGTTTGAATAACACTCTGGGGAAATTTTTTTTTCCAGGTACTAATTCATCGCTGTCTGTCCAGCTTCTCCGAGCTTTGTTCGGGACTTTAGGTAAAGTAAATCATTCCACAGTAAAAATTTATCCGTATCTCCAATTACATTTACCTTTCTTTTAACCAACATATTTATATTTTGAACTCTAGCTTGTCATACCACTCTTTTTCTTATGCTGATAGACCAAGCTTATAGAGATGGGCTTTCATATATCTCTCTCTTTCTCTACATTATATATTTATATATACAGGGTGTCCCAAAACGACCGCATAAACTCTGCACAACTAGATTCCTCGTTGGGAGTACATAAAAACTGCCCATATAAACGTTCCTGTATTATCCATAGTCTACGAGAAAAATACGAGAAACAAAATATGGCGTCACTGCCGGTGCAAGAAAAAAACACTTTATTGGACATATCAACAGCAGTATTTGCATACCTTTCCAGACGATAATGTTTAAAACGTTAGCTGAGCATATCGCGCCATGCATGCGAGCGCGTCATGGAATGCTGTAATTGCAGAACCCTGTTTACCATAACTGAAGAAAATGATCGAGAACATGATGCCTAATGCTGTTCTGCAGATCTGGAGCAGATGCAGGCATTTGACAGTAGATCTTGCCCTTCAGGAAACTCCACAACCAAATGTCACAAGGGGTGATATCTGTCGAATGATTATCTTGCGTCAGGCATTAGACTTTCTTATCAGCTTCATAGGATGGAATTATTTTAGAACTTCAACGCATTTCTGCTGAGAAAACAGTTTCACCAGTAGCGCTATTTCTTGCAACGGTGGCGTGATGTGCAGATAATTAAGGCTAACTTACCGTCATGAAACTAGATAAATTCAATACATGATACAGCGCCATCTATACGTGACTTTTTGTGCTAAAAAATTTTATGTAATAAATATCTAGCTCATCATTTGAATAATCTGCAGTTCTAATTGTATCTCATCTGGACCAATAGAACATATTTTAGAGTCCTCAGAAGTGGAGAATTTGTTTCTTGCCAACCCTGTATAATAATTTTAATATATATTACATATATGACTCACTATGATATTCAAAATAGTCAACAAAATAATGAAATATTCAAAATTTCTTTTATCTGTTATAAAATTAAAAAATTATTCCTGTTAACTGAATACAATAAAACTTACAGAACAATTAACATTAGACCACACACTGTAATAATTTTGACTCTATGCCCTTTTGATATATATGACATATATGACTCACTATGATATTCAAAAAAGTCAACAAAATAATGAAATATTCAAAATTTCGTTTATCTGTTATAAAATTAAAAAATTATTCCTGTTAACTGAATACAATAAAACTTACTGAACAATTAACATTAGACCACACACTGTAATAATTTTGACTCTATGCCCTGCATACTGTTTTATAAAATCCAGTAATACCTATATATCCTTCTCTCTTTCTCTAAATATATAAATAATATTATATATTATGCATATATTATATATATGTATGCACTATATATAAGTATATAAATGTAATATATCAAAATTATTCAACTCTAATATCTCCTTAAAAACCTCCTATCTCCCATTCTAATTTCTTAAAACCTTTTCCCCAGTCTCTAAATGTCTCAATCAAAGGAACGTCCTCCACTTCAAATTCTTTCAATGTAATTCCCAAAGCTCTCTATCCTATAGATGTCAATTTTCTATCTATTCAACACGTTTCCCAGCTGTCGCCGGCAAACGGCTCAGCTTTTTTTCCTGATCTTACACTTAAATTGAGTAAGTGGGAAAATTTTTTCTGTCATCTCTCTTGGGTGCACCTCTGTTCGAGCAAAGTGATTCTTGTGTCTTCCCTATGTCTGTCGTTGACTA
>CM063497.1:19109300-19124300 GCA_032207245.1 Pardosa pseudoannulata
CAATTCGAAAACTTCTGATATCAATGTTGAAATTTCTCCTCTCTGTTTACATTTCCTATAATAAAACTATTTTCTTATTTTCAGTTTATAAGTAATAGTTATTATGAAAAAATATGAACTCTTTATAAATTAACTACATCTCAATTACATCTATTCTACTCTGTGACGTTATTTTAATACTACAGTTGGCAGCCTCAAATTCGAAAGACTAAAACTTGTAATCTAGACATCTTCTTAACTGTCTTAAAATAAATTCATATAACTCAGGTCATAAACAAGAATAAAAATGTTAAAAAGAAACAGCAGTTAGCGCCGGTCTAAATTTAAAATCGAGCTTAATTGCGAACCGCGATTAATCTGTTTAACCCTTTAAGGGACAGCGATTTCGGAGCGAAACCAGCTGTTAAAATTGTTTTTCCTTTTCTGTTTAAAGATATATGAATGACTTTTGAATTTTTTAAGTTTTTGACACTTTAAACTATCAATAGATGGTAGCACTTTACATAATTTATTTTTTACTTTCAAATATACATTTTTAAACTTGTTACTTGAAACAATCAGGAATTCTATTTTTCATATTTTATAATCCCAATAAAAGTACTTACACGAAACACTTATAAATCCCCTATATAATAATAGCCTAAGGTGTCTGTCGGCAAATTTTTGAAGCGGTTGTACCTGGAATGGATTCCTCGGCTAAGGGCAGGCGATTAAATTTATCAATTTATTCACGTAATAAATAGGTAAAAATAACATTTTTTTTCTAGCATTATGACGTCATTCCTTTAACCATCTCATTTAATCATTTCTTGTTTTAAATTATTTAAATATCGCGTGCATTATTTTCATACGTTTTATCGCTGAACTTACATATTAAGCAAATAATTTTCTTTTATATTTGACTTAAATAATAGATTAAGTATATAAGTGATAATTTTAAATTCAATCATCGATTATTTTTTGTTGTAATGAAAATTTTATCATCGGTATTAACAATAAATTCTTTTCATATAAGTCGAGGACTACTAAATATCTAACTTTTAATTTATATATATTTGGAAATTAAGAAGTTTGTTTGTTTGTTATACATAACCACATGGTTTGACTAAATGAATTCCATGTGATTCTAAACTGCATTACAGGATCGGGAGACTCTAGAGGAGTACGACGATAAATAAACTATTGAGAGTGAACCAGATAATTCTCAGCCAAAAAACAAACCATTTTATTACCTGCCTCATTGGGTACTTAACAGTTCTGGAATATTAAAAGTTTTACTGATCCCGTCATATGATGGGCTATATGCTAGTTGTTTATATATTTATTTATTGAACCATATTAATAATTATTAATTATTCTTCCAATATAATTTTGTTGACGGGTAGGCAATTATCATGAGACAGCATGGTCTTTAACAAATTTATTTTTAAATTATAATAAACAAACAATATTTACAAGCAAAAATAAGTCGACCGTTCCACACACTTCGGTACGACATACACACGTATATATACAGAAAACTTAACGAAGCAGCAGTTTCCATTGGTTAATCGAACGTAGTAATTTGCATATCGATAATGTTTCTGCCAACCTAAATTAGCTAACACTGGGCCCCATTGACAGAACATTACCGAAATATCTTTTCCGTGAAAAAGTTTAGTTTATTCAAAATCAACGGTTTTGTAAGAAAGTCAGCTAAATTATTCTTACTATCAATATATTTTAAAACAAATAAATTTTCTTCTAATTGTTGTCTAATGAATTTGTATTTTATGTGAACATGTTTAGTTTTCGTATTTTCAATAGGATTTTTAGAGAAATATATTGCTGCTTGGTTATCACAATATAGTACTGGTACATTTACATTTGATAAGAGTTTACATTCTTTAATTACATTATAATACCATATCAATTCTTTCACACTTTCAGTCAAGGAAATCAATGCAGACTCCATCGAACTTAGTGCTATACATTTACTTGTTTTTCAACTAAAAGGAATACATGCAAAATACACTATATATCCACTTGAAGAATGTCTGTTAGTTAAATGACAACCCCAGTTGGCATCACAATATGCTATTAATTGAGAATTATTTATTTTTGATAAATTTATTTTTAAGTCTTTAGTGTTAAACACGTAATTCACAATATCTTCTACAATAGTCCAATGTTGATAAGTATAAGAATTGCAAAATTGAGACATCGTATTTACAGCAAATGAAATATCAGGCCTACTTCTGCTTGCAATAAATGATAAACATCCTATCAAGGTACGATAAGGATAACATTTCATCACTTCACTTTCAAAAATTTCAGTTTCTTTAACTTTGGGTAAAAATTTTATTCCTGGTTTAAAAGGCAAGTTTACACTCGTTCTCGGCAATCCTTCAAATTTTTCAATTAATCCTTCTATGTACGTACTTTGATGAAGAAATACATTTCCATTTATACATTCAAAATTAACTCCCAATAAATGGTGAATTTTTCCCAAATCATGCACATCTAACTTACTTTTAAGCAAACTGATTGCTTCTTGCAATACATTTTGTGTTTTACCAAATAAAATTAAATCGTCTACGTATACTAACAAAACTAAATCTTTTCTCAACTTATAAACACAGTTGCACCAAAGTAAATTTTTAAATCCAAGTATCTTTAAAATATAATCTAATTCGGCATTCCAAACCCTACTGCTTTGATGCAATCCATAAATTGCTTTATTTAACTTACAAATTTTATTTCCCTCACCTTCGATCTCAAAACCTTTTGGTTGTAGCATGTATACAGGTTCCGCTAACGTTCCGTATAAATAAGCTGATTTTATATCTAAATGAGAATGTTTCCAACACATTACACTTACTAACATTATAAAAAATAGTCTTACGATAGCAAAATTTACAACAGGGGAAAATGTATCGGTGTAATCAGCACCGAATTTCTGTTTATATCCCTGAGCTACTAACCGGGCTTTATATTTTTTAATGTTATTTTGGTCATCCTTTTTTATTGTATAAACCCAGCGATTACCTAAAATATTTGCATTAGGTGGGGGAGTTACTAAAGTCCAAACTTTTCTTTTATTCATCATGTCAATCTCTTCTGACATAGTTTTTTCCCATTCATTCCTATTCGAAAAATTATTTAAGTCTTCATACCTTTTTGGTACTTCAGCATTATAGACCTCATCGCGATATATATCCTCTAAATTTACATTATAATTTTTATTCTGATTCTCAACAATCTCTTTACTTTCTGGTATTATTTCGGGTTTAAAAGAAAAAACATCAGGGTCATATTGTATTCCCTGCTCTTTACAGTACTTTTCAACTTCATTTTTAGACCTAAGTCTAATATTTGTATTAGGCGGATAATAGTATACATCAATACGACTACTTGAAGTTCTAGGAACTTCTTTTCTCGTCCATTTTGAAATATCTAATGTTCCCTCTTTAACTTTTGTTTCGGGATACACTATTTCTTGAGGATAAATTAATTCCCTATCATTTCTGAATATAGCATATTCACAACACTTATTTTTACCAAACAACGTTTTTACCCCATTTTTACTCTCATCAATGCTAACATTAATAGTTTCATCAACGCATTTATCCCTTGAATCCAAATCCTATATCCTTTAGTATTTATCGCGTAGCCTACTAAAATTCCCACTTTAGCTGTATTATTTAGTTTACTTCTCTTTAACTTCGGTATGTGAACGTACGCTAATGAACCAAATATTCGAAAATGGTTAATAGAGGGTTTATAGCCACTCCATATCTCTATTGGAGTTACACCTCGAGTAAGTTTGTGAGCACATCCATTCCGTATATGTACATATGTTTGCAAGGCTTCAGCCCAAAATCTTTGTTGTAAGCCACTATCATGAAGTAAAGCTCTTACGCCTTCCATAGCTGTTCTGTTAAAACGTTCGGCCACCCCATTCTGTTGAGGTGTGTAAACAGACGTTCTTTCAGCCCTTATACCTAAGGTTTTTAAGTAAGATTCGAATTCTTTATGGCAAAACTCTAGACCATTATCTGTTCTCACGGATTTAAGTTTACAATTCAGTTCTCGCTCAGCTTTAGCTAAATATGTTTTGAAACAGTCGAATACGTCGGATTTGTGTTTAACTGTGTATACTTCAATTTTACGAGAAAAATCGTCTATGATAGATAGAAAATATTTACTGCCTCCTAACGACGGAACGGGAGATGGTCCCCACAGATCTAAATACACCTTATCTAACACATTTTTAGTTAGCCTATCATAGTTATGCTTTAACGAAACTCTAGTTGATTTTGTAATTTGACAAACTGTACACTTATCTAGCTCTCCCTTAAGATTTTGTAATCCTTTTACACTATTTTTACCACTCATTTCTGCAATTAAACGCTTATTTACATGGCCAAATCTTCTATGCCAGTAATTAATATCGGTAACATAAAAACATTGTTGAAATATTTCGTGTTTACGATAATTAGGTACACCATACATTATATACAATTTTCCTACTCTATGAACTGTTAAAAAGTATTCATTCTTATCGGTATAAATAATCATTTTGTTATTATGCCATACAATTTTATAACCAGCTAAGTCAATATTAGCTCCTCCAATAAGATTTCTACGCATATTAGGGGCATAAAATACATTTTTTAAAGTTAATTTTACATACTCGTTATTATTTTTAACATAAAAAATAACATCACCTACCCCGTAAATTTCAGATTCACAGTTCTTATCACCAGTAAGTACTCTTCTTGTGGATAGAGGTCGAAAGTTCTCGAACCATTCTTTACGATTACAAAAATGACCAGTTGCAGCACTGTCCACTAACCACTCTTCCAATTGAGGTGTAGTTTCTTTGTGGAATCTCTGAAACGTCGAATAACTTTCTGAAGAATCATAAGCCAGTTCTGTGTTAAACAGTCCAGATTTCCGTCGATTTTCAATATCTTGCTTCTTAACACTGACTTGAATACTGTGGATTTCTCACGAAAGTCCCATATCTGTAACCACATTTAAACGAGTTGCACGGCCCCATACTTCCATGCCGTTTCGAACTTTCTTGACTCAGGACGCTTCCTCTGCTTTCATCATGCGTTGATACATTCTTTCTGTAAGGTTTCTTCAGTTTTTTGACTTCATCGCTTGTTTTTGTAATATAAGCATTACTTACTGTTTCTAGTCCTTGATCCTTCGCTTTTAGTTGAATACGACCCGCTTCACTAATAAGTTGTTTTTCTAAGTTGTTTAAAGTAAATTCTTTATCACTCAACCGATACAAGATTTGTACTAAGTTATCGTACTCCGGTGGTAATCTTCGAATTAACTGAAAGCAAACCAAGATTTCTGGAATTTCAAAACCAGCTTCTTTAATCAAGATATATTTTTCACGCACCCGCTGACAAAATATACCTATCACTTCTTCCTCTGGTAGATATCTCAACTCATAAAATTCGTCGATAAGTCCAGCAATTCGAGCTCTAGACGTAGGTTCAAAATTTTCTTTTAATATAGACCAAGCTTTCTTTCCTTCCGTTGTACACTGAATTAACGGTAAAAACTGTCTTTCCACACCTTGATAAATTGTTGTATACGCTCTGTCTTTTCTCAACGCAAACTCACGCTTCTGAGACTCCGTAGCATCTGACGGAATGATTTCTTCTTTACCCTCAACGAAATGCCAACAGTTTCGGTCAATTAAAGCAACACGCATATCATGCTTCCAGCTACCGTAGTTAAGACCGTTCAGTTTAGGAAATGTTAAAATTGTAGACGTCGATGCAAAAGGTGCTTCCATCTTTAAGTATCTCGACAAAAACAGCAACAGTAAAAATTTAATACTTAATCGTGACCTGGGCCCATAACCTTGTTGACGGGTAGGCAATTATCATGAGACAGCATAGTCTTTTTAACAAATTTATTTTTAAATTATAATAAATAAACAATATTTACAAGCAAAAATAAGTCGACCGTTCCACACACTTCGGTGCGACATACACACGTATATATACAGAAAACTTAACGAAGCAGCAGTTTCCATTGGTTAATCGAACGTAGTAATTTGCATATCGATAATGTTTCTGCCAACCTAAATTAGCTAACAAATTTGAATTTTAGGGAAGTATTATTTTCAAGTGGTGCAAGGGGAGGGTTTTACAGTTAAACCACTTCTCATATCTACAACCCTTGAAGGATTTTTTTTTGTCACAAATTTGGCATTTATAAGTTTCATAAATAATACTAGCAAGTTTGCCCGTGCTTTGCTACGGTGAACTTAATATATTACTTTTAAACAAAGATTTATTCTTCATGAATAACTCTCTAAATTCGTCACAGTTCAGTTCGAGTCATTGGAATATTTATATATATCTATTATAGGCGTACTATAACATAATTCAGTTTTTATAATCGAATTTGTGTCTTAAATTAAATTGGCTCAAACGATTTTTATAGTAAAATATACGTTTAACACTAAATGACATTAATGTATTAGTACTGTACGTTGATTAGCAACGTTAATAGATCTTGCCATATTACGTGATAGAATAGGAAGCAGAGGTTTTGACAGCAACAGTGCAATTTTGGTGGTATAAATAAATGTTGTCTAAAATTAAGGAAATTTATGACAAACCACATAGTTTAGAACAGAAACACACATTCATATTGTCAAATATATGAATATGAAGATAAATATATAAAATGATAGGTTTTTATTTGCCCATGAGAGTAACTGAACTTTGTACTTTTTGTTATTAGAATATTGTTGATAAACATTTCATTGCAACTTAAAAATTAACCAAAAATTAAATTTAAAATTAGTTCCCATATAAAAATGCTATAATTTGCGTCACATAGAAATGAAAGTGAATCACTTTATATCTCAATTTCTAGGTCAAATCGAGTGGATACTACGGAGACGATGTTTAAATAGTATAAAATAAGAAATGAATAAATGAAATATTTAAAGAGATGACGTCATAATCATAGAAAAGTATCATTTTCACCTATCTATTATGTAATAAATTAAAAATTTTAATCTTCTGCTTTTAACCAAGGAAAACGGCGTTTAAAACAATTACTTGGGATGACGTCACATTGCTAGAAATATTGCTTCTTTCACTAAGTTATCTTGCGATAAATTAATAATTTAATCGTTTGCTTTTAACCGGGGAAAATAATGCTTGGAATAGTGACATGAAATGCTCGAAAAAGGGGGAAGGAATGAATTTCGAACGTTAAAAATTTACAAAAACCTTCCCAGGGATATACCTAAACATTTTCCAAATTTTCACAGCGATTGGATGAATGGTTTTTGAGTCTATTGAGTACATACAGACAGACACAAATTCATTTATATATATATAGATTATAAGCGATTTCCATGAAATGACAAAGAATTTCTAATTATGAACTTTAAAGTGTTAAACGGAGAATTGCGTTCCACCATTGGTTGGCGCCATGTGTTAATCGTGGTGAGCCGTTAAACGACTTTGGTGAGACTGGTCCTTACAATCACATAGTAAAACAATAAAATGTAGCATCGGAAGAATGAAAATAACCGATGGTTAACGCCCCTTAAATCTTCTCCTCAATAACTTCATGACTCTATTTCCAAGGAGAACTTCACAGGTAATCACAGGTATTTGTCCATTGGTTCGTTTTTATTGCGACACTAGAGGCAGATATCCTTGGGGAGAATGCTAAGTCGATGTTTAAGAGCAGCAAGGCAACCTGTTGTTTAAAATCATTTGATTATTTCAGATTCTTTTACTGTGATTGAATACTACTAGCCTGGTAAAACGATAACATTCATTTTCACAACATCAAAGAAAAGTTACAACGCAAATAAAAACAGGCAAAACTGCATCTCTTAAAAACAGCCGAGAGTTCAGTCTTTTTTCTTCAGAATGCGACTCTAAATCTTTACGAGTTGAGCGGTCACCCAGCTGCTCAAAGCAGACGAGAGAATTCACGCGACAGCAACCAATAATCCCCTATATAATAATAGCCTAAGTTATCTGTCCTCCAATTTATGAAGCGGTTGGACCTGGAATGGATAGAGGCATCCATTCAAAGCGAATAAAGTTTATCTTCTCCTAAACTATCGATCCGATTCTAAAATAAATTTGTATAAATATGCTACATATCACAGCAAAAAATACTGTCGTCTTTAAAACGTTCGAAATCCAACCCTTCGCCCCTTTTCGAGAGTTTAATGCCGTTATTTCAAGCCCTATTTTCCCCGGTTAAGAGCAGGCGATTAAATTTAACCATTTATCACTTAATAAATAGGAAAAATAACAATTTTTTCTAGCATTGTGACGTCATTCCTTTGACCATCTCATTGAATCATTTCATATTTTAAACTATTTAAATATCGTCTACACTATTTTAGTATCTTTTATCACTGAACTTAGTTATTACGTAAATGATTTTCTTTTATATTTGGCTTAAATAATAGATTAGGTACATGTGTGATAATTTTAAATTGAATCATAGATTATTTTTTGTTGCGATGAAAATTTTATCACCGGTATTAACAATAAATTCTTTTCATATAAGTCTAGGAGTCTATTTCACGGACTAATAAATATCTAATACATATTTATACATATTTGAAAATTAAGAAGTTTGTTCGTTTGTGTGTTTGTGTTTCATACATAACCACACGGTTTGACTAAATGAATTCAATGTGATTCTAAACTGCATTACAGGATCGGGAGACTCTAGAGGAGTATGACGATAAATTATTGACGAATAAATTATTGAGAGTGAACCAGAACTCAGCCAAAAAACAAACCATTTTTTATCTGCATCATTGGGTACTAAACAGTTCTGGAATATTAAAAATTTTACTAATCCCGTCATATGATGGGCTATATGCTAGTAATTATAAATAAATTAAAAGCATCCATAGTCTCCCGTCTTGGTTTGTCAGGTATAATTTTTAAAAGACAATTACTTTTACCGTATTTAGTTTCTGTTTTAGAAAAGGTTTGTTGGTTAGTTGTTGATGTTTTTTTCCTAATGCAGCTGATTATACAGGCAATATATGCCTTTATGCCAATACAAAGCTGCTAAGCTGTTACCCTTTCAGCATCACACGGGGAGTACATGTAGCTTAAAGTATGCTATGGATTCAAGTAACATTACCCCGACTGGGACCTAGTAATTTAGTCCTACTATCTACAATACTCCCATGGAATTATCATATTAAAGTTTTATTTTGCTTAAATTAATAATTTTAGTTTGTCTTTTAGTTCATTTTTCTTGTTATTTGCCAATATTAATTCAAATAAACTGTCACTTTTTAGTGATCATCTTCAAAGATAATAGTTTATTTTATAATTTATTTATTTGGATGTTCTCGCACCCCAAATCTGTCTTAAGAAATTCCATTGCCTCCAATACAGACATTGAAAGGTGATCATTCGTTCATGAGTTGATAAAGATAATTATCCACAATACTCCCACTGATTTATCCTTTTTAAAGCTTTATTTTGCTTAAATCTATATATTTAGTTTATCATTTAGTTATTTGTCTTGCCATTTGTCAATACTAGTTCAAACAAAGTGGCACTTTTGAGTGATCATCTTGAAGATATAGCATATTATTTTACAATTTATATATTTGAGAGTTTCTGCACCCCAAATCAGTTGTCAGAAGGTTGTTGAAGGAGGCACTGAAGAGGTGAATATCCATTCATTGTTTTATAAAGATAACTATTTACAATACTCCCACTGAATTATCATATTAAAGCTTTATTTTGCTTAAATTAATAATTTTACTTTGTCTTTTAGTTAATTTTCCTTGTTATTTGTCAATATTAATTCAAACAAATTGTCACTTTTTGGGGATCATCTTCAAAGATAATAGTTTATTTCATAATTTATTTATTTGGATGTTCTCGCACCCCAAATCTGTCTTAAGAAATTCCATTGCATCCAATGCAGGCATTGAAAGGTGATCATTCGTTCATGAGTTGATAATGATAACTATCCGCAATACTCCCACTGATTTATCCTTTTTAAAGCTTTATTTTGCTTAAATCTATATATTTAGTTTATCATTTAGTTATTTGTCTTGCCATTTGTCAATACTAGTTCAAACAAAGTGGCACTTTTGAGTGATCATCTTCAAGATATAACATATTATTTTACAATTTATATATTTGAGAATTCCTGCACCCCAAATCAGTTGTCAGAAGGTTGTTGAAGGAGGCACTGAAGAGGTGAACATCCATTCATGGTTTTATGAAAATGACTATCTACATTACTCCCACTGAATTATCATATTAAAGCTTTATTTTGCTTAAATTAATAATTTTACTTTGTCTTTTAGTTAATTTTCCTTGTTATTTGTCAATATTAATTCAAGCAAATTGTCACTTTTTGATGATCATCTTCAAAATATAATAGTTTATTTCATAATTTATTTATTTGGATGTTCTCGCACCCTAAATCAGTTGCAAGATGTTCCATTTAAGGATACATTGAAAGGTGAACATTCGTTCATGAGTTGATAAAAATGACTATCCACAATACTCCCCTTGATTTATGCTTTTTAAAGCTTTATTTTGCTTAAATCATTATATTTAGTTTATCACTTAGTTATTTGTCTTGCCATTTGTCAATACTAATTCAAACAAAGTGGCACTTTTGAGTGATCATCTTCAAAATATAACATATTATTTTACAATTTATTTATTTGAGAGTTCCTGCACCCCAAATCAGTTGTCAGAAGGTTGTTGAAGGAGGCACTAAAGAGGTGAAGATCCATTCATGGTTTTATAAAAATGACTATCTACAATACTCCCACTGAATTATCATATTAAAGCTTTATTTTGCTTAAATTAATAATTTTAGTTTGTCTTTTAGTGCATTTTTCTTGTTATTTGTCAATATTAATTCAAATAAACTATATCTTTTTAGTGATCATCTTCAAAGATAATAGTTTATTTCATAATTTATTTATTTGGAAGTTCTCGCACTCCAAATCTGTCTTAAGGAATTCCATTGCATCCAATACACACATTGAAAGGGGATCATTCGTTCATGAGTTGATAATGATAATTATCAACAATACTCCCACTGATTTATCCTTTTTAAAGCTTTATTTTGCTTAAATGCTTATATTTAGTTTATCATTTAGTTATTTGTCTTGCCATTTGTCAACACCAGTTCAAACAAAGTGGCATTTTTGAGTGATCATCTTCAAAATATAACATATTATTTTACAATTTATTTATTTGAGAGTTTCTGCACCCCAAATCAGTGGTGAGAAGGTTGTTGAAGGAGGCACTGAAGAGGTGAACCTAAATTCATGGTTTTATAAAGATGACTATCTACAATACTCCCACTGAATTATCATATTAAAGTTTTATTTTGCTTAAATTAGTAATTTTAGTTTGTCTTTTAGTTAATTTTTCTTGCTATTTTTCGATATTAATTCAAACAAACTGTCACTTTTTGGTGATCATCTTCAAAATATAACAGTTTATTTCATAATTTATTTATATTATTAATTTATTTATTTGGAAGTTCTCACACTCTAAATCAGTTGTAAGAAGTTCCATTTAAGGATACAGTGAAAGGTGAGCATTCGTTCATGAGTTGATAAAGATGACTATCCACAATACTCCTCTTGATTTATCCTTTTTAAAGCTTTATTTTGCTTAAATCATTATATTTAGTTTGTCATTTAGTTATTTGTCTTGCCATGTGACAATACTAATTCAATTAAACTGGCACTTTTGAGTGATCATATTCAAAATATAACAGTTTGTTTCATAAATTATTTCCGTTTAAGAAGACACTGAAAAGGTGGATATCAGTTCATGGGTTGATAAAGATGACTATCCACAATAATCCACTGAAATATAATTTTTAAAGTTTTATTTTGCTTAAATCATTAATTTTAGTTTGCTTTTTAGTTTAGGTTTGTTATTTTGTCTTGCCATTTGTCAATATTAATTCAAATAAATTCACACTATTGAGTGATCATCTTCAAAACATAATAGTTTATTTCATAATTTATTTATTAGAATGTTAGATGGGCATCCATTCATCATAGGTTGATAAAAATCCATGATACTCCTACTAAATTATCATTTTAAAGCTTTATATTGCTTACATTGTTAATTTTAATTTACCTTTTGATTATCTTTCTTTGCCATTTATCAATATCAGTTTTAATAAATTGGCACTGTTGAATAATTATCTTCAAAATATACAAGTTTGGGACTGGATAACTTTTTGTTTGTGTTTTGATGCACACTTTTATGCAACTGGAAACTGTTTACTCTTATTAGAGGTTTAACCATTTTGCTTGAACTTTAAAATAGAAATCTTTCTGTTTCGATTGCCTACTTTTTTCCTGCTTAGTTTTACATTTAAAATTTAAAAGTAATCATGAGTTGTCTGAAATGCATTTTGTAACACAGGGTAATCTAACATTTTTGAACTGCTAAAATGACTAAAGTTTGTTTTATTTCCACTAAGAATATTTTTATTGTTCCTTTTTTATTACTTACAAAATTTTACCAAAAAATAATATTTTTTTAAAGTGGTCTGCAATCACTTATATTATTTCTTATCCTGACTTCTTGCAAGTTCGAAATCCTAATTTAAAGTATTGGAAAAATAAAAAATTTGATTATAGAAATTGGTTTATCTTCATCTCCATAGATGGCAGCACTACCGAATCTATCGACAGAACATTCTCTATTTTTGAACAGATTAGCGCTCATAACATTGTTAATAATCTAGAAATTGTAGTGAATAACCTTAAAAATCATGCCCCCATGTGATATGTAGAATTATGAATAGAATTGTATGTATACTAATGAGTTATATCATTAAAACATTTTCTGAAAAATCATATGCTGTGGAAACATATAAAAGATGTTATGCCAAAGCAACCTAAAAACGATTTTCGAGATTTACTATACTTGTTTTTGAAATTTATGATAAATTCTGTTTAACCGTCAAATTTTAGCTCACACGTAAAAGACTCTGTCTTTTATTAAAGTTTTCAATCAAGAGATTAAATATAGGATTATTAAAATGGATTTAATATTAATTCCGATATATGTCCAATAATACTGAATCTTTCGATAAATTAAGTTCTGCTTTTTAAAATATTAATGCATACTAATATCGTGGATTCTATACAACAGTTTAGTGGGCCAGCTTCAATATTTCTAAATCCATATGATATATAGATTATATATATATATATATATATATATATATATATATATATATATATATATATATATATATATATATATATATATATATATATATGCATATATGTATATGCATATGATATATAGAGGATGTATTTTATATCTATGTAGGAGCTCGGTTTATAAAACACGATATGGAGAATTAAATGTGAAGGGAGTCAAGAAAATTAACAAATATTACTGAAATAGCTCTTCATAGCATGTAATTCGTCACAGTTTAAATAAAGTATATTTTGTATCATAGTTTGACACATTTATCCAATAGCCGATTGTCATTTCATGCTTCTTAATATGATATCGTCGTATTAATTTACACTGGTGTGCAAAACTCAAGCAACAGGTGGGTTTTTTGTCATAACTCCACGAGAAATCATCTGAGAGACAGGAAATTCAGAAATAAGGGAGTGCATTATGTACGTAAAGTATGACGAAACCCTCGGCGCTGAAAAAGGAATACAATGCATACGGTATGGAATCAAACAAACACAAGCTTTATTGAACGCAAGGGATCTGATGGAAATTTTGATTTAATAGTTTCCCAATAGGAATCCCAATTAAACATACCAATACAAAAAATCAAAGGGTAATAGCCAGCGCTCGAAACCAATCAAATATACACCTGTGAAAAATAGATTTCAGAGTTATCATATGTGAGCAAGCACTAATCAAAACAATGGACAGCGAAGAACAAATCGGCACCAAAAAAATCAAAGGGTAATCCATCTACTGGTAAACTTATGGAACCGTTTTTTTTTGGGGGGGGATGCTAAGAGAATTTTATTGTTGGAATATTTAAAGAAAAACGCAGAACCATCAATTCTGAATATTATAGAAATTTTTTGGATAAGCTGCTTTCTAAAATCAGATAAAAAAAGACCTAGTCTGGACAAGAAGAAAGTTCTTCTTCTCCAGGATAATGCACCCATCCATCCACAAGGATGTCATTGTGATGGCAAAACTCCGTGATTGAAATTCGAAATTCTTCCCCGTGCATCCTATTCTCCAGATATGACCTCCTCGTGGTTTTTAAATTGCATGTTTCTTCTATTTGTGCTTTCGGACTGCTAATAAAAAAAGTTGTACAGTCCGAAATACTTTTCAAAATTAATTTTTCAAATAATCTGAAATACACTTAAAACTTTTAATAAAGTATATTTTTCGATACAAATTTTCTGTTCATCATCAAAAGCAATTTTGTTTAATGTCATCAGTTTGGGACACCGTGATTTTGATAATAATAAACGATATGCATAATTAGATAAATTTATCCCCCCCTTTAATTTACACGTACTAAATTTCAAAATAAAATAAAAAAAAACTCACCTTATATTTATGTACTTAGTTTATCCTTTAAAACATAAGAATTGTATGCATAACTAAAAAAATGATCAATTGTAGACTGTCTACAATTCTTCCTAAGAAGCTCATTGATAAATTGTTCGTAATCATAATGTTTTTTAAAGTCGTCGGAGCGGTGTTGTACTCCATGTTTCAACGCTTTCAATGCAATTCATAGGCTGAGAAATATTGTCACGAAGATTCGAATGAACACACCGTTTTTAACTTAACAGAAGAATTTATTAAAGCTAAGTAGCAACTCGCAACTTTACAAGATTGGGAAGGTGTCTACAACTAGTGGGTATCAGCTTTTATACCCGAACAGAATATTCGAGAAATAAATAATTTACAAATTAAAGAAAGATCTAGAACATTCAAGAACATAAGGAAACAATAAATAACATTT
>CM063497.1:19126800-19174300 GCA_032207245.1 Pardosa pseudoannulata
TTATGATGGGATCACTTTCAAAGTATCAGTCAGGAGCGGACTAAGGCCTAGGCAATCTAGGCATGTGCCTAGAACCCTTAAATTTTGGTTCCCAAAAATTAAGTTTTTAATTTTTATTTAACAGTAAAACGTGATATTCATAATTATTGCTAAAATGTATCTAAATTATGCCGAATAGTTGATTGATAAAGTCGACAAGTGTGGACGCGCTTATGCATCCACGCCCGCGAGTGTCGATGTGTATTATTACGATCGAGTCTCACGCTTATCAAGCCTTTACTATGCATGTCAGCACGTGTTTAAAAAGTCAAACGTAGCTGTTAAAAATCAGTGTCTCCTGAACGTATTGCATCTTATGTGAAATTCCAGAACACGAAATAAGATTCAGTAGTAAAGAGCATTTTAAAGTTAATATTTTTTTTAGTTGTATGCGATTCTTTACATTAAAAAAAGATCTGAAAGATATGAACTATTAACCCTAAATTCAAAAGAATGTTTCATGATAGTGACGTTATTGACTCTTCAATAGAGGAATTAAAATGTTATGGACAGGATTAAAACCTAGCAGAACTGAAAAATGAAGTATTGAGATTTAAGACTTTTATAAGTAAAGAAAATATTATTTCGCCTGTACCAATGGGGTCATTTATTGAGGAAAATAATATTATTGCAACATTCCTTAATTTAAACATAAATCTGAGAATTTATTTAACCCTTCCATTAAGCAATGCAAGCTGTAAAAGATCATTCTCAGTAATGGCCAGAATAAAAATTTTTTAAGTTCCACATTAGGCCAACAAAAATTAAATAACTTATCATTATTTTATACAGAAAAAGAGTTATTAAATAACTCTAATTATTAGGACAAACTAATGGACGAGCTTGCAGAATTAAAAGTGAGAAAAAAGGCAGTATAGCTCATCAATCTGAGTATATTTGTTTAAGTATTATTGTTCGTTTTAATAAATTATGTTATTTAATTTTTGTAGATGTATATTTTTTCTTTTTCTTAGAATCTGATAATTAAATAGAATTACATGCTATTTGCTTTAAAACCAAACTATCAAACGCAAAGTATGTGTCATGACTGAAAAATAGGACCGGAATTACAATGTTGCCTAAGGTCGGCTTTAGCCTTAGTCCACCACTGATCAGTTAAAATATTGGCACTGGTATCAGTTATAATATTGTAGTCTAAATATACAGTATAATTATTGGATTACATATTTTGTCTCTGGGGTAAATGAATTACACCACTTAAAATTTCCTAATTTCATTAACACATTGCGTACGGTGCTCAGCGCGCTCCCAGTTCCGCACATATTAGAACTCTCTATAATTATGCTTGGAAAGCAATAGGATGCACATATGCACATTTTTATCTTACATGTGATATTATATTTTTAGAGACTATCATATAGCCCGTCATATGACGGGATTAGTAAAATGTTTAGTTTTCCAGAATTGTAAAGTACCCTATGAGGCAGGTAAAAAAAATGGTTTATTTTTTGGCTGAAAATTATCTTTCAACAAAAATAATCGATTAAATTATCACATATGTACCTAATCTATTATTTAAGCCAAATATAAAAGAAAAGTATTTACGTAATATCTAAATTCAGTGATAAAACGTAAGAAAATAATGCAGAAGATATTTAAATAATTTAAAATAACAAATGATTAAATGAGATAGTTAAAGGAATGACGTCATAATGCTAGAAAAAAATTGTTATTTTTACCTATTTATTATGTGATAAATTGATAAATTTAATTGCCTGCTCTTAAAATGGGGCTTGATATAACGCCATTAAACGCTCGAAAAGGGGGACGTGGTGGATTTCGAACGTTTTAAAGATGACAGTATTTTTCGCTGTGATACGAAGCTTATTCATACCAATTTATTTTAGAATCGGATCTATAGTTTTGGAAAAGATAAAATTTACTCGCTTTGAATTTTGCTAACCCTAACTCATCAAAAATCCAATATGGATCCAATATACCGCTTCATAAATTCGAGGACAGACCGACAAATAGCTTAGGCTATTATTACATTACGAGAAGAAAGTTTAAGGATACACAACATGAAATGTTGATGTGGCCAGGGACATCCGTAGAACAATAAGTGAATTTAATAAAATAAAAATCATAAAAATCATAAAAAGTTGAAAAAAAAAGTAAAAATTTATTTTAAAAATAATAAAACTTTAGGAATAAGAATTTAAAAGAAAAAGCAGAAAATATTAAATTAATTAGACATTTAGAAAAATTTGGCTGCGTCGGGGACAGAACTGTCAACCCGAGAAGTACGACGATCAAGTGAGAAGACACTCTACCGAACGTGCCAAGCCTACACATAGCAATTCAACTAATTAGAATAAAAACAGTCCAGAAATTTAAATGTTACGCTTCGCCCTCACCATCCTATCAAAAATGAATTTAGTATAGAACAAGGCTTGAAATAATAGCATTGAACTCTCGAAAGGGGGTGGATTTCAAACTCGCTTTGAATTTTGCTAACCCTAAGTCATAAAAAATCCAATATGGATGCCTGTATCCATTCCATGTACAACCGCTTCATAAATTCTCGGACAGACAACTTAGGCTATTATTATATAGGGGATATGTGAAAGTTTGTATTTGAATGATTTGAAATATTAGTATATGGTAATGTATTCACTTTATGTTTTTTAAGTGTTAAGTACTTTTAAGTATTACTATATACCTTAGAGTCTCTTTATTATGTAAGATTTTTTACATTTTAACTACTGCAATTCCACACGTATAGTCAGCTATCTGTGTTTAAACAGCAAATTTCTTCAGCCGTGGACTATCTGGTGGTTGTTCATTGCTTAAATCATCAAAATCGGAAGAAGTGTTGGAAAGGTTTATCGATAAAAAAATATCGATACAAATTTCGGTCGTAACTGCATTTCCTCCTATATAAATATGCTGAGTCTGCCGTGGTATAAATTGACTTTACCGGTTCGCTCCGGGCCTTGTCTCTTAATCTGTTTGGTGTTACTAAAAATGTTGGTAAGAAAATACGACGTACTATTCTGAAAAATGCTTGCTTTAGTTTGATTTTAATACCTTGTTTATATTTTTTTATCGGTAGAGCTGAACGAATAAACATCCATGAAATGAACTGTGTTTTGGACTGTCTACGTATATCCACACCACACGCATAACATGACGCTGGGTACTCTGCAAATAAGATGAAATTCACCCCAACAAAGGGGAAGGGGAAAACACGTAGCGCGAACAGTCGATGATCAAATGTAAACAAAAGCACGACTCACGAGATGCCAAGAAAACATCGTATCGTATCGGTAATAAACCATGAAAAAAAATACAACCCATAAAGCAGAACGAATCAGTAGTAGCAAGTAGCGCAATCTTAAATTGTGTCCTGGAGTACGGGAAAATATCGATAGTCACTATTTACAGCTCCGATTGACAACACCGAGTGGATGGGTTCAAGATCGAAGGTTGAGGGTCGAAGGTCATTTCACCACGAGGATCACTCGTAACAGAGTGTTTTGTTTTCAAAGTTTTGATTTGCGGTAATATTGGTCATTCATTATGTCTTTAAAACATCGTCGCAGTTTTACTGCTGATTTCAAGCTGAAAGTAATTCAGAAGGTCGACGAGAAAGCAGTAAGAAATTGGCGCAATAAAAAAGAAACATTATAAACATGAGAAGAAAGCGATCGAATCGTCTTGGAAAAATACAATGACCTGATTTAGAAGACGATTTACATAGCTGGGTTCTCGAACAAAGAAATTTAGGCCGCTCTGTTTCTTCCGTTAAAACTCGTCTCCGAGGCTATGGCAGAAGAAATGATTTCAAATTTTAAAGGTGGAGTCTAATTTAGACTTTTCGCCACTTTACTGTACTTAGGTTTTTATTCTTAAAATGATTTAATATTGTCATATTAAAATAAATATTTTTGCACGTATAGTCCGCGGATTATATAGTGGTGTGGACTAACTGATGATTTATGAAATTTTTTAAATAAAAAATTGTCCTCATGGACTATACGATGGTGCAGACTATACGTACTAATTTACTCTAATATTTATTTTGCAGATTTGAATAATGCTTTAGAGTGTGATATTTTGTAAAGCACATTCCCTTGTGCAATGGTTTTCACACGGCACAATTTGCAGTAGTATCTTGTTTCCTCCCTTTTTCCATTGGACTACTTTGCAGTGTTTGGTTGGGAAGTTCTTTCCTAGTAACGAAAAAAACATTTCTGCTTCTGGTTGGTTGGTTATACATCGATTCAGCCAAAAAAAAAAAAAAAAAAAAAAAAAAAAAAACACAAAAAAAAAAAAAACATGAAAACGAGGTATTTTGTAACCCTGCAACAACATTTTTCCTGCTAAGAACGAGAAATATCCTAAACCGGCCATGACATCCGGCTTGCTAAAAACGAGAAATTTCGTGACCCGCCCACCACGTTCGGCCTCTTTTAAAAGAGGAACTTCGCGACCTGACCACAATATTCAGCCTGCTGAAAACGAGAAATCTCATAACCCGGCCACAACGTTCGTTCTGATAGAAAAGAGAAATCTTGTGACCCGGCCACAACGTTTAGAATGCTGAAAACGAGAGATCTCGTGACCCGGCCACAACGTTCAGCCTGTTATAAAATAGAAAACTCGTGACCCGACCACAATATTTAGCCTGCTGAAAATGAAAAATCTCGTAACCTGGCCACAACGTTCGGCCTGCTAGAAAAGAGAAATCTCGTGTAACCCGGCCACAACGTTCGGCCTGTTATAAAATAGAATCCTCATGACTCGACCACAACATTCAGCCTGTTTTAAAATAGAAACCTTGTGACTCGACCACAACATTCAGCCTGTTTCAAAATAGAAACCTTGTGACCCGACCACAACATTTAGCCTGCTGAAAACGAGAAATCTCTTGATTTGGCCGCAGTTTAGCCTATTATAAAAGAGAAATCTCGTGACCCGCCCACAACGTTTGGCCTTCTAAGAAAGAGAATCTCGTGACCAGTACGCAATGTGTTAACTACGTAAATTCATATCGACAAATTAATGAAAATTTGAAGGACTTTTGGGGGGTACGCACTAATTATTGATAGATAAAACTCTCATAATAGATTGCATTTATTGTTATGGTTGACTTATTATTATGGCTCACATTATTTTTCAAATAAACATAGAGGAAAAATTTATGAAAATATACTCATAACTATTCTTTCATATATATATATATATATTTGTATAAAAATCGAGAAAAATCTCATGAAACAACATTCGCAACTACTCTTTTATATATATTTTCCTTAAAATAGTTATTTAAAAAACTTAAGGGCTTTGAAACCCCTTAAAATGTTAGTGAGAACTATCATTGTTTTTCAAATAAACATCGAGAAAAAATTGATAAAAATATAATTGTAACTAGTCTTTATACCTTTTTCATGAAAAATAGTTATTTTTAGAAGTCTATGATATTTAGACCCCCTAAAATGTCAGTGAGAACTGGCATTGTTTTTCACATAAACATCGAGAAAAACTCATAAAAATATACTTGTAACTAGTCTTTATACATTTTTCACGAAACATAGTTATTTTAAAAAATTTATGATATTTAGATTCCTTAAAATGTCAGTGAGAACTGGCATTTTTTCAAATAAACACCGAGAAAAAACTGATAAAAAATATACTTGTAACAAGTCTTTATATGTTTTTTTATGAAAAATAATTATTTATAAAAGTGTATGATATTTAGACCTCTTAAAATGTTGCGTCTTTAAAGAGAACTGAAGTTTTTTATAAAATAAATAAACATCGAGAAAAAAAACTGATGAAAACACACTCTTAGACCGATGAGAAGTGAAATGAGATGTCAAGCTGAACTTTTTTCAATTTGATTAGGAACTTCGGACAGTCACGTGACATTTCTGAAATGTGTCCTCTCTTGCGTATCTTGTCCATCCTTGGTATTGTCCACATTTCCTTGGGATGTCTTCACCTGACAAAGCACAGCAGAAGGTGTTTCTTTCTGCGCAGGTCTAAAGTTGGAGAACAGAAGCCTTTCTAGGTTTGCAAAAGGTGCTTCCACCAGCATGTGACCTCCAAACGCAATTGCCAGAGAGATTATGAGGTTACCCATGAATTCGTACAACTGTGATGAAACAAATGTCATTGTTACATTTAATCACGAAATAAAGTTCAATGGCATACAAAACAGTACATAAAAGAAATAAGTTGTATGTTTAAAAATCTCATATAGATACCACATTACTTTCTTGTACTCTTATTAAATCATTGTAAAAATAATGTTACTTTGTCCTAGTGTTTGAGAAAGAAGAAATTAAAACTCATTAAGAAACACATAAACAAATATGCCTTGACTAAATGATTTTATACAATTAAATAAATGCCTAAGGAATACAACTGAAATCAACTTATCATTTGTAGATAACGAAGACTGCTCTCGAGTCGGCGTCGGACCTAAAAAACAATATGGCGAATATTTTCCTCAAAAGGTTTTTTCCACATGCCGCGGATGCCAGCAGAGTTCACCTTCTACTCTCCTCTGGTCACAACCTTAACTAAAAAAATCAGACTGCCTCGCGGAGAAAAAACAGGGGTCCACTCCAGAACGGCTGGGGGTCAGAATCCCCCAAACCAAATGACCCTTCTATTGGTTGAGAGATTGGTTTGGTTTGGTTTGGAGCGCTACGGTCTACTGTTTTGTACACTAGGGCTAATGAGACCGGGACCTACTGTTTAAAGCCAATTCCAAACGGCTACGAACATCCATGCCTTAGTGGGATTCGAACCCACGAACTCCGGTACTATCAGAGTCCTAACCAATCGTCTAGCGTTCTATTGGTTGAGAGAAGTCCGAAGTTTCTTTCTAGTTCAAATCGGTTCTCTTCTGGTATGTCTTTGACGATGACTCGCAGGAAGAGGTAAAAAAAAGCTGAACCGAATGTAACTTATTGTTACAATCATACATAACATTTTCATTGTTAGACGCGTCACAAGAACTAGAATTTACTACAGGGATGGGCAAACATTTCCGATTGCGGCCCAAAAATCGAAAGAAAATAAGTTTGGCTATCCAAGATGATAATTTTTTCTAAAATTTTAAAACAATATACAAGTATTACGATTTAAATGTGTTAATGAGATGAATTTCATTTTTAAAAGTTCCTTATATTGAGGTTGAAATGAGATGTACTGATTTTAAACTCTTGCCCTATGAATGGACCGACGATTGTGTGTGCCACTTTCGATGAAAACTTTTCTCATTCGTCGTGACCAGAAGCAGTTTCATTATTAGCTAAATTTTGTACAAGTTTTTTTTTTTTTACAGGACAAACTCCAATGCAATATTCAGATGTATCCAAATCGGTATCTGTTTCAGTTTCTAAGGTGTCATCAGGAGACTTTCCAGCACCGTTATTAGTATCAATTTTCCTTTTTGCCATTAGGTTAAATTTTTAGATTTTTTAAAGAATTTTTTAAGCACCAACAGTTGTTTATTATATGCAAATAACAATATATTTTATTGAGATTTGTGTTATTTTGGAAAAAGCGTCCTTCATTATTTAATTTAGGGACTATAGTTAAATAAAATTCTCCAAAATAAATAAAAAAAATTGAAGTTTCTATTAATCAGTATTGTATTAACAGATATTTCGGAGATCCGAGGTACTAGTGGTACATATTATATCAGATAATTGAGGTTATAATATGTTTCATAGCTTTTATTCCAAACGGATATATAACTATGACCATTACTCCACAATATATGAGGCACACTGTATAAACGACGTTAGTCCTCAATTGAAAACTGGAGATCATACGCACCATGTTAAAGTGACTGTAGAAGATTCGCTCCTTCAGAGATCCGTAACGGGTCCAGATAACGGGTCCTTGGGCCAAGTACGCCATGAAGGTGAGGCGACTCATTATGACGAAAGGTTGAAACTGTAGAACTGAAGACACGAGGCCTATTTGAGACAAAAAGGTGATCAGTTTGTAAAATATGTTTAAATACACAAGGTTGGAACTTTAATAATGGCAACATACTATAAAAATGCTACGTAACCAGACCAAAGAATGTCACGTGTACCACGTTTGAGATACATACCTATCTTACCTCTCAGCAAAAAGAATCACCTATTCCTACATCACATGCATGCGGCGTGTGACGCGAAGAACTGATTCTTGTACATTAGCTCGCGGTCTAAAGTAAATGTTGCCAGGATGTCTTCAAAACAAGAACAGTGAATTTGGATGAAAATGGATGTTGTACAGCACCACAATGTCATCTAGGGTTTGAAGAAGCCTGAGGGGAATCTACATTGCCTTACAGAACTGTAGCAAAATGGATAAAAACTTTTGATGAAGGACGCCAAATTGTGATAGACATGCATCGGACAGGTTACCCTAGAGTCAGCGAAGCAGAAGTGCATGCTGATGGACAGTCATGGAAGCCCTCTTACTTGCTTTGTCATCTACCATACTCCTCAGTCTAAGTCCTTATGACTTTGTCTTAATCCCTATGATGTAGAAACCACTTCGAGACTTTCGCTTCAGAACTATTCCAGAACTCTTTCAAAGACCGGTCCATTCGTATTATCGACAAAACAGGCGTTGCTACAGGTGTTCTGCTACTTCTACAGGGTTGGAAACAGGTTATACAATGCTGGAGACTATACTGAAGGACCATAAAACATGGTAACCTGAATCAATTTGTATTCTATGTAAATAAACAGTTGCCACTATTCAAGTTCCAACTCTCGTAACAAGGTTAGTCAATTGTACACAGAGGGACTTGCTGGAATACAAGAATCTTTTTGGAGTGTCTATCCTCAGATATATTTAGAGATATCTATCAATATTCATATAAATAAATAGTTTAGGATATCCAATTATATCTCACGATATTCAGTGCAATGACCAATATTAGCATCAGCTGAATTTGAACGAAAGTTAATTGATTCTGCCCTTTCTCCATTCCGTATGAACGCTATCATTAATTGTAATAATTACGAGTCTTCAGAGACAAGCAAAGTAGAATTGGACTGCCGTAGAGTTTTATTCTGTGGGAAAATGCCAGATAATACAAACGTTTTAAACGTAAAGTTGTTAAACAAATAGAAAAAGGTCTTACTTCAAAATGTGAATGAATAAGTTTGTTATCTATGAGAAATTACCACTAGGGGAAAACTTCTAAATAATTTTTTTAAATGACATTCAGGGATACTTGGGAATATTGACTAACATTGCTAAATATCTAAAAATGATATTCAGGGATATCGGAGAATATTGATCAACAGTACTAAATTTAAAAAAAAAAAATATTCAGGTATACCTGGTAATATTGACCAACATTGTTAAATATTTAAAAATGATATTCAGGGATATTGAAGAATAATGACAAACATTGCTAAATATAAAAATTTATATTCAGGGATATTGAAGAATATTGACCAACATTGCTAAATATAAAAAATGATCTTTAGGGATATCAAGGAATAATGACCAACATTGCTAAATAACTTAAAATGATATCCAGGGATATCAGGGAATAATGACAAACATTTCTAAATCTCATAAAATGATATTCAGAGATATCAGGGAATAACACACATTGTTAAATATCTAAAAATGACATTCAGGTATATTATTTAGGAGAGGGAGTTTGCTGATATATATACTAATATTATAATTTTGACACTAGTCAACATTTTTGTGCTACCTGGAGCTCTAATAGTCTTATCTTAAGAAGAATTACCCTATAAGAAATATTTTAATCAGCCTTAATTAACTTACAAGTTAAGAAGTGTCTTATAGTCTTAGAGTAAAAGACTAGAACACTTTACTATGTTCCCTGCATATTAATTTTCATCAATAAAAAAATTTCCCTATTTTGGGAAAGAAATTCGAAAAATCTAGATGTTAAAAAAATGCAAAAAAAAATTTTGGGGACCTCTACCCTAGATATTTACGAGCGAAGCCACTATTGCAGAAAGAAGCAATACCTCCGCTGGAAGTGATGGAGTCGAAGGCGACCCATGCCAAGGCGACTATGAAGGTAGTGCGGTGCATGGCAGCGTAGAGGGCGGATACTTCGGTGGAAGGGAAGTGACCAGTGTTCCAACGGTGGGTGCCGTAAAGAGAGCTCACGGCCAGGACGGAAGCAAGGCACCACCCTAACACACGGCAAACCTGTTATAGAAGAGAGATGTGTTTAGTAGGACAGTATACCACGGTAACTCAATTGGCAAAGGCTTCGATTTAGGGTTGGGGATCAAGGCTCAAATTAGCCAATAGTTCGCCTTTTTCTTTAATGGTGGTTGAAGTACAAAAATAGATTCGTGGTCGCAATGTCCTCCAAACTCCTAAACGCAATTTAAGTTGGCAGGATAAGCTGAGGGTATCTTCCGCTTAGTCCTTGCCTCTAAATTACGAGGACCAACTTTGTGTTGTTCTAGGGACTAATGTTAACCTCCTATATGATGCTTCAATGGTCAAAACATTCTACAGAGTTGTATGGGCGAACGCTTAATGGGCAACTGCCCACAAGTTATTAAAAAAAGATTTCGGATAAGGTTAAGATTAAGTTTAAAGTCTGTGTCCAGCAATTCTTTATCTTTGACACGTGTGTAGTTCTTGTCTGCCTCATAAAATAATTGCCATCTCAGACATAGTGTCCAAATATGGACGCAATATAGCGAGTTTGGTATTATGAGATCTGAAATATTGCATACAAATACTTTTAGGCTTTACTGTACTATTTGTAACTGAATAAATTCACAAGAAAATGTCTTTTATCTGAATGAAACATTATTGTTTAATCCCATAATTAATTTGACAATTTTTAAGCCATAGTGTTAAATATACATTTTATGGGAACTGTTAAAATGAAAAAAACCTACAGATAAAAGTTATAGATAAAAAGCACATTAGATTACATTCATAGATTGTTGTAATAACCTTTTTATGAAAAATGAATTTTCACCAGTTTCAAAGAAAACGGTACTTTGACGTACACTTTGTACACTTTTGTACACTTTGACGTGTTACAGAATGAAATATACTGAAAGTGTGACCGACAAGCCTGAAGGATAGCTTGAAAATTAGTATGCCAGCCATTTATGAACCTCACGACGCTACTCAAATACCTAGATGTCTGATACCGGTGCCAGCCAATCTGTTCAATAAAATTAAAAAGAAACGGTGGTTGTTGTTGAAAATGCCGCTTGTACGATCCAAGCACATGAACCAGAGGCTACTCGAATTAAGGCAAAGAGAAGCACCTCCCATTTTGGAGAGCATTTCTAGGATGAAAGAAGAACTGAAGTGGGTTCTCGTCACTAGGAGCATGGATCTAGCAGAAGACACAAGGCTTAGCCCCCACCTCCACGAGATTAATTGAATACATAGAGAACATTGGGACCACGAACTTTTTTTTTTACTTGCCAAAGCTGCCATTAATGAACATAGTGGATCTTTAATGGCTTGAGCTTCAACTTCGCAAACCTCTAGTTGTGAAATCGTTGCATTTACCAACTGAGCTATCCACTGTGGTTCATAAAAAGGACTTAACCTTTTTTAATGCTTGAAATTCGATAAAAAAAAACAAATGGGGAAAATGACAGGTTATTAAAAAATGTTAAAAAAGTTTTCATTTGTTATAAGAAATTCTCTTTATATGAGACCATACATGCTTATTACTTTTGAAGTATTGAACATAAATATTTCAAATTTCATAAAGATTAGAATGATAATTTGAGCCTACGAATAATTTGATATTTTGACAGTAAATATAAGATACTGTCCTGTCTTAAATATTTAAATTTTTTCAAAAACTACTCCATTGTAAAGTAATCTTATACTAGGATACACTTGAAGAAGAAATTTCAAAGTGAAATAAACATAAGTTTTAAAAAATTCAATTTTGAGCCTCGGCTTCATTAACCAGTTGCCTATTTTTCTCGTAATATTACGCGATATACTATTTTGTGCACCCTGTTTATGACGTGATATAACGTGATATGGCATTTTGTGCACCTTGTTTTTACCGTAATATTACGTTAAATGGTATTTGGGTACCCAGTTTTTAACAAAATATTCCAGAATATAGTATTTTGTGCACCCTGTTTTAGCGTAATATTATGCGATATTTTGTGCACCCTGTTTATGACGTAATATTAAGTTATATGGTATTTTGTGCACCCAATTTTTAATGAAATATTGGAAGATATGGCATTTTGTGCACCATCTTTATGCCGTAAAATTACGTGGTATGGTATTTTGCGCCTCCTGGTTTTGGCGTAATTTTATAAGATATGATTTTTTGTGCATCCTGCTTTTGGCGTTATATTACATGATTTGGTATTTTGTGCACCCTGTTTGTGACGTAATATTACCTTTTATGGTATTTTGGGCACACCCAATTTTTAACGAAATATTACAGGATATGGTATTTTGTGCACCCTGTTGATGTCGTAAAATTACGTGATATCACATTTTGTGCATCCTGATTTTGACGTTTTGACGTGATTTGGTATTATGTTCACCCTGTTTTTGACGTAATATTACATACAAATCTTTTCCTGGAATTTTACTTTCAGCCTTTCAAATACCACCATAAATAAAACAGGGAGAGGTAGTTGAGCAAACAGGTAAGGGGTTGAAATAGGACCTCAACGTAGTGTTAGTCCCACGAGGAAATTTTCACAAATGAACCAAGGAATAAAAGTAATGGTTAAAGTTAATTATGCGGTCAATAAAGAACGTCAAGAATGAAAAAAAAAGAAATAAGGTTCTTACCATTCCAATCTTGACTTTGGATTTCTTGAGCAGGAAATAGCCCGTCACGACACCCACACAGTACGGTCCGAAGTAAGTGAAGGTTTTTATATGGATATCCTCGACGATGTTGTACGCCATGCTATGAAAAAGTCATATTGAAACTAGCTTTGAACTTTTTTAAAGCTACAACGTTATTAAAGAACTTGAAAAAAAATTATTCTAAAAGGATTGTGATGAGACAATTTAGATCAGTAATATAATTGATTCATTCATACAAGAAGTAAAATGCTCGGGATCTAAATCTGACCTCATCACATCTTTTGTAAAAGACAGAGGACCATAAAATTATATTCTACGGATATTGTTGTCTTGTACGGTAGTCTCGGGCGGGGTTCTGATCCCAGTCCCAGATTAGAATCCCGTCTCCGTACTTGACACTAAATAAGAATGTACCTTTGTGGAGTTATTTATGAGTCCCTAAGGGACAGTGCCCAATTAGAAGGGATAAGGTTTTCCACGTTGGCGGTCTCAAGGCGGGGTTTAAGCAGACCAATTAGATTTTTACAACTATCCCGATTGGACGATAAGAAGGAAGAGGGGACAAGGATGAAATTAATAAAATAAGAAAAATCTAAAAAAGAGAAGAGGTTCGGAAGTCCGACGAGAAGGTGTTCTGAAGTCCAGTCGAGGAGACAAGTCCGACGGAAGGTTCGGGAGTCCAGTCGAGGAGACAAGTCCGACGGGAAGTGTTCCTGTATCAAATATTACGCCCGCACCCCCAAACACTCAGAAGGAAGCGCTGACCAGACCGACGGAAGATCCATACATACCCAATCTTTATCAGCTCTCAACCATCAGTGTTCTGGGCACACCATATTAACTCACAAAGGTACCCCCTTTAACATACATTTTGAAATTGAGATTAGGTCCTCTCTCTTATATTTACATATTTACTTAAGTGATGAAAAATTATTGTCCGAACTAAATTAGAGCGGCACCTAATTTGAAGGTGTTGATAAAGCAAATTTTATGAAGATAGAATCAGATTGTGTGTACATAGATGTATAAATATGTCATTATAGTAAATTTACTTTTTTTTTTATTTTAAGTTGGTTTTAGATGCTTTTAATTTAGCTTTTAGTTTACTTTCATATTTTATGTCTGTAGTTACTCAGAACCTGCGATTAAATTTACTACTAAAATATTTTTACACAACGCAACCAAAATAAATGCCACTATACATTTGATAACAGGTTAATACCCAAATATAAACGAGGACTACACGACAAGGATCACAGGATTTCATTTGATAGGAAATTGAATAAAGTGTATTATAATGAATATTTTAAGTTTCGAAAGGTACTATATCCCCTTAGGGTGAGTCTTTGCCTGCCATATTGGATTCCTGTAGCTCAGTTGTAGCATATGAGAAAAATAAATTTTAAGAATTCTTTTTTAAAATTATATCATACTAGCATATAGCCCGACATATGATGGGATAGTAAAATTTTTAATTTTCCAGAATTGTAAAGTACCCTAAGCGGCAGGTAAAACAATAGTTTGGTTTTCTGGCTGAGAATTATCGGATACACTCTCAATAATTTGTTTATCTTCATACTCCTCTAAAATCTCCCGGTAATGTGAATGCAGTTTAGAATCGCATTGAGTTCATTTAGTCAAACCGTGGGGTTATGTATAAAAAACAAACACACAGACGAAAAAACTTCTTAATTTTCAAAGATATATAACTTAAACGCTAGATATTTTAGTCGTGAAATAGACACCTAGACTTCTATAAAAGAATGTGTGTTAATACCGTGATAAATTTTTATTAAGGAATGACGTCATAATGATAAAAAATGTTATTTTTACCTATTTATTATGTGATAAATTGATAAATTGATAAATTTAATCGCTTGCTCTTAACCGGGGAAATATGGCTCTAAATAATAGCATTAAACACTTGAAAAGGGGAGAAAGGGTGGATTTTGAACGTTTTAAAGACTTGCTTTGAATTTTGCTAACCGTAACTCATCAAGAACCCAATATGGATGCCTCTATCCATTCCGATTCAATCGCTTCATAAATTCGTGGACTGATGACAGATAACTTAGGCTATTATTATACAGTAGATGATAGAGCCGCAAATTCTCTAATTTCTTTTCTAAAAATTTGTGTATGTTAAAATGATCTGAATTACGTTTGAAAAATAGTATACCAAAAGTTTGTTAAATAATTTTAAACAAAATATATTTTTAATGTTTTTTTAATTGAAAGTAAAATTTAGTAAAACTGTATAAAATTTCATATTAATAATGTTATTAAAATTATATAAAATGTAGTTATATGTAGATATCTAAAAGTACATGCATATTCTTTTACAATAGGTTTCAATAAATATATAAAAGCTTGGAGAAAATGTATTACAGTTAAAGAAGTAGATGGAAAAATTTTTAAAAATTGAAATTATTATTCAAAAATTAACTTTGTATTTTTAAAAAAAATTAAGTTATATTGTAAAATGTACTTTTATTTCAATGTTAAAACACAATACAGTGAACTCCAGAATTTTAAAAAGGGGTCTCACCAAAATCGTTTAATGGTTAACCGCGATTAATGTCTGTTTAAACGAACAATTGCGTACCACCATTGGTTGACGCCATGGGTTATTTGAGGTTAGCCTTTAAAAGACTTTGGTGAGATCGGCCCTAAGAAGTTCAGGTGATAGAGAGACTTAAAAATGAAAAACACTTGTTAATTTTTTCGTATCATGTTGTTTACACTGACGCTACTTGGACAAATCGAGCACAATTACAGCCACACACTACTCGTTTTTGAGGCAGTGGATTATGACGAGCTGAAAAATTGGTAAAAATGTAAATTTTTAATTCTTTTATGGCTCTAAATGATAATTCGTTCCAACGATTGCAATTTAACTGCTGTATGACAAATTTTGAAGGAAAGGGAAATAGAGATGGCATGAAAACATTCCACGCTATGATTTTTTACCATTGTTGTTGATTTAGTCTTGTTGATTCAACCCTAGTTTAACTGGAGTTAAATCAACAAAAGATTTCATTATCATCAACATCCATCATTCATTTATCAACATTCCTGTTTATTTAACCTCAACTTAACTGGAGTTAAATCAACAAGATATTACATTACCATCAACAACCATCATTCATTTATCAACATTCCTGTTTATTTAACCTCAGCTTAACTGGAGTTAAATCAACAAGATATTCCATTACCATTAACATCTATCATTCATTTATCAACATTCTTGTTGATTTAACCCCAGTTAAACTGGGGTTAAGAGCTTTTATTATCATTAACATTCATCATTCATATATCAACAAGAATGGTTTCAGTGTCAACAATTAGCGTTCAAAATTTAAGCTGCATCTCATGACACTACATTCAGATGGTTGGCAGAATTTTGTAAAGGTCGAAGTTCTCTTCAGAATGAACGCACAGAAAGAATCTTTTCAGCAGTAGTCCCAGAAAATGTGTCCTCCATACGAAAAATGCTAATCGATTACAATTTCTGTGCTTACCAAATAATACAGAAAGAACTTAGCATTGAATCTATAAGTAAATGTGTAGTAAATTTTAAATAAAATAAAACATTGGAGCTATAAGTAATTGCAGTTATATGTAAAATTATCCTCGAAGAACAGCATATGAAAACATAAGCTTGTTTGGTAAAAGAGCATTGATATTAGAAGGGATTACTTTAAACCCTCTTAAATTTTTGAAAGTTTAATTTTTACCATTTAGCCGTATCTCAATTTCAGAGTGACTCTTTGGGGAACTCAGATAAGAGATAAAAAAGCAATTTATCGATCAAACTGATAGAGCCTAGTAATGTGGCATAATTACATGTTTCTGCAATGAAAATTCCTGAGTTTTCTCAATTTAGTACTATATATCAGTAAAGTAATCTTCCTTCGTCAAACAGAATCCTTATATGTAAATCACCTATAATGTCTCACCTATATGTAAATCAAATGGTCAGAGGCTCATATTTCATAGCAATTTAAAATCACAATTCTGAAGGGACAAGAGAGTTCCCCAAGGTGATAGATTTCGATTGAAAATTGTAATATTGAAAATTGTAATAGCCGTTTAATGAATATCCTGATATTTGTACTTATGGTAAGCGAGTGTCAAACTGGTGAAAAAAATTAGAGGAGAAAAAAAGTACTTACGGTAAATTGGCCGTGGACACCAATATCGTTGGATCGTAGTCATTAAGGTATGTGATTAGTCCCACAGCAATGCAACCGGTCACAGTCAAGAATAGAGAAATTGCCAAACCAAGAACAGCATTCCTAAAAATTAAGATTGCGACAAACATTTTTGTTGTTGCCGTTGTTAAGTTACAGTTATAGATTATTTCCCATTGGGTTTTTTTGTAATTAATTCTCTTTTAATAATGTTTTACCCATAGCACGATTCCAAATATATATTTTTTATTATTCTGTGGCAACAAAATCCTGATTACATTAAATTAACTAAAATGTTTGTAGTATAGGTATAATGGATCATTTGCATTTTTAATAGTAATTACTTTATGTTTTTACTCGTTTCTTTTAAGAGAAAAGTAGTTTTTATTTGTTTAAAAAATATTTTTTCTGAAATATAGCTCTATTAATAAACAAGTAATATAATTGCATATCTACTACATCATTTTAGTAAACATACAACTTTTTCTGATTTAAGCAGTAAAACAAAAAAATATTAAAATTAATTCTGATATAATTATTTGGCGATTTTGTAATTAAAATGGCAATATTCAATATTTTTCCAATACTCTATCCGAATATATCTGTTATTGAATCAATCATGTAAATTTCCCTTTAAATGACTTTTAGTTATTTATATATTGTAATTCTTAAATATTACCGACTTTTACTTCAATATTTCCACAACTATAGCCTTAATCCTAATACATCAGCGATGTTTCTTAAATTATCGATGAAAATAATGAGGTTGATTTGGTATTTATTTCCTGATAATAATAATAATAATTTTCTAAAACAATATTTCTTATATTATCGATGAAAATAATGAGGTTGTTTTGGTATATCTTTCCTGATAAGAATAATAATTTTTTCTAAAACAATATTTCTTAAATTATTGATGAATATAATCAGGTTGTTTTTATATTTATTTTGAAATAAGAATAATGATCATTTTCTAAAATAATATTTCTAAAATTATCGATGAAAATAATAAGACTGTTTTGGTATTCATTTCCTGATAAGAATAATAGATTCTAAAACAATATTTCTTCAATTATTGATGAAAATAATGAAGTCGTTTTGGTATTTATTTCCTGATAAGAATAATAATCATTATTTTTAAATAATATTACTTAAATTATCGATGAAAATTATGAGGTTGTTTTGGTATTTATTTCCTGATAAGAATAATAATCGTTTCCTAAAATAATATTTCTTAAATTATTGATGAAAATAATGAGGCTTTTTTGGTATTGTTTTCCTGATAAGAATAATAACCATTTTTTAAAATAATATTTCTTAAATTATCGATCAAAATAATGAGGTTATATTGGTATTTATTTCTTGATAAGTATAATAATCATTCTCTAAAATAATATTTCTTAAATTATCGATGAAAATATAGAGGAGAGGTCGTTTTGGTATTTATTCCCTGATAAAAAAATAATAATCGTTTCGTTAAATAATATTTCTTAAATTATCGATTAAAATAATGAGGTTGTTTTGGTATTTATTTCCTGATAAGAATAATAATCATTTTCTAAAACAATATTTCTTAAATTATCGATGAAAATAATGAGGTTGTGTTGGTACTTATTTTCTGATAAGAATAGTGATGAAAAGAACGAGGCTATTATGATATTTTTCTCTGACTCAAGAATAACAATAGTTTTCTAAAACGATATTTTTTAAATTACCGTGAAAAGAATGAGGCTGGTATGTTATTTTTTTATTGTCTCAAGAATTACAATCATTTTTCTAAAGTCGCAGCTAGTATACTAACTTAAAAAAATGTATTATAGATCTCAGATTGGATTCATTCAAAAGTAATCTACTTAAAAGTGTTTTATAATAAGATGAATTATCGATGAAAATAATGAGGCTGTTTTGGTATTTATTTCCTGATAAGAATGATAATCATTTTCTAAAACAATATTTCTTAAATTATCGATGAAAATAATGAGGTTTTTTGGTATTTATTTCCTGATAATAATAATAATAATAATAATTTTCTAAAATAATATGTCTTAAATTACCGATGAAAATAATGAAGTTGTTTAGGTATTTATTTCCTGATAAGAATAATAATCATTTTCTAAAACAATATTTCTTAAATTACCAATGAAAATAATGATGAGGTTTTGGTATTTATTTCCTGATAAGAGTAATATTTTCTAAAACAATATTTCTTAAATTCTCGATAAAAATAATGAGGTTGTTTTGGTATTAGTTTCCTGATAAGAATAATAGTCATTTTCTAAAATAATATTCCTAAAATTATCGATGAAATTAATGAGGCTTTTGTGGTATTTATTTCCTGATAATAATAATAATCCTTTTCTGAAACAATATTTCTTAAATTATTGATAAAAATAATGAGGTCGTTTAGGTATTTATATCCTGATAAGAATAATAATCCCTTTCTAAAATAATATTTCTTTAATTATTGATGAAAATAATGAGGTCGTGTTGGTATTTATTTCCTGATAAGAATAATAATCATTATTTTTAAATAATATTACTTAAATTATCGATGAAAATAGTGAGGCTGTATTGGTATTTATTTCCTGATAAGAATAATAATCATTTTCTAAAATAATATTTCTTAAATTATCGATGAAAATAATGAGGCTGTATTGGTATTTATTTCCTGATAAGAATAATCATTTTCTAAATCAATATTTCTTAAATTATCGATGAAAATAAGGAGACTGTTTTGGTATTTATTTCCTGATAAGAATAATAATCATCTTCAAAAATAATATTCCTCAAATTATCGATGAATATAATGAAGCTGTTTTGTTATTTATTTCCTGATAAGAATAATTATACTTTTCCAAAACGGTATTTCTTAAATTAATGATGAAAATAAGGAGGCTGTTTTGGTTATTTATTTCCTGATAATAATCATTTTCTAAAACAATATTTCTAAAATTATCGATGAAATTAGGAAAGTTTTTTTTGGTATTTATTTTTAGATAAAAATAATAATAATTTTCTAAAACAATATTTCTTAATTTATGGGAGAACAGAACGGGGCTATATGATATTTTTTCCTGACTCAAGAATAACAATAGTTTTCTAAATATTCTAGATACTTTTTTAATTACTGTGAAAAGATTAAAGCGGGTATGTTATTCTTTTATTAGCTCAAGAATTAAATCATTTTTCTAAAATCGATATTTAATATTCTCATTTTAAAAAACATATTATAGATCTCAGATTGGGTTTATACAAAAGTAATCTTCTTAAAAGTATTTTATAATAAGATGAATTATAGATGAAAATAATGAGGCTGTTTTGGTATTTATTTCCTGATAATAATCGTTTTCTAAAATATTTATTTAATTATCGATGAAAAGAAAGGGGCTATTATGATATTTTTTCCTGACTCAAGAATAACAATAGTTTTTTAAAACGATACTTTTTGAATTACCATGAAAAGAATGAGGCTGGTATGTTATTTTTTGATTGTCTCAAGAATTACAATCATTTTTCTAAAATCGCAGCTAATATTCTAATTTAAAAAAATGTATTATAGATCTCAGATTGGATTCATTCAAATGTAATGTCCTTCAAAGTATTTTATAATAAGATGAATTATAGATGAAAATAATGAGGCTGTTTTGGTATTTATATCCTGATAAGAATGATAATTATTTTCTAAAACAACATTTCTTAAATTATCGATGAAAATAATGAAGTTTTTTTGGCATTTATTTCCTGATAATAATAATAATAATAATAATTTTCTAAAATAATATTTCTTAAATTATCGATGAAAATAATGAAGTTTTTTTTGGCATTTATTTCCTGATAATAATAATAATAACAATAATAATTTTCTAAAATAATATTTCTAAAATTATCGATAAAAATAATGAGTCTATTTTGGTATTTATTTCCGGATAAGAATAATAATCATTTTCTAAAACAATATTTCTTAAATTATCGATGAAAATAATGAGGCTGTTTTGGTTTTTATTTCCTGATAATAATATTAATAATAATAATTTTCTAAAATAATATTTCTAAAATTACCTAGGAAAATAATGATGCTGTTTTGGCTTGAAATACAGATTACTCAATTACTAACATGAAGCTAGAGTAACGTAGTCATCTTTCCTTTATTTTCCCACAGCTGTTTTTAGTACGTTGGGTATACTGATCATAACTGCTGTTCTATTCATTTCACAGTCCTAACAAAATCTCTCCTTGAAATTTACTATAGTGTGATCTTTCAAGTAAAGCGTTAGATCCAAAATTATACTTCTGATTGAAAAAAAATTTCTAATTAGCCTCAGGGAGTTATGAAAATGAATTTATTACCTGTGGAGTGGTATCAGGATGAACAGTGCTATAATGTGCAGTTGCATATCAGCTGATATGTACCACGAATGCTGCATACACTGAAATAGAAATTCTATTATGAGTTTGAATTCTAAATGCCCTTTAGTTTTTTTTCTATTCAGGAATCTTAGGATAATAACTTTAAATGATATTACAGTACATTCTAGAAAAGATTGCTAAGAGAAAAAAAAACCTAAATTCTTGCACAAAATAATTTTTGTGGAGAAAAATAAGATACAATTTCCTAAAATGCAAGAATTATGGACACATAGTACCTTTAGAGCTAAAATTCTTCATTATAGTTGCCACTTTTTATTTAATATAAAATAAAAGTTCTGCTTTGTTTGAAGTCAGTTTTGTACTACAGCATTAATAAAGTTCTAATTTTATATAAAAGAACTTTTTAATTTTGTTACATAAGATAAAATTTTAAATATATATATATAAATATATATATATAAAAAAAATAGGTGCGCAAAGTGAAAATGTAGAAACCTGATTACCCGCTAAGTGACTTTTAAAATTTGAGAATTATGAGAGGATTTATTATTACATGAAATAGTCAATAATCTTTTTTTTACTCTGTGAACTTCATTTATATTAATTTATTTTGTATTATTGTATGATAAAAGATAAATTTTTAAATATTTAATTTCTTCACAGCTTAAAATCACTAATTCATTGTAGTTTTTGATCGATTGTGAGCTCGCCCAGCACCCACTTTGCACAGAGCTTTCGCATACCCAAATATTCATTCACGATATGTCTAACATGTTCCTTTGATATTTTTAGAGTCTCAAATATCTCCATCAACTTCACTTTACGGTCTTCCAAAATTTTTTATGGACATTTTTAATGTTTCCTTCGGTAACAGCCTCTTCGGGGCTTGCACTCAGTGCATCGTCCACGGTGTTCATTTCGCCTAATTTAAAATTAGGAAACCACTCCTCAACGGTTGATTATCCTGGTGCAGAGTCCGAATAATGTTTATCAAGCCAAGCATTGGCTTTAACAGTATTCTTTTCGCTAAAAAGAAATGCTTTACTAACGCACGAAATTTGTTTTTAACCATTGTTTTCAAACTAACAAAAGTTGCTTCACACACAAAATACTATATCTAACAAACTAATAGTCCGACAGCTGTCAAATTTATACACGTGTCTTTCAAAGGTTAGAGCTATCTAAAAATTATATGGATTTAATAAAAGAAGCGCCATTTAAGTGACAGCCTATGAGCTTTTCAACCCAACTGTTAAGTATTTTTTTTATTTTAAAATATCAGATACATATAAAGTTATAGGTTTATATAATAAAGCAGTTATTATACTTCAGTTTGATATAAAAGTGTAGTTTGGGATACACATTTTAAAAGTTACTAAGCTGGTAAATAAATTTTATTTTTATTTAGTTTTCTTATTAAAAAATAGCCGAACGATGGCCGATTGATTAGGGTGCTGGCCTTCGGTACCGGAGTTTGTGGGTTCGAATCCCACTGTGGCATGGATGTTCGTAGCCGTTCGGAATCGGCTTTAAGCTGTAGGTTCCGGTCTCATTAGCCCTCGTGTTGCAAAAAGTAGACCGTAGCACTTCAAACCAAACCAAACCTTTTAAAAATAAACTACTTAAAATGTCAAAACTAAATAATTTTTTCAAAACTGAATTTTTATTGTGAAAATTACTCTTTTTAGATTTTATTCTAAATTGAGCAAATCTGTTTGACTGAAAATTTTTCTTTAATTTTGTTTGTATTTATTATCAAAATGGTAGAAATAGATATTTAAAAAAATTGTCAAAGAAATAACAACTATATTCATTATTTTCACATACATGAGAAATGTTAATGAATTATAGCAAATATATTAAAAAATTATGACAAATAGCTATTCAGTTGAGCTACAAATTAGTCAATCAGAGAGAAGAACATTGAAAGCAGTATTAGTTTTGTAGTTCTACGATCAATAATTTTGCTACAAGAGGACTAATGATACTTGAAATCGATTCTAAACGGCTACGCACATCCATACCAGCAATAGGATTCGAAGCCATGAATTTCCGAACCAAAGAGCTGCGCCCTACGCATTAGACCATAGTTCGGATAATCCAGTTTGAAGACCTCTGATGAATATATTTAACAAAAAATCACTACCTGTTCAAAAATTCATAGAAATTTTAATTGAAAATTAAAATAGCCCAGTCAGAATGACTGAGGATATGTATTAACGGCTAGAGAACCGCAGACCTTACAAAACGTTCAAAAGTTCAAAAGAACCTACCATCTCTTTGATTGGCCTCCAGTTGTTGATGAATAGGAGGTTTGTCCACCAACTGTGTTTGCAGTTTGCGACCTCGACCCCGGGCAACTCCGGCCAGAAGGGACCGGAGGCAATCCATGGCAAGAAGAACATTCCTCCGAGAAGTAACAAAAGCGACGGGTACAACCTGTTGGTTAAAGATGGAAAAATTTGAGCACGTTGTGCGTACGAAATTATTAACTTCTTCCTAAATTCAAATTCGTGAAATTTTAAAATACATTCATTGAAACTTAAATATTATGAAAATTTTAGAAGTGTAACTGTAAAGTAGGTAAAGTTTTCAAAGCAACATTCATAATCTACTTCTCAAGACTAATTTACTACATTTTCAATAATGTATCTTTACAAGATTAAACAAACCAGATTTTATTTTCACAATCAAGTATAAATTAAGAAATGCCTGAGTTACCATATTATGAAAATTTTAGATATGTATCTGTAAAGTAGGTAAACTTTTCATAGAAACATTCATAATCTACTTTTCAAGACTAATATACTGCGTTTTCAATAATGTATCTTTACTTTACAATATTATACATACAAGATTTTATTTAAACAATCAAGTATAAATTAAGAAATTCCTGAGTTTCTATATTATGAAAATTTTAGATGTGTATCTGTAAAGTAGGTAAACTTTTCAAAGCAACATTCATAATCTACTTTTCAAGACTAATTTACTGCGTTTTCGATAATATATCTTTACAAGATTATACATACATGATTTTATTTTCACAATCAAGTATAAATTAAGAAATTCCTGAGTTTCCATATTATGAAAATTTTAGAAGTGTATCTGTAAAGTAGGTAAACTTTTCAAAGCAACATTCATAATCTACTTTTGAAGACTTATTTACTACATTTTCAATAATGTATATTTACAATATTATACATACAGGATTTTATTTCCACAATCAAGTATAAATTAAGAAATACCTGAGTTTCCATATTATAAAAATTTTAGAAGTGTACCTGTAAAGTAGGTAAACTTTTCAATGCAACATTCATAATCTACTTTTCAAGACTAATTTACTACATTTTCAATAATGTATCTTTACA
Source organism: Pardosa pseudoannulata (assembly GCA_032207245.1). Taxonomy (NCBI): domain Eukaryota; kingdom Metazoa; phylum Arthropoda; class Arachnida; order Araneae; family Lycosidae; genus Pardosa; species Pardosa pseudoannulata. The sequence continues at coordinate 19,151,582 of CM063497.1, forward strand.
AGATTATACATACATGATTTTATTTTCACTATCAAATATAAATTAAGAAATTCGCAAATTTCCATAATATGAAAATTTTAGAAGTGTATCTGTAAAGTAGGTAAGTTTTCAAACCAACATTCATAATCGACTTTTCAAGACTAATTTACTACATTTTCAAAAACGTATCTTTACTTTACAAGATTATACATACATGGTTTTATTTTCACAATCAAGTATAAAATAAGAAATTCCTGAGTTTCCATATTATGAAAATTTTAGAAGTGTATCTGTAAAGTAGGTAAACTTTTCAAAGCAACATTCATAATCTACTTTTCAAGACTAATTTACTACATTTTCAATAATGTATCTTTACTTTACAAGATTATACATACATGATTTTATTTTCACAATCAAGTATAAATTAAGAAATTCCTGAGTTTCCATATTATGAAAATTTTTGAAGTGTATCTGTAAAGTAGGTAAACTTTTCAATGTAACATTCATAATCTACTTTTCAAGACTAATTTACTGCGTTTTCGATAATATATCTTTACAAGATTATACATACATGGTTTTATTTTCACAATCAAGTAAAAATTAAGAAATTCCTGAGTTTCCATAATATGAAAATTTTAGAGGTGTATCTGTCAAATAGGTAAACTTATCAAAGCAACGTTTATAATCTACTTTTCAAGACTAATTTAAGATATTTTCAATAATGTATCTTTACTTTACAAGATTATACATACATGGTTTTATTTTCACAATCAAGTATAAATTAAGAAATTCCTGAGTTTCCACTTTTTCTTTCGGAAGAGTAGTTATTTATCTGCATACATTATCTCCGTAATGACATTTCTACTTAAATAAAAATTTTAAAAAAATATATAAAAGGTTAATCTTACCTAATGAAACGGCGAAATATATACAGAAATATGCTTATTTTTCCTCCAGTCTTGTTCATGTATTGCAATGTAGTATGGGTTGTAAGCAAACCGCTAAAAAAGAAACATATTAGGCAGTGACGTATGCTTGTAATAATGTCATATTCTCTTAATGTATACAGAGGCTATTGGCACAATTTTTAGACGATTTTGGTTAGCGGTATTAAAAAATCATTTGTTGCAAAATAAATCACTGCAATTGTACTATATTTTTAAAAGTCAAAATTATCGTCTGCGGCTTGAGAGGTTTGTTTTCATTCAAAATGGCGTTTTTAACGAAGCAGTGATTCGAAGACTATATTTATGATATTTACGAAGAGAAGTATTCATATTCCGTTATCCAAAACTGATGTGAGAGTCATTGCTTTGTTATATCTAAGGCGTCTATAGGTTATATCGTCAAAAACAAAGAAAAAAAAGGACAAATTGGAGTCTCAAATGGAACAAAATGCCAAATAAGTATCCAAGGAAAAAACGAACATCTTCGACTATTGCAAAGGTACGTTGTTTAATGTTAAAAGAAAATCCCCCTAGTCAAAGGACAGTTGAAAAATCATTAAAATGCTCGCTGTCCACTGTAAACAAAATGGTAAATGTTGATTTAAATCTTAAGAAAGCGAAAAAAAAACGCAATGTGCATCGTCTTTCTCTAAAGCATATCGCTGAACGCAGGACACGCTGCAGAATTCTTTATGAGAAACATTTATCTAAAGAAAAATGGAAAAAAAATTGTCTCAATAGATTAATTATGGGTGTATTTAAAGGACTGTAACAAAAAAAAGCCATTTATTATCATAAAAAGGGAGAAAAAATTTAATGGTTAAAAGAATCGAAAGTTTTTCTAAGGGATTCATGATTGATGATGATTTTTCATATAATGGAAAAGTTAAAAATAAAGAGAGTTGAAAAAATATCAAAATTAACTCTAAATAATATCAGGAACATATTTCATCGCCAAATTTTCTGAATGAAATACCATCGCTTTATCCGCAGTGCCATCCATCTGTGGAACTCCATTAAGACAAAGATAGCAGTCACACATCAAAATCCACTGTAAAATTTCCTAAAAGTAATGGAACAAAAAACTGGTATCAAGGCCATACCCTTCACCGATATCCCTACTAAATCTCCCGATGTATCACCTATGTATCACCTATCTTAAGCATCAATAGGTAATATCGTCAAAAAGAAAGGGAAAAAACGTCAAATTGGAGCCTCAAATGGAACAAAATTCCAAACAAGTATGCAAGGAAAAAACGAACATCTTCGACTGTTGCAAAGGTACGTTGTTTAATGTTAAAAGAAAACCCCCTAGTCAAAGGACAGTTGCAAAATCATTAAAATGATCGGTGTCCACTGTAAATAAAAGGATAAACGTTTATTTAAATCTTAAGAAAGCGAAAAAACGCAATGTGCATCGTCTTTCTCTAAAGCATATCGCTGAACGCAGGACACGCTGCAGAATTCGGTATGAGAAACATTTATCCATAGAAAAAGGGGAAAAAATTGTCTTAATAGATTAATTATGGGTGTATTTAAACGACTGCAACAAAAAAGAGTCATTTATTATCATATAAGGGGAGAAAAAATTTAATGGTTAAGAGAATCGAAAGTTTTTCTAAGGGATTCATGGTTGATGCTGGTTTTTCATATAATGGAAAGTTAAAAATAAAGAGAGTTGGAAAAATGTCAAGATTAACTCTAAATACTTCTTCATCTTCTAAAGCACTACAGCCTGTTACTGGCCAAGGCTGTCCCAAGCAGTTTTTCCAGCCGTTCCTATCTGCTACAAGACTCCTCCAGTTTCCCTTTTTTGACAGTGGTTAAATCCCTCTCTACTGAGTCAAGCCACCTAATTGGTGGTCTTCCTCGTTTCCTCTGCCCCATGGGATTAGTGAAAGTGAGCTGTTTTACTGGGTTTATATCATCGAGTCGGAATAGGTGGCCTATTCCGATTATAGGTGGCCTATCGCAGTCTATTGATTTTTATGACTTTAACAACATGAGGTTGCTTCTATTTTTTATAAATTTCAAAATTGAATAAAGATCTCCAAAAATTATTCTCTTGAACTGTACCAAATATTTTTCTTGAGATTTAACTCCAAATACTATCAGGAACATATTTTATCGCCCATTTTTCTGAAAGAAATACCATCGCTTTACCCGCAGTGCCATCAATATGTGGGACTTCATCAAGACAAAGTTAGCAATCACACATCAAAATCCACTGTAAAATTCCTAAAAGAAATGGGACAAAAAACCGGTATCAAAGCCATATCATTCACTAATATCCTTACTAAATCTCTCGATGTATCACCTATGGATTTTTGTGCTTTAAGGCTTTTAAAATCTGCATTATCCAAACATCTTCCCACAACCTCTACAGGACTATGGAAAGCTATTCAGGAGGAACGGGATAGAATGCCTCTTCTGACACTTCAAAAGGCATTATTATCCTGAAAATCACGGTGTCGAAAGATAGTTCAGAATAAGGGCTATCAAATAGAACATTTCAAAAACAAGAATTTTATGCAATTTAGTTTTATGACTACAATACACATAGTCTAAAAAATGTGTAAACAGCCTCTGTAGAATATATTATTTAAGGTATACGTCTACGTTAAAAACGTCATTTTTTGCCAAAATTCATAATTTTTTTTCTCTGTTGTAAAATTTCAACTTTTAGGCTTCTAAATCTGTTTTTGTTTTATCTCTACGGCATTTTAAAGAAAAGTTACAGCTATTTAAACATCAGTGACAGCTGTCAAAACAAAACCGAAGTAGCGAATTCGGAACCGGAAGTTGTGAATTTAAAGCATTTTAAGGTGCATTTATTGGACGAAACTTTTTAAATTTTCAGGAAGATTAGTTTAAACATTTCTTTAGTATTTTTAATATTAGCAACTTGGCAATTAGAAAATTTTGAAGCAAGAAAGTGTGGGGAATTTTAAACATGTATTTTAATTTTTAATAGTTAAAGTTGCTTTCATAAACTTCAAATGCGTTTTTCTCAGAACGGTATTTTTAATAAAATGTTGAAACTTAAAATGTGATTTCTCAAAAAGTTCTTAAAATATTTTTTTGAAAATTATTATGAATGCTTTTGATAGTATTTACTAGTGAATGACCTAAAAGCTTTAAATTTGGATAATTTTTAATGATGTTACACTCATAGTTAGATATAAAGGTAATGAAAATTCGTTAAAAATTCAATGTGCATGATTTTGAAGGACCAAAAGTTTTTTTTACCAAATATGAATTAAGGAAAGATTTTAGGTGATTCACTAGTCCAGTGTATAAGAAATGTGTTGAGCCAAAAAATATTAAAATAATTTAATTTATTTAAAAATGAGACCTTTTGAAAAAACCCGATTTTTTTACTTAATTTTCATTATATTATTTATTAGAAATTTTATAAAAGCTTCTACAGGAATAAATTTTTTAAGAGCAATTCTCTATGATAATATAAAAAATAAATCTAAAAATGTAAAAACATGAACTAGTTTCCACGTTTAAAGAAAAAAGTTCTCGGAACGTAGACAGATACCTTAAAATTTAAAACCCCAATACACATATGAATGTATTCGATATATTATTTCCTCATTCTAAGCCAGTGAGGATATGAAGTTCTGAAATCAGATATTTCTAAATATTCATTTCAGTTTTACTTTCTTCAAAATTCTCATGTTCAGATCAAAAGATTTCCAATTACGTTTGTACTCAATTATTTCACATAATGATGTCCATCCATTATCCAAGTACAAATCAGTAGCGGTAGCCGTTGCTAGGAGAGGTGAAAAGAAAATATCCTTCTAAAATACAGACTCCTTATTGTAAAATGAAATACTTAATTTTTTTTCTGGACGAATTATGATCATAATTGCAATGATGAAAATATTTACATGCAATTCATTATTCTCGAAAAGAAAATGTCCATGCTGCACAACAGCTCTATATATTCTCAGTTTGACGAGACGAAATTCTCAAAACGCATATCAGCGCAAAATCCACTCCACTACAAATGGAAGATCTATGACTCCTGAATATTTGTGACTTCCAGATCCTATTCTTAGTAAGTAACTTCTACACCCGACCCAGAGCCTTTCGCCATACGGGGTATCCTATTCTTAGTTAAAAAAAACGCAGGCTAAAACGTGTCTAATTTAGGTACATGGGCTTTCAATAAGCATGTAGCGTCTGATGACTGTACAGAGTTGACTGCACTTCAAAAGAATTTGAGTCCCGAATGATCCACTCTCTCTAGTTTCACAACTCATAAAAAAAGAAACTCTTTACTCCAAGGGCAAAATACTTCTTTGAGTCAGGATGACTTACAAAGCAGGTGGATGACACTACTTCTGAGTTCTGGTTAAAAAAATGCAAGACTCTCTCTTTCTCAAAAGAAAAACCATTAATAAAGTCTGGTGCTTACTCATATAGAGAAAACCCCTTCTTCAGGTCTCCATCTTGGAAGAAAACCCGTTGATGAAGTCCAACGCCTATTTATATGATTAACCCTCCATTAGATCTTTCTCTGGAAAGAAAAACCTATTGATGAATACTGGCACTCACTTATATAGCCAACTCTTCTCCATGTTTCTCTCTCGGAAGAAAACCCTTTAATGAAGTCCAACGCCTACTTATGTAGCCAACTGTTTTTAAGGCCTCTCTCCGGGAAAAAAACCATTGATGAATCAGACGCCTATTTATATGATTAACCTAAACTTCAATTAAATCTCTCTCTCTGGAAAGAAAAACCATTGATGAATACTGGTGATCACTTTTATAGCCAACTCTTCTCCCTGTTTCTCTCTCGCAAGAAAACCCGTTATTGAAGTCCAACGTCTATTTATGTAGCCAACTGTTTTTAAGGTCTCTGTCCAGGAAGAAAACCATTGATGAATCTCCGTGGGTCTGATGACGCTCACTTATATATCCAACCCTTTTCCAGATCTCTCTTTTGGAAGAAAACCCATTAATAAAGTCTAACGCTCACTTATATAATCAAGTCTTCTCCAGTTTTCTCTCTCGGAAGAAAACCCATTGATGAATCTCAGTGGTTCTGATAATGCTCATTTATATAGACAACCCTTTTCTTACTTCAACTTATTTACTCCCTTATTTACTTCAACGACTGTCATTTGACCCTTTCCTCTTAAAAGAGAATATTGGAAATGGATCCTGTGATATCTCATCTCTCTACCCCGGAATGACGCATTCCAGATACTCCAGATCAATGGTAGACTACGTAGCTAGTTATTTAAGAAAATTTCTCATGGTACTGTTATCGAAATGGCAACAATTCTAATTTAGAAATGTAAAAGAAAAGTAAATAAACCTAACTATTCAGGAAAATACTATTAGTGTAACATTATGTGAAGAAGCACTTCGTACCTGAGAAAGATGAAGGAAGATACAGTCAGCCAGCCATTCAGGATAGCTTCAAATTCCAAGTCATTAAACCATTCGCTAGCAATTCGAGAATTCCCTAAAAAGCAAAAAAAAAAATAGACATTAAAAAGTCAAAAATCATAAATATGGCTTCGCGAAGAAGAAACCAAAAATAATTCTAAGCTTACAAAAAAGAGTTAACTTTTTTGTTTTAACTTTTAATCTATTTACTATCTTTTGTTTAGAGAAAAATCTGACTATTCTCTTTTTGCTTTCTAGGCAAAATTGCTCCATCATGATTAAAAATAATTAATTGTATTTTTAAAAATTAAAACAGTTTTTCACATACAGCGCATTGGTTATTGTGCTCAAACTTTAAGGTCTAATACAGTACTTCATTTGTACATTGTACCTTACACGTTACATGTACTCTTCAATAATACAACTAAAGCATGCAGAAGAATAGCTTTATGCAATTATGCTTTTATTTTATAACATGATATATACGATAAAACATTTATCTGTCTTCTATCTATCTATCTATATATCTATATATCTATATCTATATATACAGATATATATATATATATGTATATATATACATATATATATACATATATATTTTATACCGGGTGGCCATTATTAAACTGACAGTTTTCACAGTGTTCTGTAGCGCTATCTATAAGCGAGATATGATGCCACATATATGTAGGAAGATTAAAAACAGATTCTGCAAAAAAAAAAAAAATTACTTCCAAAAGCTACCGCTAGGGGAATATTTGGCGCTGTGTTATAGAAAATAGAAAGATAACAAATGCAAATCAATACGGAAATTAAATTCTTAACTGTGCCAATGGATGTAACGTGAAATTTGAATAAAGAAACCACCTTCTTCTGTTCAGCGTACGTGATATTGCAGATCCCGAGACTTTATCGGTGTTTATGTAGATTTTACACATTTTTAAAAATGTTAACATTTTGCACTCTAACTAAATCAGAAATGTTCATAATAAAAGGTAATTTTATTCCGTATTAATTTGCATTTGTATTTCTATAACACACAACGCCAAATATTCCCCTAACGGTGACTTTTGGGAAATTAATTTGTTATTTCGCGGAATTCTCGTCCCCCGTCCACCGACTTGTTTAATCTTCCTAAAAAATGTGCCGGTGGCGTCATTCTCGCAAACAGATCGCGCTAGAGAAAACTGTGAGCACTGTCAGTTTAATTATGGCCACCCGGTATATATATATATATATATATATATATATATATATATATATATATATATATATATATATATATATATATATATATATATATATATATATATATATATATACACCCATATATGACATATATACATATATATACATATATATATACATATATATATATATATATATATATATTATATATATAATATATATATATAATATATATACATACATATATATATACATATATATATATATATATATATATACATATATACATATATATATATACATAATACATATATATACATATATATATACACATATATATATATATATATAAATATATATAAATACAAATATATACATACATATATATACATATATATATATACATATATATACATATAATATATATATATATATAATATATATATCTATATATATATATGTGTGGTGTGTGTTTGTATATAATACATATATACATAGAAATATATACATATAATATACATATATATACATATATATATATAATATATATAATATATATAAATATATATATATATATCTTGTGGTTGTTGTTCTAATGCCACTTGGACAAACACATATATATTCATATATATAAACATTTTATACATATGCACACACACACATATATATTCGATGGGAGAATTAAAATGTGAAAAGGGTTAAAACGTTGCACAGTCAATAATCCTAGAGTTCGTTAGTTACAAAGTAGTTAGTTGTGTACGATAATTCTAATGGTCAGTCAGCAACTTTGCAGAGTTTCAGCCATCCCTGCCCTTAGAAAACCAGACTTAGTAAATTCTGCCGTATTAAGGCCGGTTTCACCAAAGCCGTTTAACAGCTAACGGCTATTAATCTCTGTTCAAACTGAGAATTGCTTCCCACCATTGGTTGGCGGCATGGATTAATCGCGGTTAGCCGTTAAAAGACTTTGGGGAGAGTGGCCCTTAGCACCAGACTTGGTAAATTCAGCCGTATTATGGCTGGTCTTATTAAAGCCGTTTAACAGCTAACAGCGATTAATCTCTGTTCAAACTGAGAATTGCTTCCCACCATTGGTTGGCGGCATGGATTAATCGCGGTTAGCCGTTAAAAGACTTTGGGGAGAGTGGCCCTTAGCACCAGACTTGGTAAATTCAGCCGTATTATGGCTGGTCTTATTAAAGCCGTTTAACAGCTAACAGCGATTAATCTTTTTTCAAACTGAGAATTTCTTCCCACCATTGGTTGGCGGCATGGGTTAATCGCGGTTAGCCGTTAAAAGACTTTGTGAGAGTGGCCCTTAGAGCACCAGACTTGGTAAATTCAGCAGTATTAGGGCCTGTCTTATTAAAGCCGTTTAATAGCTAACGGCGATTAATCTCTGTTCAAACTGAGAATTGCTTCCCACCATTGGTAGGCTGCATGGGTTAATCGCGGTTAGCCGTTAAAAGACATTTGGTGGAGAGTGGCCCTTAGCACCAGACTTGGTAAATTCAGCCGTATTATGGCTGGTCTTATTAAGCCCGTTTAACAGCTAACGGCGATTAATCTCTGTTCAAACTGAGAATTGCTTCCCACCATTGGTAGGCTGCATGGGTTAATCGCGGTTAGCCGTTAAAAGACTTTGTGAGAGTGGCCCTTAGAGCACCAGACTTGGTAAATTCAGCCGTATTATGGCTGGTCTTATTAAAGCCGTTTAACAGCTAACAGCGATTAATCTTTTTTCAAACTGAGAATTTCTTCCCACCATTGGTTGGCGGCATGGGTTAATCGCGGTTAGCCGTTAAAAGACTTTGGGGAGAGTGGCCCTTAGCACCAGACTTGGTAAATTCAGCCGTATTATGGCTGGTCTTATTAAAGCCGTTTAACAGCTAACAGCGATTAATCTTTTTTCAAACTGAGAATTTCTTCCCACCATTGGTTGGCGGCATGGGTTAATCGCGGTTAGCCGTTTGTTTTTTTTAAAGACTTTGTGAGAGTGGCCCTTAGAGCACCAGACTTGGTAAATTCAGCAGTATTAGGGCCTGTCTTATTAAAGCCGTTTAATAGCTAACGGCGATTAATCTCTGTTCAAACTGAGAATTGCTTCCCACCATTGGTAGGCTGCATGGGTTAATCGCGGTTAGCCGTTAAAAGACTTTGTGAGAGTGGCCCTTAGAGCACCAGACTTGGTAAATTCAGCAGTATTAGGGCCTGTCTTATTAAAGCCGTTTAATAGCTAACGGCGATTAATCTCTGTTCAAACTGAGAATTGCTTCCCACCATTGGTAGGCTGCATGGGTTAATCGCGGTTAGCCGTTAAAAGACTTTGGGGAGAGTGGCCCTTAGAGCACCAGACTTGGTAAATTCAGTCGTATTAGGGCCGGTCTCATTAAAGCCTTTTGACAGCTAACAGCGATTAATCTTTTTTCAAACTGAGAATTTCTTCCCACCATTGGTTGGCGGCATGGGTTAATCGCGGTTAGCCGTTAAAAGACTTTGTGAGAGTGGCCCTTAGAGCACCAGACTTGGTAAATTCAGCCGTATTATGGCTGGTCTTATTAAAGCCGTTTAATAGCTAACGGCGATTAATCTCTGTTCAAACTGAGAATTGCTTCCCACCATTGGTAGGCTGCATGGGTTAATCGCGGTTAGCCGTTAAAAGACTTTGTGAGAGTGGCCCTTAGAGCATCAGACTTGGTAAATTCTGCCGTATTAGGGCCGGCCTCATTAAAGCCTTTTGACATCTAACCGTGATTAATCTCTATTCAAACAGAGAATAGCTTCCCACCATTTACACCATGGGTTAACCGCGATTAGCATTTAGCTACTTTGGTGGGACCTGTCAATAATATCCTGTATTCGTGCGCTCGTAAGTGCATACTCACTAAGTGCTTGGAAGCTGATCCAGATGTAGGTATGTCCGAGGATGACCCAGGTCATGCTGAGTGCCCGGATGCCGTGCAGGACACGCATTTCTCCGCAACGGCTGCCGCTGGCACATAGGCGGCGCACGTTAGACCCCACTGAGAAACACAAGAGGATATGCTGCAGTATTGCTACACCGGGAAGAAAAAAAATCTTTAGACACCTAGTAAGTATTTACCTATAGACATATATACATATGTACATATATTCGTACATATACATATATATACACCCATATTATATATACAAATATATATATATATATATATATATATATATATAATACTATATATATATATACATATATATATATAAATATATATATATATATATGTAATATATAAATCTATATATATATAATACACACATACTCATATATGTCGATATTTAGTATATACGTATATAATAAGATTATATAGATGTAACTGTATATAATATAAATATATATACTATATATATAAATATATAAAAACTAAATACTATTATATAATATAGAAATTATATATATAGATATATATATTATATTTTATATATACTGTACACACACACACATATATATATAAATACATATATATATATATATACAGATATATATATATATATATATATATATATATGTGTGTGTGTGTGTGGTGTGTGTGTGTGTGTGTGTGTGTGTGTGTGTAATATATCAAAATTATTTAACTTTAATATTTCTTCAAAAAGCCTCCTCTCTCCAATTTTAATTCATTTAAATATCTTTACCAGCCTCTAAATGGTTTAATCAACGGAGTATTTTCCACTTAACATTCCTTTCTGTCATAAAACTGTAAACTTTCTGTCTATAGAGCAGTTTTCAAGCTGGTGGTGGAACATGGTTTCGCATTTTGCTGATACTGCAGTTAATTCGCTTATTAAGCTGTTTATGTTGTGGAAAAATGTTTGCTGTCAGCGCTCTTGGGTGTACTTGTGTCAGAGCAGAGTGAACTCTGTGGCTTTTGATTGTATGTTGTCCAGAAGGATAGATGTGCGGTGTTGCCGCTCTGAAATAAAGTTTTAAAATTAGACTTCTGAGTTCTCTTAAATATGAAGCCCGACTGCATTCTCATTACTTATAGCTGTTGAGCTTTCTCCTTGTGAAGGAGTGTTATAAAAAATGAATTACATATATATATATATATATATATATATATATATATATATATATATATATATATATATATATATATATATATATATATATATATATATATATACATCAGAATAAAAGGACCGTATGTCACATATTTAAAATTTTGCAGGAGAGCATTGTAAACATATTTCAAAGATGTTTTTAAGTTATTTTTTGTGAAAAGCTTTACAAACAACTATGATGTAATAGGAACCCTTAAGTCCCTTTGAGGTAATAGGTAACAAGACCTGTAAACATAAAATAATACATAGGGATAAAAAAAACTTTTGTGCCCAAAACGAAGTCTTTATTACGAAACCATGTTGGTTCATACAGCTTTTATGAAAACCAATAAATTTTTAAACTTTAGGAGATGAACGTAATGTTTTTACCACATAATAGAGGAAATCTTTAAATCCAAAAATGTCAATTAAAAACATAGACATAGGGCCCTGTACTTCAGATATAGTGACATGTATGTGCAAGTAATAGCTGTATAGGAATGTAAGTATTTTTTCTAATTACAAGGCAGTTACAAAAGAACAACTAACGATTTGACCCAATTCATTGCTTTCTACTTAGTTCTCAAGCTAACCAGTACAACTAAGTCGAAATGCCGGTTTTACCAAAGTCGTTTAACGGCTAACCCCGATTAATCTCTGCTTAAACGGAGATTTGCGTCCCACCACTGGTTGGAGCTATGAGTTACTCGCGGTTAGCCGTTAAACGACTTTAAGATCGTGCCTAAGGTCCAGGCTCACCAAAATCATTTAACAGCTAACCTCGATTAACCCAGGACTCCAACCAATGGTTAAACGCAATTCTCCGTTTAAACAGAGATTAATCGGGGTTACCTGCTAAACAACTTTGGTGAAACCGGCCCTAAGGCTGCTACTTACACGGACTCTAAGGGCCGATCTCACTAAAGTCGTTTAACGGCTAACCGAAATTAACCCATGGCCTCAACCAATGGTAGGACGCAGTTCTCTGTTTAAACAGAGATTAACCGCGGTTAGCGTTAAACGACTGTGGTGAGACCGGCACTAAACGATCGGAATAGTCCATTTTTTCAACTGCATACGTCATTATGACGAACATCTCCTCCAGAGTAGCAAAAACTCCCATCTTCGACATAACCCAACGTGCCGAAATGCACTTATAGTGACGTCATTACATAATCTTGTGGTGTAGATGATCGCCGTGAGTAGCAGCCTAAAAGTCACCATGAAGTGATATTCAGTGGAGGTGATCTTGATTCATAGATTCTTTTATATTACAGGCAAGGCACTAAAGTTGATTATAAATGCCAATATGATGGAGATGTTTGTCCTGTCAAAATATGGAACCGAGCAAAGTATTCATGATGTGAGTAGATCGGAATGGTCAAGAGACCATTAACTGCCAATAACAAACAGCAGATCTAATAAACGGTAGTCAAATGGTTAACCAGAGAACTTTAAAGGCCGGTCTCACCAAACGGCTCTCGTTTAACGGCTAACAGCGATTAACCCATATCACCAACAAATGGTGGGATTCAATTCTCCGTTTAAACTGAGATTAATCGCGGGTAACCGTTAAACGACTTTGGTGAGACCGGCTCTAAAAATAATTATTTAAATAGTAAGTATATTTACAACGGGCTTTCAAAGTTAACCGAATTCCCGATTATCCGAAGAGATAACAATTTCAATATGTTCGAATAATCGATGATACATTAGATTAAATCTATACGAGGATAACAAAAGAGATAATCACTTTTATCATGAATCTTTTTGTTTCCATTGCTTTTCCTGCTCAGATACCACTCCAGAAAGGTTCCTCCAATCAACATTAAGAGAAGAATGCCCAGCAAGATCCTGGAATAAAAGCAAACAAAATCGTTATCGTGGCAGTTATAATTAAGTATAATTTACAGTGTTAAAACTTGTTCGTTCAATTCCTTATTTCGGGAAATAAGAAGTATGTTAAAAGCATAAACCAGCTCCGCTAATCGAGGGATAGTTGTTTACATGAATTAAAGTAATAAGACCCAGTCTCACAATAGTCAGTTATGATAAATCAGAGATTAACTACAATACAATCATATAGCTTTTAATCTATAATTAACTTTAATAACCTATTGTGAGATGCACCTTAGTAAACAAAAGAGATAAACATAATCGTTAAAAACCATCTTGGTGTTTTAAGCGGAAGCATCATGTTGAAATATCTTCATTTTTATAAGTACATAACAGCAACCGAAATTAAAATAATCTGCTTTGCATCATCAGTGACGCTTGCATACAAATATTCCAACATTTCCGCATTTTCAACAATGCATGATTAAGAAATTTAGACCTTCTTTGCCGATCTGTCATACTGTTCAAAATCGGTCTGAATGGAATTTTCTAGCTATATCAAAAGCATATTATAGGTGTGCAATTCAGATTAATAAGATTTAAATAATAATTGAGGCACAAATATATCACAAATCATATTGATATATTAAATGAATAAAATTTTAATTATGATTAAATATTTACTTTAAAATTACTTATCAGCAGTGAAATTTCATATAGCAAGACAGATCTCACCTCAGGAAGAATTTGTTTTTCGTTTGAAATAAAAGGATAGAATATCAGTTCATTATGAGTTATACTAACCATGAAAATGAACAAAAAAGATATGAGCATTGACATAAAATCAGGTCTTGTAGTCATCAGACATTCATGTACCATTGTAGACTTTGACGCCTCCGAAACATGTGTGTGCGTCTTGAAACATAGAGGTTTACTCTGGACGTTGCGAGTTGATTCGAACGTTCGTTGGGATGTCACTTTGACATCAGCTTACGAAAATTATGCGAGCAAATGATCAAGATGGTGTCAAAGTGGACGTCACAACGAATGTGCGAGCCAACTCGCAAAATAGCAGTTAAGGTTAATCAGAGATTAACTACAATACAGTCGTATAGCTTTTAATCTACAATTAACTGTAATAACCTATTGTGAGATGCACCTTAAGAACCAAACGAGATAAACATAACAGTTAAAAGCCGTCTGGTGCTTTAAGCGGAAGCATCGGGGCTTACTCTGGACGTGCGGTTCGTTTTTTCGCACCTTCGACTTGTGACGTATTTGACTCAGCTTAATCATTTGCTCAATAATGTTCTGAGGCATAAAATAGCAACGAAGGTGCGAAATTCCGCAAATCCCAAAGAAAAAAGTAAGGCTGTTTGAAATTTGCTATGTTTGTAAGTACATAATAGCAACCGAAATTCAAATAATCTGATTTGCATCATCAGTGACGCTTGCATACAAATATACCAACATTTCCGCATTTTCAACGATGCATGATTAAGAAATTTAGACCTTGTTTGTCGATTTGTCATACCAAATCGACCAGAATAAGACCCCAAGAACCAGTAACATAATTGAAGGCGGTACTGATTTTAAAACGACGTCAGCATGTCTGCCGATTAGCGGAAGTTATGTATGCGGATAGGGGGAAAATGTGCTACATGCGTATCATAATAAACTACGAAAACTTTTACTTTAAATACAGCAGAAATTTTTGTTTTAAGATGAATCAAAAAGAGGCTGTTACAGTATAGACGTTTCAGCTCGAAAGGTACTCTACCCTTAAATTAAGTCAGAGTTTGAACGAGTCGGACGTCAAAATAAATTTTTGTCGAAACGAAAGTAATTATTAAGACTTTTTTCCTTTCCAATACAGTTGTCAGTAAAGACAGATATCTTTATGTCAAATACAGCTGCGAAGCTGTTACTGATTTAGCATAACCCGAGGAGTACATGTAGCTTAAGTAACACTACGGACGCGTTTAATCCTCGTAATATAGAAGAAGATACCAAGGTGAAGACCCCGAAGCTTCACCTGCCACATCCAGAGGTATTGTTTTGGGAGCTTGGAGGATATTGCAACCACGAACCTATTTTGTGTGCTGATGGAACAAAATTCTTTTTAAAAATATATCTAAAGGAAAAACATTAAAAATCTCTATTGGAAAAACAAAGTTCCAACACTAAGAAAAGGACTAAGAAATGTCTACCTGACATTACTTGCAGGTACAGTTCAAAACAATCTACAATAACAAAAACATATTATTATACATAAGCTTCTTATTTCGCTGATATCAGACGGATGAGTACCAGAAAAATTTACTTAATTCATTCGTGGTAACCTGGGTAGTAATCCTGGTATAGAAGATCCTCTATAAAAGCAGTCTTGTTGAAAAAAACCTTACGCCTATTAATTAGCGAACACTTGGCTTTTTTAAACCTTTATTAAACACATAGCACGATGATAATTTACAGGGAGCTTGTAACTTTACCCCATTAGACAAAGCACTTACATATTCAAAAAGAGAATTCGCAAAAACCAACTTAAAAATAAAAACAACATCCTTTAGAATATTCTCTGTTCTTTTTTCTTGAACCCTTGTTGCCATCTCTTGGCATTAGCAGCTGACAATTAGCGTCAATTACTTTTTTAAGGCTTTTCGCAACACGTGTTCTAGCCACTATTAATTGGCCGGTTCCAGCCTCAAATCCTAACCTTCCAGTTAAGATATCGACATCTTTGCCGACTAAGCTACCGTGTTTCTGGTTACTGGGACCTATAGTCTGGTTTTGGTTTGGTTTAGTTTGGAGAGCTACAGTCTACTTTCTGTAACACGAGAGCTAATGGCATCGAGACCTACTAAAGCCAATTTCGAACGGCTACGATTATTCTTGCCAAAGTGGTATTCGAAACCACGAACTCCGATACCGAAGAACAGAACCCTGACCATTCGATCATCGTTTGGCTCCTAAGAACTGGGATTATGGAATGTCCCCTAAAAACAATCAGGACAAAACGTTAGGGCTGTTAGCGCAAAGATTATTAAACAATTAGCTGGAAGCTAATAAGGTCTGATCTATAATTGTTTAAGATATCGAACAAGAATGAATCAGTTTTAATAACATGTAATTCTGTTTAATAATATAAAACAACTCATTCAAGCAATTCAAAAGCAGAACAATTCACTTTTTCACTATGAATTATTTTTTAAAGTCAAGAAAAAGAATTAATAATATTTCCTGAAGTAGTGTACTCTATTATGCAGAAGCTAACGAGTTCTTTAAATGATTTCTAACTTAGATTTTAGGTTCTTTAATTGAATATTATCCAATTACAATTCATATTATATAAAACTAATCTCTTAAGCTTATTATTGTATGTAATTTCATTGGATTTCAATCTTTCAACGATCCACATACTTGTTCAAACGACCTTCTGTTTGCAAATCGTCTGAAGAATGTTAAATGTATCAAAAAAAATCAAAAGATTTGAAGAGTGATGTTCTGTTATTATATGACTTCGATTTTTTGTTCTTGCAGACATAAAACAAGACTTATTCAAGTGGTTATAATTCAGTTTCGCTTCAGTGACAGCAATCGTTTTCGTGGTTCAGTGCAGATTGATTTACATCCATCTAATTCCCTGAAGAATGAATGAAGTTGAAACCATTTTCTTGCAATAATAAAACTTTTTTTTTTGTTCGTAAGAAAAGTATACTACTTCGGAAACGTTTAAAGAGGAGTCATTACTTTATGGGAACACATCATTTGTAAACCTCAAATATTCGATTGTTTTTCTACATTTTTAAAATCTCTGTACATTTCTGAGTCATTTAAAACAAATTCTATGGAACTATTCAAATTAGAACTTGTAAAAATATAAATTCTAAGAATTGAGGAACTAGGATCTAACAGTAATACTGAAGAATAAAGTGCTTTTTGACAAATTTGGCAAAATTATTGGCAATGTTTACTAAAACACTAAAGTACTCCATCCAAACGTTGTATCCCTTTGTTTCTTTAGCGCTCCATTGGCTTCGCTACGGAACCGCCCGTCATTTGTTCCGTAACTCCGCAGGCTTCGCTGCGGAACCTAATGTTTTTAGCAGCATTAGGCTTAAGATGTTACTGAATCGTCTTCGTTGGCAATTGTTATCTGTAGTTAAAACGTGATCAGTGTCGCTACTGTTACAATTGAAACATTATTTGACCCATTTTATGGTTAGCAACATGGAGAAAAATAATTATTGTGATGAGAATATAGAGTTGAGTGATAGGGAAGATTTTCATTGTTAGAAGATATTGGGGAAGACAATGTGAGTTTTATACAATGACGAGAAAGACATGCTAACCGTTGGCGAAAAACATTTTAGCGTCAATTTGGAGTTGATCAACCGAGTTGGCGAAAAACCAGATTTCACGCCAACGTTGATCGTGGTTGAACGGTGTCGTGTACGAGCATTTGCGGTTACGCGTAGTATCATCTATTAATTCTCTGATTATTTCAGCTTTTATCAGATTTTTTTGTGGCCCAGACATTTTAACGTAACTTTAGCATTACTACTAAAATATATAAAGTTAAAAAACATCGTAAAAATTAAGTAACAATAATTTTAATTTGTGTTTATACATAGTATATTATTTTTACTTAATAGAATATAAAGATTAACAAGGTTTAATTTATTTATCCTTTACGATCGGTTAGTAAACAGCGTAGGTCATACGTGCGTACTAGATTCAGATACTATGTAAACAAACACATCACCCGTAACATATCAACAAATGAATTTTGTAGATACATAATTTGCCGTAAACTGCCAAAATATTGATACAGAGCAAGATATAACAACCATACCCTTACTAGGGTTACCATAGCTTAAAACGGTTAGCATGCCTTTCTCGTTATTGTAGAAGACTCAGACAATGTTGATTATAATTCTGACACTTCAAGTAGTGGTTCCGAAATTATGCTACCAAAGAGACGATGAATGGTAGTTATGGAAAGTGAAAACGAACAGTCGCCAGAAGACTTAGATGAATGGCGTAATATCACGGAAGAATTAGATATTCCGGTTAGAATGCATTTTAGTGTATCTCCAAAGGTCATTGGACTACAAATTCCTACAAATATTGTACAGCCAACACAATATTTCAAATTATCTTTCAGAAACGAACTGGCAAATGAAATTATAAAAGAAAGCAACAGTTACGTAGAAAATGTTCTAAAGAACGGGAGACTTAGATGAATGGCGTAATATCACGGAAGAATTAGATATTCCGGTTAGAATGCATTTTAGTGTATCTCCAAAGGTCATTGGACTACAAATTCCTACAAATATTGTACAGCCAACACAATATTTCAAATTATCTTTCAGAAACGAACTGGCAAATGAAATTATAAAAGAAAGGAACAATTACGTAGAAAATGTTCTAAAGAATCAAGAAATAGCTAGTAATTCTATTTAGCAAACGTGAAAGAGGATGAGTTTTGGGCATTTATTGGAGTTATTATCAATATGGGTACTGTGACGCTTGCACAAGTAAACCCAGAATGCACATGGGAGATTGTTTCCAAAGATATCATAGCATAGTTAACCCTCTAAGCGGTTCGCACGTACAATTCCGCCAAACCGATGATGTCTACAAAGCGGTTGTGACTTACAATTTTGACCTCCAAAAACACTCCGAAAATGGATGTAGTGTGCATTTCTGCCAGTGGTTTCCCAGATGGAGTTTTGCGTAGGAGGGTCAGGTCGATTGTTTAGGAACTGCACCCCTCTTTGACTAACATTTATTGATTATGCACCTCTAACCCTGATTTACAAAGACGCTAATAGCTTTTCATAGTTTGTAAATCTCTATTTCGAAGTATTTCGTTTGCGGTAACAGATGTATCTCTAATTGCACCACTTAAATATCTTGGATGACTTTCGTAAAAAATATAAATAAGTCTCTCAAATAATATTTTTATTTGTAATTTTAGAATATATTATTTCTTATGGGATGATCTTCGAGATTTGACGAGCTTTAAGTGTATTAAAAATTAAAATCTATAATATCTATTTATATATCTATTTATAACCGGAAGTAAAGGAACAATAACGAGGGTTGGTTTCCCGTATTCCATTCTAGTCAACTAAGTCTGAAGTAAAGAATCATAGAACGCTTTGGCCACTGACACTGCAAAATTTTAGCGTAATTTTGGAGACTTTTTTTCCTCGATGTGTTCCACTCGGAGGGTTAATTACAAAATTTAACCCCTTCCCGGTTTTTACCGAGCTGAATTCGGGCAGGCGAAACGTACCATCTATATATAAATATTAATATATATAAATATTAATATATATGAACTATAAATATTAATAATGTAAATAATTATGACTTTAAAACTCACAATACCACAATATGCACTGTCTCCACTTTCAGTTCTTCAGACACGTGGCATTTTGACACTCGTATTCCATAGTTCAAAGGTTTCGCAACTGAAAAAAAAATAATACATTTGGAATAAAAAAGCACTGAAAAGTGTTAAACAAAAAATATGATTGAATATCCTATAAAAATATAACATAACTAGCATATAGCCCGTCATATGACGGGATCAGTAAAATTGTTAATTTTCAAGAATTGTAAAGTACCCTGTAAGGCTGGTAAAAAAAAAGGTTTGTTTTTTGACTGAAAATTATCTTGTACATGCTCAATAATTTGTTTATCTTCATGCTCCTCTAAAATCTCCCGATACTGTGAATGCACTTTATAATCCTGTTGAATTCATTTAGAAAGATAATTCAAAGTTTTCTTAACTACTTTGAGATTATCGTTAAGTTCTTCCCAATTTTTTTTCCACAGTAATTAATGGAACTAAAGAAATAAAAATATCATTTCCACTACACCCTGGAGGTAGATAGAATTTGTTGTTAATACCGATGATAAAATTTTCATTGCAACAAAAAAAATAATCGATGATTAAATTTAAAACTATCAAATATGTACCTAATCTATTATTTAAGCCAAATAGAAAAGAAAATTGTTTCCGTAATATCTAAATTCAGTGGTAAAACGTATGAAAATCATGCAGAATATATTTAAATAATTTAAAATAAGAAATCATTAAATGAGATGGTTAAAGGAATGACGTCGTAAGGCTAGAAAAAAATGTTATTTTTACCTATTTATTATGTGAAAAATTGATAAATTTAATCACCTGCTCTTAATCGGGGAAAATGGGCCTTGAAATAATGGTATTAAATGCTAGAAAAGGGGAAAGGGGTAGATTTCTAACTTTGGTAACGCTAACTCATTAAGAATCTAATATGGATGCCTCTATCCATTCCAGATACAACAGCTTCATAAATTAGAGTATAGTACAGTTATGATCGTTAGACATGTGTAACAAAATAATTCACTTATACAAACATTCAGCTATACGAAACAGTCACTTATACGAAGGTTTGGTTTCGTTTAGAGCAATACATCTACTGTTTTAATTAGTCAATGGCTAATGAGACTAAGATATACTGATTAAAGCTGATTCCGAACGGCTTCGAAAGCCCAATCCAGTACCAGGATTCGAACCCGCAAACTTTTTTTCCGAAGAACGCCGTCCTACCCATTCAACTATCGTTGATCCATTTATACGAAATGAGGAATGCTGTGCTACGTAAATTGTGAAACGTAAATTTTGTTTAGTTATACGAAGGAAGATACTACTTTTATGCTTTTTAACACATTGTATGAGGGACACGAACTAGTATGTTTTCTGACGATTGATACTTGAGCGCGGATTAGTGTAACAACATGGTTTGTTTGTGGGTACAAAAATAACGGTATATACAGGAAAACGAAAACGAATGTTCTTGTCTACCACATAAATTCTGGAAAAATTTAGACAAATAAAAACTAGTTTCTACATCAGTTGATTCGGAACCACAGAACGGGGAAAAATTAAAACTATATACTACTATTTCTATTTCATTTTACATACTTACGATACTATTATAAATTTATCCGCTAAAAATAGTTTTTGTTTACAAAAATCTTACGGTTGTTATTTATATATTTATATATTTCAATATAAAATACGAAAAGTTGGTTAAAAAATTAAATCATTTTCGATCTTTTGAGATTTAACTGAATAACTAAATTTACTTGCAAAATGCCAGCTCCCGGTACACTTCCGCTGCGAAATGTACCCGCACACAATGTGTTAATATGTGCCTATGGTTTTCTTCCATTTTCATACAGAATCTTATAAACTCTCTTCAAAGAGTATAAAAAAATTTTTAATTCGTGTTTTCTATTTCTCCTAACATTTAATATTATTTTAGTATAAAAGTGTTATATAAAATATTTTCGTTGTATGTATTTATGCATACGTTTAACGAATAAAGCAACTTTTTGTTTTTAATGTAGACCAAAAAAAGACATTGTTGTTAGAATTTCAAATATTAACACTTAGCATGAGGGTATACTTCACCTCCATCTTACGCGTGCAGCGGGCGTTTTTTCGTGAATCGCGCGAAAGTTTAGTTATTCAGAAAAATCGCAGTCAATCGAAAACTACTTTGTTTTTATGAAATAAACTTTTTTTATTTTACACTTTAATATTTACTGTATGATTATTTAACAAAAAAATACAATATTTTTACGAAATCAGAAAAATAAACGATTTTTAAAATTAAAGTCCCATAACCTGTCAGCGCATATTTCTTCATCACTATTTTTTTCACAACGGCTCATTTTATCAAT
The DNA here is from genome assembly GCA_032207245.1 of Pardosa pseudoannulata. Lineage (NCBI taxonomy): Eukaryota > Metazoa > Arthropoda > Arachnida > Araneae > Lycosidae > Pardosa > Pardosa pseudoannulata. The sequence continues at coordinate 19,173,769 of CM063497.1, forward strand.
TTTGTATTCTACAATAAAGAACCAAGCTTCAAATTGACAAAACAGGACTTGTACGTTCTGGAGCTAGGAATTCGATTGAGGACGAAATAACGCAACAAAAGACCGAGTCACTCGACATTCATAACTTGTGGAAAGAAAAAATGCTAAGCGTTGCATAGTAACGCAAACAATACGCATATGATGTCCCACATACATATAATTATACGTATTTAGTAGATTTGTGGTGGTTATCGGGCATCCACCACAAATCTACTAGATACGTATTTTTACGTGACCCGCGCACAAATGACAGACTGAAAAATACGTAAAAATACGTTGCCCGCACTCGAAGTGTTAAAAAAATATCGTTATAAGATTGTAATCTTATTATGATTTATACATTTATATATTTATATTTTATTACGAGTACATATTATATACATTTATATATTTGTTGTATATAAATGTATAACTACATTTATATATTAAAAAACAGAAAAAAATTACTTTAATTCTTGTATTTAAGATTCCCATACTATAAATATGTAAGTCA
>CM063497.1:19179300-19214300 GCA_032207245.1 Pardosa pseudoannulata
AAACACAAAAACAACCTTAGCAATTTGATATGCGAGGAATTCGAAGAAAAACAAACATGGGAAAAAGCTATTTAGTAAATGACTGTAACCTGCATAAAAATACCGTTTCCACATATAAACAATCGAAAACAATTGCGTATAACTACCAGGTTACTTAACTCAGCTCTATAGAGTAAATAATATTAAATAGTTTAATAATATCTCTATTTTTTAGAATAGTACAAACAAATGGTGAACCTATATTGGAATGAAAACTATCCCTTTACATTTCTAACTTTATTATAAAAAGTGTAAATATCACCAAGAATAATGGACTTTGGAATTTTAAAAGGTCGATGAATTCGAAAACTGCTTAAAAATTTCTTTGTTTAGTCAAAATTTTCTTAACGGGAAATATTTTATCACGAGCATTACTCTAGAGAATTTAAACTCTAATATAAATAAAAATTTGTTGGTAATGGGTACAGTGATCCCTCGTTTGTCGCGGTTAATGGGGACCAGAACCTTCCGAGAAAGCTGAAAAACCACGAAGTAGTATTTGCTCCTAGAAATTTTCGTGTATGCGTGTACACGAATGTTTTAAATATGTAAACAGTATTGATACTTTACACTTATCAATGCTAACGCGCATCATTACTAAAAATATACTTAAGTTTAAGACAAACTTATTGTTTTAAAACATAGTAAAGTATCTCAAAATAACTTAAAACCTAAATTTGTATACATTTAAGATACATAGCTATAAACAATACTTGAAAAAAAAATGAATTTTTTTTTCTTAAAAATTAAAAATTTTTCATTGCAAAAAAATTTGGAAAAATATTTTTCGGAAATATACAAGAAAATTTAGGTTCAATTGGATGAAAATTATATAGAATGTACAGTGATCTCTCATTTTTAGCAGTTAATGGGGACCAGAACCTTCCGCGAAAACTGAAAAACCGCGAGGTAGGATTTGCCTGCGGATACACGAATGTTCTTAATATGTAAACAAAATATACTTAACACATTTATACTAACACATTTCAGACAAAAATTACAACAGTATACGTATTTACTGAAACGTGTCATTGCTAATTAATAAGGCTAATTACAAAACCTTGTAGAGTTATAAACATAAATCGACATTGCTTTCTGAGAGAGGCGAAGAGTCTTGTGTTGGTGGCGGAGGAGAGGTTCTCACTTCACTCGTAGAAGTTTTAAGCTCACTCGGTGACTCTTCTACTGGAGGCGCTGACGGTAGAGACAGGGAGCATTACCTTGGAGAGAAACATGGTGAAGGACAGTTGCTGTCTTTGTTTTTCTTTTCGTTCAAAATTCCCCTGTACAAGGCTATGATCCCGTCAACGCGATTGCTGAACTCGACAGCTCGAACCCTATTGTCGTCAATGTCTCGTGCAAATTCTTGCCATGTTGCACAATTGTTACAGATTATCCATTGTAAGGCCACTACAGACTTTACAATTTGTTCTTCGTCTTCCTCTTCGCTTTCTTCCTCACTTGCAGACTTTGTCAACTCAAGGAGGTCTTAATCGGTCTGTGGGTCCGAGTGACAATCGATAAGGGCGCTGATGCCTTCTTTTGTCATGTCGACAAACCCTTATGATGTGAATCAGCCTCACTGCCTTCTCCACCGCTAAGTGATGAAATGCCTTTATAAGAGCCCGTGATATGTACTGAGTCAACTCATCTCTTTGTTTGACATGTAGGAATTCTTCTCTCTAGCGCATCAACATGAAAAATCATCATCTTTATTTTTTGATGAATATTTAAAAAAAAAAACCTCGAAGCACTGAAGCCACAAAAAATGAAGCGCGAAGTGGCGAGGGAACATTGTATATTATTTATGTCAAAGTTCTAGCTCAATATTTTGGCCTAATTGATTATATTCCTAATATTCCTTTGACTCAGGATAAAATGTAGAAGATTAAAAAATGTAACAAATTTAAAAACATTAAATGTGTTTCACAAAGAATGATAGAATTTAGAATTATAGAATGTAGAATGATAGAATCTACCATTAAAATTCACTTCTTGAATGACTGCTAGCAACAGAATTTAATGAATTTGAAGAATAATTGTGGAATTAAATATGTAACTGAAAAGTTATTGAATGTCATTCCTTATATAATAATACCCTAAGTTATCTGTCCGTCTGTCCTCGAATTTACGAAGCGGTTGGTACTGGAACGGATACAGGCATCCATATTGGATTCTTGATGAGTTAGGGTTAGCAACGTTCGAAATCCACCCCTTACCCCTTTTCTAGCATTTAATGCCATTATTTCAAACCCTATTTTCCCCGGTTAAGAGTAGGCGATTAAGTTTATCCATTTGTCACATAATAAATAGGTGAAAATAACATTTTTTTCTAGCATTATGACGTCATTCCTTTAACCCTCTCATTTAATCATTTCTTATTTTAAATTATTTAAATATCGCCTGCATTATTTTCATACGTTTTATCACTGAACTTAGATATTACGTAAATAATTTTCTTTTATATTTGGCTTAAATAATAGATTAGGCACATATGGGATAATTTTAAATTTAATCATCGATTATTTTTGGTTGCAATGAAAATTTTATCACCGGTGTTAACAACACATTCTATCTACCTCCAGAGTGTAGTGGAAACGATAGTTTCATTCCTTTACTTCCATTAATTACTGTGGCAAAAAAAGTTGGGTAGATTAACGATAATTTCGACGTAGCTAAGAAAACTTTGAAATCCCTTTCTAACTGAATTCAACGGGATTCTAAACTGCATTCACAGTATCAGGAGACTTCAGAGGAGTATGAAGATAAACAAATTATTCAGCGTGTACCAGATAATTCTCAACCAAAAAACAAACCATATTTTTATCTGCCTCATGGTGTACGTTACAATTCTGGAAAATTGAAAATTTGACTGATCTCGTTATATGATGGGCTGTATGGTCAAAATATAAGAGTTTCATTAAGCTGTCAAACTTTACTTTTCGTATGACAGCTAAAAACAGAATTCAAGAAATGAGATAAATAAATTTGATTTCTAAAGGATAATTGTGTTAGAAATGTTTTAACAGAAATGATAAAATTCATTGTAAAATCCAGAATAATAGAATTTGAAATCTTACTCGTTGAATTTGGTGACAAAAAATTGTAAAAGAAAACTTAAAAACCAATAAATGTCACATTAATGAACTTTGAAATCCTGCCACGTCATCGAACTATCATTCTGGAATTACTGATAGAATATTAAAAGAAATTGGAATTTTTCAGGAATTATTGCGGTAAAAAATTTAACAGTAAAGTTAAAAATCATTAAATATTGAATTGCACAAAGAATAAAGAACTTTCGAATCTTACTGAGTCGTCAAATTTGATGACAGCTTAAAAAATCGTTTTTTGCTCAGACAGATTTTTCATAATGGGAATAATTTATCTCATGTGTTACTAGAAAAAATCAAATTTTAAAATAATAAAAGTATGTTGAAAATGGCTGTATTATTTTTCTCAAAGTTCTAACTCATTGTTTTTACCCTATTTAAATTCCTTTGAACCAGGATAAATTGTGAAAAAAAAAACTGTAATGCGTAAGTTAAAAACATTAAGTGTCACAAAGAATAATGGAATTTGAAAATTTAGCGAGTCATCAAGTTTCATTTATGGTATGAGTGTTACAAACAGATTCCAATGATCATAAAAGGAAATCGTGATAATTGAGGAAGAAAAACAATGTAATGCAAAAGTTTAATGTCATTGAATGTCACCACAAGCAATCATATTGGGTCGTCAAGCTTTACTTTATGATGAATGCTGGAGACAGATTCCAAGAAATTCGAGAAATACACTCAAGAGCTAAAACATTATGACCACCTGTCAATAACGAGTTGGCCCACCTTTGGCGAGCAACACAGCTTCAACCCGCCTTGGCATGGATGCCACAAGTCCTTGGTAGATGGCCGGAGACAGATTGTACCAGATGTTTAAGCAACGGTTACGCGAATCCGAGATATTGCGAATGGGTGGTCTTTGAACTCTGAGATGCCGACCTATGACATCCCAAACATGTTCTATCGGACTGAGATCCGGTAAGTTAGGCGGGCAGGACATTAACTGGAATTAAGCATCACGTTCCTGGAAAGATGCAACTGGTCCGCAATGATGTTCAGATACCTTGTAGCATTCATCAACTGCTCTACCACAACCAAGGGTCCCAGTGACACTCAAGAGAACGTCCTCCAAAGCATAATCCCGCCACCACCGGCCTGTGTATGACCTACTGTAAACTGAGGGAGCAACTGTTATCCTGAAAGTAGGCGTATCCTGACACGGTCATTGGAATGATGAATGACAAACCGTGATTCATCTGACCAGGCAACTCTCTCCCACTGATCCACTGACCAGTCGCGATGTTCCCGGGCCCAGCGTAGGCGCAGTCGGCGATGACGCTTGGTCAGCAAAGGCACACGAGTGGGATGTTTGCTGCGTAGCTTCATATCCGACAGTGTCCGCTGAATAGTTTTTTCTGATACTGTTCTATTTGGCCCTGCATTGTATTGGGTTGCCAGCTGAGCCACTGTCTGGCTCCGGTTTTACTTCACAATGCGAGACAGTCTCCGAAGACCTTTTTCTTTGATAGCTTGTGGACGTCGAACACCCTGTCGTCTACTGCTGGTTTCACCGTCATTCATCCACTTTGCATGAGTACTAACAACTGTAGATCGCGAACAACCCACGAGTCGTGCAATTTGGGAAATACTTGTTCCGAGCCTTCAAGCCAATTCCTCTATCAAAATCGCTTAGATCCGCAGCCTTTCCCATCACACACAGAAGTAAGTGAAAGAATGATTCTTCATATTCTCCAGCAGCAGTTAAATACCACTTCCACCTGATCACGTGCCTTCCACGTCATCCAGGCGAGTTCATTGCAAAATGTAGGGGTGGTCATAATGTTTTGGCTCTTGAGTGTAGTTGACTTTAACTTTAACTGAAAACTAAAAAATTATTAAGTGTCACAAAGAATAATGGACTTTGGACCCTGATTGGATAATCATACTTTACTTCTGGGATGACTGCTAGAGACAGATACCGAAGAATATGAAAAATAATTGCGATTTCCAAGGAATAGATGGGGATGAAAAATATAAAGAAAATTTAAACCAATAAATGTCACAAAGATTAATATACTTTAGACTCTGACTGAATAATCAAACTTTACTTATGGGATGACTGCTACGGGCAGATACCGAAGAATGTGAGGAATAATTTGGATTTCCAAGGAATAGTTGTGGAGGTAAAAATGTAAAGAAAGCTTAAAAATTAATAAATGTCAGGAAGAAAAATGATTTTGAAGTGTTGCTAAGTTATCAAACTATGCTTATGGAATGACTATTAGAGACAAATTCCGACGAGGGTGAGGAATAATTGTGGTAAAAAAATGTAACAGAAAAATTAAAAATTGATGAATGTTACAAAGAATATGGGACTTTGGAATGTTACTGAATTATCAAACCTTAATACATCTTGAATAACTGGAGACAAATTTCAAAAAATGTGTGGAATGATGTGATTTCCAGGAATGCTATGGTAGAAATAAAATTAACATAAAAGCTAAAATCATTGAATATCACAAAGAATAATGATCATTGGAATCTTTCTGAGACCCCAAACTTTACTTTTGAAGTGACTAATGGAAACAGATTTAGAAGAACGTGAAGAATAATTGTGAAGGGAAAGATGAGAAGAAATTTAAAAATCATTAAATATCACAAAAAATACTGGATTTTGGAATCTTACCGAGTCATCAAACTTTACATCTGGAATGACTGCTAGAGACAAATTCCGAGGTCTGGGACCCAGACTGGGCGTAGCTTCGACCGAACAGTACTGACCTCTAAAATCTTCCATGCCCCTTTTGTTCTTTACTAGAATCTTCAGGCACTGATCGAAGGCTCCGAACTCAGTCACGGTTCCGTCGAAAATTCCTGATGGCACTTTTGCAGAAGCGTCAAACACTGAAGTAAAGAAAGCAATGCATCATTAGTATCGTATTAGTAAACAATATTCTAATCATTTGGAATGATTAAACGTGGATTTTGGGATTGACTTTGGCTTATGGAGTTATTTCGTAAGATGTCTTTGTATAAAGAGTGGAGAAACAGGGCGGATATTTTATTATAAATAATGTATCGTGTAAACCTGATTTGATAAGACTGCAACAACAACTTTGCTTCTTATTTTAAGCATGGTTAATACTCAGTTGGCAGGAGGAAAAAAACACTATGACAAAATTAAGCTTTAAAATATGAGTCTTGGAACATGAGTTGAAAAGATATTCCCCAGAATGCAGTTTAATAATATAGAGGGCGAGTTTTTTAACATGAGTTGAAAAGATGTTCCCCAGAATGCAGTTACAACATAGAGGGCGAGTTTTTGAACATGAGTTGAAAACATGTTCACCAGAATGCAGTTTAACAACTTAGAAAGCGAGTTTTGGAACATGAGTTGAAAAGATGTTCCCCAGAATGCAGTTTAATAATATAGAGGGCGAGTTTTGGAACATGCGTTGAAAATGTGCTTCCCAGAATGCAGTTTAAAATATCTGTCTACGTTGAAAACGTCATTTTTTGCCAAAAATCATATTTTTTAATTTCTCTATTGTTAAATTTCAACTTTTAGGCTTCTAAATCTGTTTTTGTTTTGTCTCTACGGTATTTTAAAGAAAAGTTACAGCTATTTAAACAACACTGACAGCTATCAAAATAAAACGGAAGTATCGATTTCGGAACCGGAAGTTGTGAATTTAAAGCCTTTTAAAAAGAATTTTTTGGACAAACCTTTTTAAATTTTCATGAAGATTAGTTTAAACATTTTTCTAGTATTTTTAATAATTAGCAACTTGGTAATTAGAAAGTGTGGGGAACTTTAAACATGAATTTTAATTTTTTAATAGTTAAAGTTACTTTCATAAACTTCAGATGTGTTTTTCTCAGAACGGTATTTTTAATAAAATGTCGAAACTTGAAATTTGATTTCTCAAAAAGTTCTTAAAATATTTTGTTGAACATTATTACGAATGCTTTTGATAGTATTTACTAGTTAGTGACCTAAAAGCTTTAAATTTGGATAATTTTTAATGATGTTACACTCATAGTTAGATATAAAGGTAATGAAAATTCGTTAAAAATTCAATGTGTATGATTTTGAAGGACCAAAATTTTTTACCAAATGTAAATTAAGCAAAGATTTTAGGTGATTCACTAGTCCAGTGTATAAGAAATGTGTTGCACCAAAAATATTGAAATAATTTAATTTATTAAAAAATTATAACTTTTGAAAAAACCCGATTTTTTTACTAAATTTTCGTCATTTATTAGAAAATTTTATAAAAACTTCTCCAGGAATAAATTTTTTAAGCTCAATTCTCTATGATAATATAAAAAATAAATCTAAAAATGTAAAAACATGATTTACTTTCTACGTTTAAAGAAAAAAGTTCTTCGAAAATAGACGGATACCTTAATAACACAGAGGGTGACATTTGGAGTTTAATAACATAGAGGACACGTCCTAATTTTAGACGGAAAAGGGAAAAATAATGGTGGAAGTATATGGAGAAAAAAAAAGCATCAGCTTCTCCCATTGATGTAATGCTTTAAAAAATGGGTGAAATTATGCAGAGAGTCACCGAATTATCACCTTTCAGCAGAAAAGAGTATGACTGAATATTTCAAGCATTAATGTAATGGTATTTAAAAAAAATTTAATAAATTGTTACATTAAACCAGGAAGGTCAATTTCTAACATATGCAGTATAGGAATTTACAAAATAATTATTTGGCAACTAAAAAATAAAAATAATCGACTTACTCCTTATCGCCCAAGCCTTGATCTGTTTTAAGGACACTACGTATTTCATGAGGCTGGCAAGACAGCTGGAGGACATGTTAACCTTCTCTATCAATCTCACCATTTTGGGCAGAGCCCTTCTCACCGCCACATTGGTAAAGTTCTTCAGGAATCTTTCGTAGAGTGGCATGTCCGGTCGAAGCGGATCAGCCGTGCTGACTGCCTCGAAAGACGGAGTGCTGTCCGTGGAGGGACCATCGGTAGACAGGCTGGACGTTTTTGGCTCAACGAGGCATTTGACGAGCACCAATTGCACGATGACCAGGAGAAGAATTGTAGGCTTAAAAGTCATTTCTCACGTTTGGCTAGAAAATAAAGCAGTAGATGTTAGGGTAGGTAATCTTCACCTACTTTGAAACTTTAATACATAGTAGTTAAATAGGTCATTGAAAAATTAGTTGAGTTACTTCGTAAAATATTTCGGTACAAGGTTGGTTGGTTGGTTGGTTAGAATTTAGTGGCTCTAATTCCTGAAAGGACAAACTGCGCCAAACAAGATGAAAATAAAGAACAAAGTAATAGATAAAAAAAGAAAAAAAAACACAGGAGAAAGGAATTTTGAGGATGAAATAGACGAAACTATAAATTAAAACGTTAAAAGCACATAAAAATCAAACAAACGGAAATAATAAATTGCAAATATATACAAGATAGATTAATACATTATAAGAAAATTAAAAAACAAAATTGAAAATCAAAAAATCGTTAAATTGAAAACTAAAAATTGAAATAGAGATTAACGTACAAAAAAAAACACAACAAGGGTACAAGGATAGTACAAGGATTTAGTACAAGGATATTATGAAAAAACTTTGTGGCAACACTTCAGCCATTTAACTATACCGTAGCAACTTTCACTCGGCCGTTTTATAGTCCATGTAAAATCTATTGGCGCTTCAAGGTCACACTTTCTCGTTTCCCCAGTCATCGGTTACTATGGTAGCGACCAAGAAGCCTGTGCATTCACACTTATTTTCAGCACTTCAGTTGAGGATTTGATTCCAATACGTTCAGACGACTTGCTTTATTATTATAAGTCAAAATTTTCAGTTGTGCATAAATGCGTTAACTATTTACATAAAGAAAAGTTTAACAATATGTATAAAATGGTTATAATAAATCACAGATGTTTTTGTAAAAATACAAAAATTCCTTTTAATTTAGAATTCTTACTAAAACATTATGAATCTCTACCTTCTAAAGAAATTTTCACTTTCTAAAAATGTGTCAACAGACCATAAATCTTAAAATACATAATAAAATTATACAAAATATTGTTATTGCATTAAGACCTCTTTCAATTCTTGTAAAATAATAAAATAATTAATACAGTACAATTTTGGAATAGAAACTTTACTATGGTCCACATAACTTCATAATATACTTATTAACATACAACTTAAATTTAAGGTATTTCAGAACTACATTCTCTTAAATAAATTAATTATTAAGAAATACTTTTAATTACTTTAAATTAAAAGAATCGTACAAATATAAAGAAAAATAGTGAGAAATTATAACTAATTACTCATTAAAATTAGCGAAATATTCAATCATCTTAATGATATTATTTCTGTAAATAATGCAACTGTGTGTGAAAAAAAAATTACTTTTTTAGTAGAATTTTTTAAATCTTACGGATTAGAATATAACATACAATTTTTGAATTGTAATTTTATGAAATGGGATTATATCTTAAATTTACGAACTTAGAAACAGGTCTGATATTACTCATAAAATTTTGTGTAAAGTATTAAGTATTCTTCAAAGTGTAGTCTAAATAAACATACTTTCATCATGCACGGAGAGCCCACACGATGCATGACACCCCTTAACACAGTGGGAAAAAAGAGTAAAGTCATTCCCCAACTGTCGTTAATATAGTTACAGTTGGTCATCGGGGAAAAATCAGTGACCTTGAAGTGCCTATAGAGTTTACACCGAGTATAGTTTGCGCTCTCACACATATCCCTGGGGTTTCGAAAGAACTATTTTTAGAACTACTGTTTTAGAATGTCATTATAAACATTTAACACTCGTATCTCAAACGAAAAAAAATCTTAACATTTTTAAAGCAGGGAATTTTAGAACAAGAGTGGAGAAAAAGTTATTTAAAAGTTTTTCCATTTGTTAAAGAAAACTCCTATACGTGGAATCATATATGCAAACTAGACGACCCGACAGACGTTGTCCTGTTTTAACACTGTAAATCCAAAAATTGTAAAATGTTTTTAAATAAATTATGAATTGGACCGTTTTCATGGAAAAAGTAAGGAAAAAAATTATTTTAAAAATACTTAATGCAACCACGCGTACAGTCATCACAAACGTAATTAGATTAAATTAAAATACCAACATCGCCTGTAAGAGGATTCGATCCTGGGACTTCACGTACTGAAGCCCGTTGCGCCTACCACTGCGCCATAAATACGTTGCCAGTGAAGGGTTTCGAGCGGCATATAATAATCTCAATAACTGCGCAATTCTGGATTTTTAACTCAAAGAAAACTTTTTCTATCGGATCAAATTCTGAATGTACACTGTTCTCGAATCAACTTCATTACATACACAAAATTTCATCAAAAGCAGTTCAGCCGTTTAGGAGAAGTTCTATTACGAGCACACTGACAGAAGAATTTTATATATAAAGATATACATATACACGTAAAGAAAAGAAAATTTAACAGATCATGGCTTTAATAAAAAATATTTCAATTAAGTAATAATTACTAAATAGTGTTTCAAACAAAATACCACGAACGTTGGTAATAATCATTTTTTAAAGATATGGTAATTATTGTTTGGAAAGAAGGCGTTTGAGAAGTAATGGAATGTTTTTCGAACAAATTTAAATTTGCATTACTGATGTATGCCTTTCAAAACCATAGTGTATTAAATTTCGTGGAATTATATCAAAAAGTTTGGATTTGTTAAGAAGAACAACGAAAAAAATTTTCATTTATATATACATAGAGGTGAAACAAGTCTTTAATATCAAATAAATTTTTTGTATAATTTTATTACATATTTAAAATTTACGACAGTTTAAGACAAACACTTTTTAGATGTATAGATATTTTTAGTGAGAACGAGACCCTCTAAAGCAATCTGGAATTATTTTGACAATATAATAATAATTTTTTCAAAATTTAAATAGTTTTAAAACGAAAAGAAATTAATATATCATGGTGTTTATAAAAAACATTTCAATGAAGTAATAATTACTAAAAAAGCATTTTAAACAAATAATTACCACATACCTTGGTAATTATTTTCTTAAAGATTTGGCAATTATTTTTTGGAAGGAAAACGTCTGAGAGCTAATGGAATGTTTTTAGAACGAAATACAGTACTGATATACTTCACTTAAACCACGGTATACCAAATTCAGTCCAAATATACCATATTGTTTGGAATTGTATAAAGAAAATTTTCGAAAAAACTTTTCATTCACTTATAGAGAAAGATTAAATAAGTCTTGAATATCTTATAAATTTTTGTATAACTTTGTATAAAGTATTTGAGTGACTTTTGCAACTTTTTGATTTTCCTTAGTGGATAAATTTATAATAGTATCGTAAACATGAAAAATCAAATAGAAATAGTAGTATATAGTTTTAATTGTTTCAAATTATGTTATATATAAACATTTTTACATTATAAAAAAATAAAGGCAAGAACATTCAGCTTTTTTTTTTCCTGTATATACCGTTATTTTTGTACCCACAAACAAACCATGTTGTTACACTAACCCGTACAAGTACGTGACCAGCTCTCAAGTATCAATCGTCAGAAAACGTACCAGTACGTGTCCCGCATACATTACCATATTTTACATATTACATTATATTTTACATATTATATTATATTCTTTAATATAAAATTAAATTATATCATATTGTTTAATATAACAGTAAATTATATCATATTCTTTAATATTACATTATATTTTACGATATTATTTTATATTCTTCATTATAACATTAAATTTTATCATATTCTTTAATATAGCATTAAATTATATCATATTCTTCAATATTACATTATATTTTACCATATTATATTATATTCTTTAATATAACATTAAATTATATCATATTCTTTAATATTACATTATATTATATCATATTCTTTATTATTACATTATATTATATCATATTATATTCTATTCTTTAATATAACATTATATTATATTATATTCCTTAATATTTCATTGTATTGTACCGTAATCTTTAATATTACATTATATTATATCATATTCTTTAATATAACATTAAGTTATATCATATTCTTCAATACTACATTATATATTACCATATTATATTATATTCTTTAATATTTCATTATATTATACCATATTCTTTAATATTACATTATATTATATCATATTCTTTAATATTACATTATATTTCTTTAATATACCTTATATATACAATGTGTTAAAAGGTGTAGATTAACAAAGTAAACTTTATTTTATTATAAAAAACATTCCATCACTCTTAATACTTAATAAAGTCACTCAAATACTTAATAAAAGTCACTCAAATTCACTCAATTTATTAAAAAAAGACACATTTTCAGCATGCACAGATTTTCTTTAGGAAATATGAGGCTTTTTAAAGCAATCCGGAATGATTTTGACAATATTGTATTAAGCATTTCTAAATCTAATCATTCCTTTTTTATAGAATTTAAATAATATTAAAATGTAAAAAATAACAAATCAAGGTTTTTATAAAAAGTATCTTAAAGTAATAAATAACTAAAGAGTATTTCAAATAACATAATTACCACATACCTTGACAATAATATAAATAAATATCAGCTTCCGTCCAAAAACACGTGAAATCAGCAAAATACATTAGATTGGCCAAGAATGGCTGATACACCATTTACTAGTTTGTTTGAGCATGGCATGAATCTTTGGCTTTTGTTGGCGACATTAGAACTTGCATAAGATCATAAGCTATTCCACCTTGTCTAAAACTTCAGCATAATATACTGATGCCAAATTTAAAAGTACAAATAGCCACTAGGAATTAAGTATTTATTTATAGATAAATACATGCGGAATGCGAATACAGAATATAGAGAATTAAAACTCTAAAGTGGCTTTTAAATACAAGCTAAATATTTTTTAAATATTCCACGAGTGAGCATGATGATTTATCACAAGGACACTGTAAATTATTTTTTTAATTCAGCTGCTGAAATCATTGTAGATTTTTTTATTCTCCATTTCTGAATATGCGAAACAGTACGAGAGTAGAATAAAATATTCTACAAAGTAAGAAAGCATTCGAGGATGTGAAGAAAAAAATAGAAAATTGCTTACACATAAATGTGTTCTTTTTGAAAAAAAAAAACTTTTAACTCTTCTTTACATTTTTTTTCTTGAAATATATCACGATGATATAATTCATGCTCTACATTAAAGGGAAAATGGTTAAAAAATTCTAGTATAAATATATTTATATATAAAATTCTTCTGTCCATATGTTTGTAATAGAACTCCTCCTAAACGACTGGACTGATTTGGATTAAAGTTTAAGTTTTTCGAATGGCAGCATTAGCAAATAATCGTTTGAGGTTTTAAAAAAAAATAATACATTTCAAGGCTTCAACTAATCAAGGAAGGGATAGAAATTTGATAAACTTGATTCGTCAGTTGTTCCTCAGGTAACATTTGCATATATGGTGTTCTTTTTGAAAAAAAAAACTTTTAACGCTTCTTTGCATTTTTTTTTCTTGAAATATATCGCGATGATATAATTCATGCTCTACATTAAAGGGAAAATGGTTCAGAAAATTCTAGTATAAATATATTTATATATAAAATTCTTCTGTCCATATGTTTGTAATAGAACTCCTCCTAAACGGCTGGACTGATTTTGATGAAAGTTTAAGTTTTTAGAATGGCAGCATTTGCAAATAATCGTTTGAAGTTTAAAAAAATAATGCATTTCAAGGCTTCAACTAGTCGAAGAAGTTATAGAAATTTGATAAAATTGACTCGTCAGTTGTTCCTCAGGTAACATTTGCATACATGGTGTTCTTTTTGAAAAAAAAAACTTTAACTCTTCTTTGAATGTTTTTTCTATTTTTCGTGAAATATATCAAGGTGATATATTTCACTGTAGATTTTTTATTCTCTACATTAAAAGAAAAATGCTTTAAAAAATTCGTAGTATAAACATCTTTATACATAAAATTCTTCTGCCCGTGTGTTTGTAATAGAACTCCTCCTAAACGGCTGGACTGATTTTGATGAAATTTTCTGTGGGAGTACTTAAGGGCTCCCCTTGGCAAATTTGGCGAAAATATTGGCGATATTAATAAAACACAGAGGTAATCCATCCAAACATTGTATTTCTTGTTTTTTCTGGAGACTTTAATTAATGCACAGTTCGCCATCGTTATAGAATTATGTACTCTTACTTAATTAAAGAAAAAGACTTTAAAACCGGACATTTATATTTATGGTCAATTAATCCCTTGACAGTTTACAAACGCAACAGCTCCAAATTATTAAGAATCAGCCATAGCGAACCTTTAATGATTTGTTATATCTAATTTTTTTAAGCATTGAGCACTTTTAATATATAAGAAATACACAAGGAGAGCTGGATGCAAGTATCCTATAAATTATAATATAGATACAAATTGTTTGGACACGGTGAGATCAGAAAATGTTAGGCAACCATACATAAACTATTATCGCCAAGTTGGCGGGAGAACCCAGTTTTTTAGTCAAGCCATTTTCTGTATGTAATTAAGTTGGTTCAAGATGGATTTAGATTCACAATTGGATCGGATAAAAAATGTTTTTTATTAAAAATCCAAAATTGCTTCTTTATTGAGATTACTATATTACCGCTCGAAACCCTGTCTGTGGTGCAGTGGTCAGCGCAGTACAAGAAATCCCAGGATCGAATCCCCGTACAGGCTAAGTGAGAATTTTCATTTAATCTAATTACTTTTAAGATTATTATACGCGTGGTGGCGTCAAGTAGTTTTAAAATATTTTTTTCTTTACTTTTGCATGAAAACGGTCCAATTTATAATTTATTTTAAATTATTTTACAATTTTTGGATTTACAGTGTTAAAACAGGACAACGTCTATCGGAACATCTAGTATAATATAAAATAACTATAAAACAGCATGATAGAAATATTCATCATCATGCAAATATACATATTAAGCTCTGTACAAAATAATATATTTTCTTATCATTTTTTTCCTTGATAATAATTAAAAAACAATTATTATTCTTATTTAGACACAAATTAATTCGTTATACATTGGAAGTAAAACAATTGAACATTTATGTAAATTTCTGTCATATGATTTGGGGAAGATTTTTTGGGGTATTCGATATAAATTGCACAGGAAATTACAAAAACACAAAAAACAAACTTTTTTATTAATTTCTACTCTGCAGGAACCCCTGAAACGGTCACACGTATATCTGGGAATCCGAAAGAACCATTTTTAGAACTACTGTTATAGAATGTCAGTATAAACATTTAACACTCGTATCTCAAACAAAAGAAATCAGCATTTTTAAAGCAGGGAAATTTAGTACAAACAAACGTGGAGTAAAAGTTATTTAAAAGTTATTTTATTTGTTAAATTAAACGCCTGTATGTGGAATCATATATGTAAACTAGACGACCCGACAGACGTTGTCCTGTTTTAATGCTGTAAATCCAAAATTTGTAAAATGTTTTTAAATAAATTTTATATTCGGCCGTTTTGATGGAAGAGTAAGGAAAAAAAATTATTTTAAAATTACTTGAGACCACCACACGTAACGTCATCAGAAAGATAATGAGATTAAATTAAAATTCTCACATCGCCTGTACGAGGATTCGATCCTGGAACTTCTCGTACAGGCGATGACCACTGCGCCACAGATACTTTGGCAGTGAAGGGTTTCGAGAGGCATTATAATAATCTCAAAGAGCGCGCAATTCTGGATTTTTAATAAAGAGGAACTTTTTTATTGGATCCAATTGAAAATCTAACAAAATTTCATCAAAATCAGTCCAGCCATTTAGGAGGAGTTTCATCACAAACACACGAATAGAATAATTTTAAATATAAGCATAACTTTTGAAATATTTAAGGAGAAACGGGACTTTTGAAATAACACTTTTTAACCAAAATTATAAGAGTCCGTACCGTACTTGAATGTTTTAATTATTTAGCGGTTATAATTTAACGACTTTTTTATTTTGTCTATCAAATATTTGTTTTTGTAGGATTTAATATCATAAAACAGTTACTAAAGCACTGTATAATTTTAAATAATTTTTTTTTACATAAATAGCGTTTATTTTAAGTGAAAATTGTTATCCAGTTTTGCTTCTTCATAAATTCTAAAGTTGAAATGAAAAAATAAAAGCTATTTTTAAAATTTATACATAGTAAATGTATTTACTTGGATGTTTATTATTTAGAGATTTTTTTAATATTTGTCTATTAAATGTTTTTTTGTTTTTTAGGATTTGATACCTTAAAATTCTTGAACATTCACGTCCGTACTGTACTTGAATGTTTTAATAATTTACCGATTTCTATTAAAGATTTTTTATTTTTTAGGATTTGATACCGTAAAACACTTGAACTTTCACGTCCGTACCGTACTTGAATGTTTTAATTATTTACCGATTTATTTTTTTTTTGTCTATTAAATGTTTTTTATTTTTTAGGATTTGATACCGTAAAAACACTTGAGCATTTATGTCCGTACCGTACTAGAATGTTTTAATTATTTACGATTTTTTTTTATTTTTGTCTATTAAATTTTTTATTTATTTTGTTTTTTAGGATTTAATAGCGTAAAACACTTGAACTTTCACGTCCGTACCGTACTTGAATGTTTTAGTTATTTACAGATTTTTTTGTCTATTAAATGTTTTTTGTTTTTTAGGATTTGATACCGTAAAACACTTGAACATTTAAGTCTGTACCGTACTTGAATGTTTTAACTATTTACGAATTTATTTTATTTTTATCTATTAAATTTTCTATTTATTTTGTTTTTTAGGATTTAGTACCGTAAAACATTTGAATATTCAAGTCCGTACCGTACTTAAATATTTTAATTATTTAGCTATTTTTATTTAATGGTTTTTTTTTTCATTTTTTTCTATTAAATGTTTTTTATTTTTTAGTATTTAATACCGCAAAACAGTTGCTAAAACTTTGTTTAATCTTAAATAATTGGGTTGTATATATAGCATTTAACGCAAATGAAAATCGATATCCAGTTTTGTTTCTATATAAATTCTAAACCAAAATGAAAAAAGTGAAAGCGATTTTTTTAGTTTATGTCTATAAAATGTATTTATTTGAATGCTTTAATTATTTAGAGAATTTTTTAACCATTTATCTATTAAATGGTTTTTGTTTTTTAGGATTTAATACCGTAAAAGACTTGAAACATTCAAGTCCGTACTGTACTTTAATGGTTCAATTATTAAGCGGTTATTATTTAAAGATTTTTTTTGTTTATTAAATGTGCTTTGTTTATTAGGATTTAATACCGTAGAAAAGTTGCTAAAATATTGTTTAATTTTAAATAATTTTGTTATTAAAATAGGATTTAATGTAAGTAAAAGTTCATCCCAGTTTTGTTTCTATAAAAATTCTAAAGTTGAACTGAAAAAATAAAAGCGATTTCATTTAAATTTATGTCTATTAAATGCATTTACTTGAATGTTTTAATTATTTAGCGGTTTTTTAAATTTTTGTCTGTTAACTGTTTTTTGGTTTTTAGTATTAATACAGAAAAATACTTGAACATTCAAGTTCATACCGTACTTGAATATTTAAATTATTTAGTGGTTATTATTTAACGATTCTTTTACTTTTATCTATTAAATGTCTTTTGTTTTTTAGGATTTCATACCGCAAAACAGTTACAAAAACTTTGCTTAATTTTAAATAATTGTGTTGTATAATTAGCTTTTAACGCAAGTGAAAATCGATGTCTAGTTTTACTTTTTATATAAATTCTAAAGTGAAATGAGAAAAATGAAAGCGATTATTTTAATTTATGTCTATTAGATATATTTACTTAAGTGTTTTAATTATTTAGTGATTTTTTTAATTCTTGTCTATTAACTCTTTTTTGTTTTTTAGGATTTAATAACCCCAAAACACTTAAACATTCAAGTCCGTACCGTACATGAATGTTCAAATTATTTAGCAGTTATTATTTAGCGTTTCTTTATCTTTGTCTATTACATGTTTTTTGTTTTTTAGGATAACAGTTTTTAGGATAATACCGTAAAACTTTGTTTAATTTTAAATAATTGTATTGCATAAAAAAACATTTAACGTAAGTGAAAATCTATACCCAGTTTTATTTCTAAAAAATTCTAAAGCTGAAAGGGAAAAAAATGAAAGCGATTTCCTTTGATTTATGTCTATTAAATGTTTTTATTTTAGTTTGAAAAAGTATACTAAAATTTCTCACAAGTAGTTAAAAATTAAACATATGTTTCTTGGTGTTTAAAAAAAGTAAAAGACAGCTTATCAGTGAACTTGCTGTTGCATCCCGTTGTACAATTTTTTTTAAGAATTCTTAAATTGGCAGCTGGCTAAAAGAAATTTTATTTTTCTCATAGATTAACATTGTGCGGGAAGAATCTAATATGGCAGGTACAGACCCACCTTAAGGTCAAATTTTGCAGGATTACATTACTTTCTTAGCGTATATGTCACAAAAATAAGAGAAAGAAAAAAGAGCGTGTGAATTTTTACTCTGCGACCCACAAATGTTATTCCTATCTCCTCAAAAATTTTTGTTTGAACTCTGTTATAATCCTGTCCAATGCAATTTACACATTTATGAGCAATTTTACTTTCATGTATGTCAAACACACCCCAGTTCCGAAACTCGAGTCGCGGGTCCCGAATCTAGGACGGTTCAGTGAGAGGTAACCAAATGACTAAATTCTGACACCGATTTTTCGTTTCTTTTTTGACACTCAATATACTTTCCTTTGTTTCAACTCGGATCTGTCTCGAATTTAAATAAAATGCGGTAAATGGAGTAGAACTTGGAGTCAAGCTTAGCGTCGATTGCAATCATTAAATGTAGATTAACCTTCAATGATTTGAGAATAAGAGCGCAAATAAACAAGTGAACGAATTCTAAACTTTGCATTCTACTTTTTCTCTGGAAATGTCATGGAAACAGGGTTTTAGAGGTTAGGGTCGCACTCCAAGGTTAATTAAGAGGACAATGTACCTTTCGAGATTTAAAATATTTATTACAATAGCCTTTTTTTCTATTCGTAATAAAATAAAATGTTCCGATACTTTTTAGAATAAATACATTTATAATTTGTTTAATAACGTTTTACCTTTAAACAATTGTACATGATATATCCGAAATCCTTCAACAAACTAGGGCCCTGTGAAGACTAACAAAAAATGTAAAGGAAATTAGATCGCAGAATGAGTTTAATGGGTAAAAATTGCAAAAATGCATCTCCAAATGTGCAAAATAAGATTAAATAAAACTACTCCAAATTTAATTAGTAAAAATTATGAAAATGTATCTCCGAAAGTACAAAACAAGAAAAACAACTCCGGGATTAATAAGTCATAATTGCAAAGATATGTCTCCGAATGTAGAACATGAGATGAGAAAGAACCACTCCATGTTTAATGGGTGAAAATTGCAAAAATGTGTCTCCGAAAGTACAAAATGAGAAAGAACCCTTCCGTGTTTAATAAGTGATAATTGCGAAATTTTCTCGATGAATATACAAAAAGGAATGAGAAGGAAACACTCTATTTAATGGACGAAAATTGCTAAAATGTGTCTCCGAAAGAACAAAATGAGAAAGAACTACTTCATGATTAATGAGTAATAATTGAGAAATTTTGTCTCTGAAAGTATAAAATGAAATGAGAAAGACCACTCTGTGTATAATGGATGAAATTGTGAAAATGTGTCTCCGAATATACAAAATGAAATGAGAAAGAAACACTCCTTTTTTAATAAGTGAAATTGAAAATTGTATGAATGTACAAAACAATGAGAAAGAATCATCCTAATTCAAATGTTATCTACTTTAATTCCGGTATGATTTAATAATGAAAAACTGTGCGTGAAATAACCATTTAATTTTTATTTAAAATTTGTTTCATTTTACAGTTCTTACATATTCTTAAAAATTCCCTTTTTATAATGTAAATAATATCAGAAACAGTAAAATTAGAAAATATCAAAGCAAAAATAAGGAAAGATAATAGTCTTCAAGCTAGTGGTACTTTTCAAAACAAATGAAAGGAATATGTTTACGCCGCCAAAGTAGTAAAATTTGAATTGTAAAAGAACATGGATTTCTTAGTAGGTTTTCTTTTTTCTGACTCATTAATTTGAATGACTTGTACCAAGTAAACAATATGCAATAGTGACTTGTGATTGTCACAAGTGATAAAAGTGTTGCCAAATTCAGTACACTAGAAATTTTAAACTAAATTAATTATCATATTTAACAGTAACTTTAATCGCATAATGAGTGTAGCTCGTCATTGTGCGGTATGGAATGAAAAACTAATGACGAGCTAGACTCGTCATTTTACCGGAAGGGATTAATATCATAAAAGTCAAAAAGTATCCAACTTTCTCTAGCCTTGTGTGAACATGATCAAACGAAACTTAATGAGCTAGATGTATGAAAATCAGAATGAAGTTTTTACCATAACTGTAGATCTGTAATCCGGTTTCTAGACAATCCTTTGCTTATAGATATTTTGTCAAAATAAAAAAAGTGTAATTACTTGGATATTACATTTAATTCCTACTCGAATTTCCAAACTACATAAAAGCAATATTGATGAAACTAATATAATTTTTATCCTAGAGATAGATAAACCTGCAGCTTGAAGGGCGTATGCCATAAAGCCTTACCTTTACTTATTTAAATTTAAAAAGAACTTACACCAGTATGGCGCTGCTTTAAAAGCTCTAATTCATATTGCAAAATCACTGATCGAATTTCAATCGAAACAAATTAAAATGTGAAACGGTAGAATTGTTAAATCTCATTTTGATGAATGAAAAAGTAGACTGAAATATAAAAAATACAATGAAGTATCTAACCTTGTAACAATATGCACGACCTTTCGCTTTAAGTTCTAACATATAAGCCCTTACCCGTTACTTATAATTTGAACTGAAAAGAACTTACACCAGTATGGCGCTGCTTTAAAAGCTCTAATTCATATTGCAAAATCACCTGAAAAAACTGAGAAGGGAGACTATAAGATTGTTAAATCTCATTTCGATGAATACAAAATCTCACTGAAATATGAAAAAATAGAATAAGGTATCTGAATTGGTGCCAATATGCATGGCCTTTCGCTTTAAATTCTAACACATAAGCCCTTACTTATAATTTGAATTGAAAAGAGCTTAGACTTGTATTGCAGTGCTTTAAAAGCTCTAATTCATACTACAAAATCACTGACCGAATTTCAGTCGAAACAAATCAAAATGGGAGACAATAAAATTGTTAAATCTCATTTTGATGAATAAAAAATCCGACTTACATATGAAAAAATAGAATGAAGTATCCAAGTTTTCCTCAATATGTACGGTATTTGCTTTCTTCCTTCAGACTTTCGCTTTAAGTTCTAAGAAATAGGTTATACTGCATGTGCAAAATTTCTAAACATGGCTTTAGAAGTTATGAACTTGATTTAAATGTACAAAAATTCGAAAAATATGTCGCCGGCCAACAAATTTAAAGAAGAGAATTTTAACTCCTGTAGCCGTAAATTGGAATATGAATTCATTAGTACGATACGAAGAAATACATTTTCGTACTTCCGTACTGATATGTTTGAATTTAGTTTTTGACAAAAGGGTTTTATCATCCCCTGTATAATAATAGCCTAAGTTGTCTGTCCATCTGTCCGTCTGTCTGCGAATTTATGAAGTGGTTGTACCTGGAATGGATACAGGCATCCATATAAGGCGATTTCACGCAACAGGGCAAATCTCAAATTATGACAATTCTGGCTTTAGTTTCAAACGAAAAGGCAGGTTTATTGTCTGTCTATTGGCTGTTGTAAACATTAAAATGAATGGGAAGGACATTATAGTAGTTCGTGACCTTGCGACAAATTGCTCTATTGTATTTTTGATGAGTTAGGGTTAGCAAAATTCAAAGCGAGTTCAAAAACGTTCGAAATCCACCCCTTTCCCCCTTTTCGAGTGTTTGTTGCATTTTTTATTCTTCCACAATTTATCTTAAGTCAAAGGAATATAATTAGGTCAAAATATATAGAGTCAAAACTTTGATATAAATAATATAACAATTACCAACAAATTTTATTTATTTTAGAGTTTACATTCTCTATAGTAGTGTTCGAGATAAATTGTTCCCCTTTAGGACAATTTTGACTAAACAAAGAAATTTTTTAATCAGTTATTGAATTCAATTTTAAGATTCCAGTGTTCATTATTCTTCGTGTTTATCCGCACCCCCTATATAATAATAACCTAAGTTATCTGTCCATCTGTCCTCGAATTTATGAAGCGGTTGATCCTGGAATGGATAGAGGCATCCATATTGGAATTTTGATCAGTTAGGGTTAGTAAAATTCAAAAGAAGTCTTTAAAACGTTCGAAATCCACCCCTTCCCTCTTTTCGAGTGTTTAATGACATTATTTCAAATTCTGTTGTCTCCGGTTAAGAGTAAAACATTAAATTTATCCATTTATCACATAATAAAATA
Source organism: Pardosa pseudoannulata (assembly GCA_032207245.1). NCBI lineage: Eukaryota > Metazoa > Arthropoda > Arachnida > Araneae > Lycosidae > Pardosa > Pardosa pseudoannulata. The sequence continues at coordinate 19,201,968 of CM063497.1, forward strand.
AAAGTAATATTATTTTTCTAACATTATGACGTCATTCCTTTAACCATCTTCTTTAATCATTTCTTATTTTAAATTATTTAAATATCGTCTGCATTATTTTCATACGTTTTATCACTGAACTTAGATATTACGTCAATAATTTTCTTTTATATTTAGCTTAAATAATAGATTAGGTACATATGTGATCATTTTAAATTTAATCATCGATTATTTTTTGTTGCCATGAAAATTTTATCACCGGTATTAACAACAAATTCTTTTCATAAAAGTCTAGGAGTCTATTTCACGGACTAATAAATATCTAGCGTTTAAGTTATATATCTTTGAAAATTAAGAAGTTTGTTCGTTTGTGTGTTTGTTTTTTATACATAACCACACGGTTTGCAATCGATTCGCTCCATTTTGGACATCATTCATATATACCGCCAAATAATCACTGTCGATATTAAAACCTCTGCTGTCCATCCTATAGCGTAACAGGACAAGATAAATTAAAGTTGTCAACTAACATGCGGTCATTAAAGATAAACAAATTATTTAGCGTGTACCAGATAGTTCTCAGCCAAAAGGCAAACCATTTTTTTACTTGCCTTATAGGGTACTTTAGAATTCTAGAAAATTAAAAAATTTACTGATCCCGTCATATGATGGGCTCATGCCAGTTTTATAATATACTTACAGCACAAACGTAGTAAGTTTAATACTGGTTTGTTTATTCCAAGGGATAAAGTACTTTCTCCGTCTTGCATTTTAAATTTTGTTTACATTTTGAAGAATGGAGAATTAATCCAGGCGGAAATTGATTAGCTTTTGGTTTATAATACTGAATACAAATGACATAGATCGGGGTTTAAAACTGTTAATAAATTGTTTGTGAGTTTAAAATATATAATGATTTTATCTTAGAGTTTAGAAGTTTGGGACCGCTGAAGATTATAAAATTTTGCATTCAATGGACGTGGAAATATGTGCAGTTTATAAGGCGATTTCACGCTGCAAGGTACATCTCAACTTATGGCAATTATGGCTTTACTTTCAAACGGAAGGGCAGTTTATTGTTTGTCTGTTGGCTGTTGTAAACATTAAAATGAATGCAAAGGGCATTATAGTAGTTCGTGACGTTGCGACAAATTGCTCTATTGTACAAGCCATTTACTTCCTATTTTTTTCAGGGTGCATTAAATGTAACGGACCTGGTGATTATGGCAAGGAATGTTTGGTTTGTTCAATAAACTGTACTTCCGTATTTTTTTTAACAAAACAGCAATTTAGATTATAGAACTAGCAATGTAATATGTAAAGAAGTAACTCATTTATTGTATTACTAGCATATGATCCGTCATATGACGGAATCAGTAAAATTTTTAATTTTCCAAAATGTTTTTTGGGCTGAGAATTATCTAGTACACTCTCAATAATATTTTTTATCTTCATACTCCTCTAAAGTCTCCCGATACAGTGAATGCAGTTTAGAATCACGTTGAATACATTTAGTCAAACCATGTGGTTATGTATGAAAACAAACACACAAACTTCTTAATTTTCAAAGATGTATAACTTAAAAGTACCCTATGAGGCTAGTAAAAAATGGTTTGTTTTTTGGCTGAGAATTATCTGATACATACTCAATAATTTTTATGTCTTCATACTCTTCTAAAATCTCCCGATACTGTAAATATAGTTTAGAATCAAATTCAACTCATTTAGAAAGATAGTTCAAAGTTTTTTTAGCTACGTCGAAATTATCGTTAAGTTCTTCCAAATTTTTTGCCACATTAATTAATGGAAGTAAAGGAATGAAACGATCATTTCCACTACACCCTGTAGGTAGATAGAATTGTATGTTAATATAAAATTGATAAAATTGGTGATAAAATTTTCATTGCAACAAAAAATAATCGACGATTCAATTTAAAATTATCACATATGTACCTAATCTATTATTGAAGCCAAATATAAAAGAAAATTATTTACGTCATATCTAAATTCAATAATAAAAGTATGAAAATAATGCAGACGACATTTAAGTAATTTAAATTAAGAAATGATTCAATGAGATGGTTAAAGGAATGACGTCATAATGCTAGAAAAAAGGCGTTATTTTACCTATTTATTATGTGATAAATTTAATCGCCTGCTCTTAACCGAGGAAAATAGGGCTCGAAATAATGGCATTAAATGTTAGATAAGAGGGAAGGGGTTGATTTTGAATGTTGCTAACCCTAACTGATCAAGAATCCAATATGGATGCCTCTATTCATTCCAAGTAAAACTGCGTCATAAATTCAAGAATAGGCCGACAGATAACTTTGGCTATTATTATATAAGGGATGACATTCAATCACTTTTCCATTACATTTATTTCTCAGTCAGACCGTGTGGTTATGTATGAAAACAAACACACAAACTTCTTAATTTGCAAAGATGTATAACTTAAAAGTACCCCATGAGGTTATAAAAAAATGGTTTGTATTTTGGCTGAGAATTATCTGGTACACGCTCAATAATTTGTTTATCTTCATACTCCTCTAAAGTTTCCCAATACTGTGAATGCAGTTTAGAATCACGTTGAATTCATTTAGAAAGGTAATTCAAAGTTTTCTTAGCTACGTCGAAATGATCGTTAAGTTCTTATTGCTTTTTGCCACAGTAATTAATGGAAGTAAAGGAATGTAACTATCCTTTCCACTACACCCTGGAGATAGATAGAATTTGTTGTTAATACCGGTGATAAACTTTCATTGCAACAAAAAATAATCGTTGATTAAATTTAAAATTACCACATATATACCTAATCTATTATTTAAGCCAAATATAAAAGAAAATTATTTACTTAATATCTAAGTTCAGAGATAAAACGCATGAAAATAATGCACACGATATTTAAATAATTTAAAATAAGAATAAATGAGATGGTTAAAGGAATGACGTCATAATGCTATAAAAAATGTTATTTTTGAAAGGGTGGATTTCGAACATTTTAAAGATGACGGCACTTTTTGTTGTGATTGAAACATATTTATACCAATTTATTTTAGAATCGGATTGATAGGAGAAGGTAAATTTTTCTCGCTTTGAATTTTGCTAACCCTAACTCATCAAGAATCCAATATGGATGCCTCTATCCATTCCAGGTCCAACCACTTCATAAATTCGAGGACAGACAGACAGATAACTTAGGCTGTTATTGTATAGGGGATTAACAAGCAATACAACAATTCGGTGTTACTTGAAAATAGGGCACTTCTTTGGCTGATTTCGTGAAATTACTGGCGATGTTTACAAAGCAGAATAATCTCACTTTTAGTTTTGACTGCCAAGAAAAACGCAGAAATAAAGAAGCTAATAATCTCTCAACAGTTTACGAAGCCGGTAATTCCACGTTATTTAAAAAACAGCAATAGGGAACTATCGGAAGCCAGTAGCTTTAATGCAGCACTTCGCGATTCTAAGACACAGGTCCGAGATTCGAACCTCGGACTGGGCAAGATTGACTCATTTTGGCAAATTTTGTTTGTTTACTCTCCGGACAGACAAACGTAAAACATTGTTTAAACTCAAGATTTGCATTAAAAGTAATGTTTTTTTATGCAAAAATTTTACAGTTTATTAGATCTCCCTAAAATATTGTAACATTCATCTACAATCCCAATAAGAAATTTAATCTAAGGAAAATATTAAACCCAAAGTTTATCCGGGGAATGACGGGTACTTCAGCTAGTTATGAATAAATGTAAAGCTATTGCATGATTTTAATAATTTTAAAATTCTCTTACACTGAAATTTTTGAGATGCGCGCAGACTAGAATTTACAAAATAAAAATAACGGTTTAATTTTAAAATAAAATACAAAGTATTTTAACACAGCAGACAATTTTTTACTGACTTACTTCAACTTGTTTAGCATAGAATAAATTTTAAACAGAAGAGAAAAAGGAAAATGGAACATTTTCGAGCTATGAATTTCTACGATTTTAAAGCAGGATTAAATCAAGAAGAATGCTCTCGACGGTTGCAATTGGCATTTGGAGATGAATCTCCAGCTCGTGCTACTGTATTCAGATGGTTTAAAGAATTGAGCAGAGGTCGCCATTTTCTTCAGGATGAAGAACACGCAGGAAGGCCGCCGTCGGCAGTCATACCGGATAACGTGTCTGCCATACGAAAAATGTTAATGGATGATAATCGCTGTACCTATCAATTTATACAGAAGGAATTTGACATTGAATCTGCAGCCATACACAAAATTATTAATGAAGAATTACATATGAAAAAAAGTAGTTTGTTGTTGGGTTCCCCATAATCTAACTGAGCACCAAAAAGGGGAGCATTTCAGAATCAGTAAAGAAACTCTTAAATTGCTAAATCATGGTGGCCACCGCATGATTTCTAAAATTGTATCGGGTGATGAAACGTACATACCGTTCTTTAGCTTTCCAACACGTCAAGAAAGCAAAAAAAAAGTATGGGTCTTTGAAGATGATCCCCCGCCGACAATGGTGAAAAGACAACGCGCACTGAAAAAAGGGATGTATGCCGTTTTCTTCTGAAGTACGGGATTGGTCAAAGCCATCCAGCTGGAAGGACAGAATACAGTAACAGCAAACTGGTATACACTAAATGTCTTCCACAAGTTCTACAAGAAATGAATGTTAAAGAACTAACGCTTCACCATGACAATGTATCTTCACATACAGCCGGATTAACAGTCGAGTTTCTTAAACGAAAACAAATTAAAGTGATAGAACATCCGCCGTATTCATCTGATCTAGCTATGTGTGACTTTCGGTTATTCTTTAATCTAAAAAAGAACTTACGTGGACTTCGTTTTCATTCAGAAGAAGAGATTGATGCGGCTATAAATGCATTTTTTCGTCTATTCCAAGAAATGAATAGCTTGAGACATTTAATCTGTGGAAAATTCGTCTACAAAAGTGCATTGATGCTGGAGGAGACTACTTTGAATAGACCTAAAATTTTGTAAGTATAACTTTAAAAACCTAGTTGTATCTCAAAAATTTCAGAGTGACCCTCGTATTACCCGCAAAAATCTCTTTAATTATCCATCAATTCGTTTAACAGGGGATTCGGTCGTTAAGATAGTACCTGCACACAAGTAAATACTTTTCAAAGTCACGTGGCAACATTGAAACTTAAACGAGCATCTTATTGAAAAGTGATGAATAATAAACGACTTTTACTAGTTGCGTGTATGTAATTGTATAAAAACACATAGAATAATCGATTACAGCACACAGATTAGATAATAAAAAGAATCACGAGTTTGTTTCCGGCTGATCGCAACTCTGTGAAATCACGCAATCGTATTCATCCGTCCTCTACGAACGCAAATCGCATAGATTGGGAAAAATATTAGATGCATTTGGAACACAGATAATCTGCTTACAAAAGAAATGGACTTAGGAGTTGACGCGTCATTTTTCATTCGAGAAGTAAAATAATTTCCATTATAATACAATTTACCTGTTAATCGAAACTGCTCACCGCGATTTCATGAATGAACAATTTTGTAAAATCACCTCCATTTTTTTATGTAATCAAGATGTCATAAATATTACGGATAAAAGGATAAGAATTTCACTGCTTTCGGTACTCGAAATTTAGTTGCTGTGTAATTTATTGACAAATGTTTGATACACGCCAGCCTTCCGTCTCGGTTATTGCAGTTTCTAAATAAAATTCTAGAACTCTTTCAAACTAAATCTCAATTTCAAATTAAATTATATTAATTTTGTTGTAATGTACTTACAAAACTAACACCAATGTCCGTTCTTAAAGGAAAAACACAGTAAATAAGAGATTTGAAAAAAGTTTTCAATTTTACAACTCCTCTTCAACCTCCACTCAAAATACGTGTTCTGCAAAGATCGGTTGATTTACTTGAAAAATTGAAATAAAAAATAAGTATCTAACGTGTTCTGCAAAGATCGGTCGATTTACTTAAAAATTGGAAAAAGAATTTACCAAGTATCTAAAAATTTATTATTTAATTTAATTTAATTTATTAAAAATTTATTATTAAAAGTATTTAAAATAATCAAATTTTGAAAAAATTTTCCTCAAAATGTTGTTTTTGATTAAGAATCAATTTGTTGAGTTACGATCCCCTCGCCAGATTTCAAACGCCACGCTGCAAGCACGCCACGCACGCAAGCTGCAAGCACGCCAATTTCGCCAAATGTGGTTGAAGCACCAACAAGATCCATGATTAGAAACAGGAGAATGGGCTAAGAAGAGGAGTTGAAAAAGATGATACCTTATATTTGAACTAAAACATTCATTATGTACACTAATTATTTACAGACATTATTTCTTGATTTATATATATATATATATATATAATATATATATATATATATATATATATATATATATAACATTTCTTTACTCGACGTTTATCATCAATTTCGATTTAAAGGTTTTATATTTCGCAGACATGGTTGCCGTTCCCGATTTCAGCCAAGGAGCTATGGAGAACTGGGGTCTTATCATGTACAGAGAACCAAGTATGCTGTTTGACAGAAGATATTCTTCCACTGGCCGATAAAGAGGCAACAGCTGCTATCATCTCACACGAACTGGTCACCAGGTAAGGCCACGCAAGGCCATCAAGCTCTTCAACGCCCCATTATGATCAATATTTAAGAAGTAATACTTATTCGTTAAAATTTCGTTGAGATGCTCTTATGAAGATTGGCATAAAGGAAATTTTTGAAGAAATATTAGGTAATTTTGGCATGTTTCCGCATGGGAACATTAGTGTATTATGCTAGATTTACCTCCTTCTTTCACACTCCAGTGAAAAATTTACGGAATCTATTTCTTGTGCCCATGATATTTCTGGAGTGAAGTGTCCAAAAGAAATGCACCAAATAGGTTAAAAAACATTTTATTTCTTACACCTGGAAAACATTTTTAGATATTATTTAGTAGACTATGTATAATGTTTAACCCTCCAAGTGGAACACATCGAGGAAAAATGTCTCCAAAAATACGCTAAAGGTTTACTGTGTCAGTGGCCAAAGTGTTCTATGATTTTTTACTTCACCCTTAGTCGATTAGAATGGAATACGGGAAACCCACCCTCGTTATTGTCCCTTTACTTCCGGTTATAGATATATAGATATTATAAATTGTTAATTTTTAATACATATAAAGCTCTTAAAGTCTCGAAGACCATCCCATAAGAAAAAAGGGATTCGAAATGTAGAAACAAAAATATGCTTTGAGAGATTTATTTATATTTTTTACGAAAGTCATCCAAGATATTTAAGTGGTGCAATTAGAGATACATGTGTTACCGCAAACGAAATACTTCGAAATAGAGATTTACAAAGCCATGAAAATCTATCAGCGTCTATGTGCCTCAGGGGTAGAGGTGCATCTTCAATAAATGTTAGTCAAAGAGGGATGCAGTTCCCAAACAATCGACCTGACCCTCGTACGCAAAACTCTATGTGGGAAACCACTAGCAGAAATGAACACTACATCCGTTTTCGGAGCGTTTTTGGAGGTCGAAATTGTACGTGACAACCGCTTTGTAGACATCATCGGTTTGGCGGAATTGTACGTGCGAAATAATTAAAAATAGTTAATATAATTTAAACTAGCTGTCAGTGTTCATGGAATCTCCGAAGGTTGCTGATACATGCTTTTCCAGATATAGAACCATCGAAGAATTTATTAATATGTGAGTGTTGAAATAGTTAACCAAGAATTGTAGACAAGCCATTGTTTGTTGGTGTGAAGGTCAAACGCCGATGTTTTAGTACAGGTATTGTTATTTGTCAATATCTGATCAGTTATTTATCACTATCAGATACTATAATATAGCCCATCATATGGCGGGATTAGTAAAACTTTTAATATTCCAGAACTGTTAAGTACCCAATGAGGCATGTAAAAAATGGTTTGTTTTTTGGCTGAGAATTATCTGGTTCACTCTCAATAATTTATTTATCTTCATACTCCTCTAGAGTCTCCCGATCCTGTAATGCAGTTTAGAATCACGTTGAATTCATTTAGTCAAACCGTGTGGTTATGTATAATAAACAAACACACAAACGAACAAACTTCTTAATTTCCAAATATATATAAATTAAAAGTTAGATATTTATTAGTCCGTGAAATAGACTCCTAGACTTATATGAAAAGAATTTATTGTTAATACCGGTGATAAAATTTTCATTGCAACAAAAAATAATCGACGATTAAATTTAAAATAATCACATATGTACCTAATCTATTATTTAAACCAAATATAAAAGAAAATCATTTACGTAATATCTAAGTTCAGTGATAAAAGATATTAAAATAGTGTAGACGATATTTAAATAGTTTAAAATATGAAATGATTAAATGAGATGTTTAAAGGAATGACGTCACAATGCTAGAAAAAAATGTCATTTTACCTATTTATTATGGCATAAATTGGTAAATTTAATGGCCTACTCCTAACCGGGAAAAGTAGGGCTTGAAATAATGGAATTAAACTCTCGAAAAGGGAAGAAGTTGTGGATTTCGAACTTTTTAAATACGACAGTATTTTTCACGGTGATATGAAGAATTTTATACCAATTTATTTCAGGCTCGAATCGATAATTTAGGAGAAGATAAACTTGATTCTCTTTGAATGGATGCCTCTATCCATTCCAGGTCCAACTGCTTCATAAATTGGAGGACAGGCGGACAAATAACATAGGCTATTATTATATAAGGGATTGTTATTTATCACTAAGGTGGATATTCTGGTTTCACTGATAACCGTAAAAAATTTGAAGACCAGGGCTATTTAATGGCATATGAATGGGAATAATAATGGATAATATAATGAGAGACGAGATAAGATGGCTTAATAATGTTCTGATGATAAGTAGTGTTGTAATGTACTTACAACACTAACACCAGTGTCCGTTCTTAAATAGTAAACACAGTAAAAAAGCTGATACCTTATATTTGAACTAAAACATTTATGTACGCTAATTATTTACAAACATTATTTCGTGATTAATATCTATATATAACATACATTACTCGACGTTTATCATGACAACAATTCATTAATTTCTTTTTTGTTTTACGCCTTATTCCTTAACCCCTTCCATGTTTTTCCCGTGCTGAACTCGGGCAGGCGAAATGTACCATCCTGGATTATCCCGAATGTAGCTCGGGCACTGTGCAATCAGTCTCTCCCGAATTATTTAACAAGTGCTTTTTATGGTTTCGAATAATTTTGTTTACTTTTTTGGCTACTAGATTATTTGCTGCTTAAAGAGAGACAGTAGAGGGAGTTTGGTTTGGTTTGGAGCGTTACGGTCTACTTTTTTGCGACACGAGGGCTAATGAGAAAGGAACCTACAGCCGATTCCGAACGGCTACGGACATCCATTCCACAGTGGGATTTGAACCCACGAACTCTAGTACCGAAGGTTAGCACCCTACCCAATCGGCCATCATTCGGAGACAGTAAAGGGAAGAAGGTAAGGATAGAAACAAGGTTCTACTGTCCAGATTGCGATGTTGGACTCTGTGCAGTACCGTGTTTTCGATTGTATCATACACGACAAAATTTTAATTAATAATTTCATAATCATTTATGTAAATGCATAGGATATAAATAAAATGTAATTCAAGATAAAAGCTAGGTATTCTAAGCTTATATTTATAGTTAGTGTGAATTGACTCCATAGTTAATGATTTCTGACGTACAGAAAGCCAAGTATACAGGTAAACTACTCATTTATTTAAATTGATTTTTTTTACATTAATTTTTAGGAAATTTTGTATGCGAATGATACTATTACGTTTAAAAAGCTATGTATATATGAAAATAAGAATAAAAAAATTGATATTTTTTACCCATTATCCCGAAATAAAATGAACCTGGAAGTGGTTAACCAATAGATTCCGAGACCCAAGAAAATGATTTATGAATTACATCAAGTTTATCTCCAGTAGTTACAGGGAAGCAGGCTGGGGCTTTCATCAGGCTGTACAACGGTGCTGGACTTCGAGCGTAAAGGGCGTCGGTACTGGCGTAGCGGCCGTTATTTTGCTGTATGTCTATGCTGGCATGCGGGTTATGGAATCGATTGCTGGGCCGGGCTCTCTTTGGATGTCCAGCAGCTGTTCAATCCCAACTTCGACTCCTCTTTCTTCACTCTCTTTCACAACTCCTCACCTCGGTTTTAACGCCCCTTTTTTCTTTGCTAATCACTTGTTGGTGAAATTTCCCCACATCTGCACCCCCTTCGGGCGTGCAGGTGGGCTCATTAAAATAGCCCCTTTGTGAAACCTGGCATAATTTTTTATCCCCTGACCCCATAATTCACTGTTACATTTCTGTGAGAGCTTGACCGTTACGCTTGTCCCATTCCGTGATGGATAACTCCTCTTCAGGGGTCCCTAAAACACGAAGTCAACAGCTACACCTAAATTCTTCTTGGAAATTTCTCCCACATCTGTGCATGTACGTGCTGACCATCGTGGGAAAGTACCTCGGTACGCCTTTATATATTGAAATTTTGTTGCAATAAAAATAGCAAGTAATATGCTTTATTTACGTAAAAGCATTGCCAGTTTGTATACTTATTTCTTGGATTCTCTCTAATTGTTTAACACAAAAACTCCCGTTTCCAAATGATATATTCAACCAATTTTAACAGAACTTCATTTCGACTCCAAGCCATTTATTTTCTTTTATAAAATCCAGTAATATTTATCTATATATCTATTAATCTCTCTCTCTCTCTCTCTCTCTCTCTATATATATATATATATATATATATATATATATATATATATATATATATATATATATATATATATATATATATATATATATATATATATATATATATATATATATATATATATATATGTGTGTGTGTGTGTGTGTGTGTGTGTATCAGGTTTATTGTAATCAAGATGTCATAAATATTACGGATAAAAGGATAAGAATTTCACTGCTTTCGGTACTCGAAATTTAGTTGCTGTGTAATTTATTGACAAATGGCTGATACATGCATAGCCTTCGGTCTGGGCTTTTGCAGTTTCTAAATAAAATTCTAAAACTCGTATAATAGATAAATTCTATAATAAATATAATGCAATAATATATCGTTATATATAAGATTCTTCTGTCTGTGTGTTTGTAATTGAACTCCTCCTAAACAGCTGGACTGATTTTGATAAAATTTTGTGCATTAAATTAAGTTGATTCGAGAATGGTTTAGAATAACAATTTAATACGATTAAAAATGTTTCTTCGTTAAAAATCCAGAATTACGCGCTTATTGAGATTATTATAATTCCGCTCGAAACTTTTTACTACCAACTTATTTGTGTTCGGCTCAACGGGCTTCAGTAAGTGAAGGCCCAGGATCGAATCCCCGTACAGACGATGTCGAAATTTCAATTTAATCTAATGACGTTTGTGATGATTGTACGCTTGGTGTCGTTAAGTATTTTTGAAATAATTTTTTTCCTTATTTTTCCATCAAAACTGTCCAATTTATAATTTATTTAAAAACATTTTACATTTTTTTAGATTTACAGCATCAAAACATGACAACGTCTATCGGGTATTCTAGTATATATATATATATATATATATATATATATATATATATATATATATATATACTGTCTACCAATACGTATTTGGACACCTATACAAATGACGATATCTGAGGTCCTGAGGTACGTCACGGCCTCCTCCGGTATGCACCATATAGAAAACTACATCGGTATTAGTCGCATGCAAGATGCCGCGCAATTCGGAGCTCTCTGATTTCGAGAAAGGTATAATTATCGAGTATCACAAATGTAGCCGATCCTTAAGGGACATATCTAGCGATCTGAAGTACCCAAAATCGACAGTGGCCTATGTGATTAAGAAGTGGGAGGTAAGCAGTGATTGTCGGAAAATGCCCCGAGTCGGCAGACTAACGAAACTGGGAGATAGAGACCGACGAGTGGTGACCAGAGAAATTAGGAAGAAACGCACCCAACCGATAGACCTCATCCACGAGGAGTTTCAACAAGCATCCGGGAGTATTGTTTCAATGAATACCATCCCTAAAAAAAAGCACATCTGCTTGGTTTTCATGGTCGTGCTGCTGCCCATAAGACTTTGGTCACAAAGTCCAACCGCGCTGATCGGTTAATGTGGTGAAACGCACATCGAAATCGGACCGTAGATCAGTGGAAACGGGTTCTTTGGAAGCGACGAATCAAGGTTCACACTTTACCATTCGGATGGCGGGGCCTAGAGAATTCTCCTGCCAGAATGCATTGTGCCAACAGTCAATT
>CM063497.1:19219300-19364300 GCA_032207245.1 Pardosa pseudoannulata
TTAAGATGCAACCTAACTTTGCCATTTCTTTTTAAGGCCGCTAGTCCATGTTTTACGGTTGCAGTTAATCAGTCTCCGGGACTCAAAATAGGATGCCTACATATATATATATATATATATATATATATATATATTGTATTTAATATATATATATATGATTTTGTAAATAAATATACTTGCGTTATTCCATTAACTTTCGAAGCTGAGAAATTTATGCATAACAGAGAGAACTTAAAGAACCGCCACCATACATGCCCAGTTAAGTAGGCGGCCAAATCACGCGTGTTTTTCATACATACGCCGTACATAACACTTTACAAATCTGATGAACCCCATGTAAATCAACACTATCCAATTGGCGACTCTCTAATTTATTTTTGTACCTGTCAAGTAAATTAGATTTCTTACATAAAAATATAAATAGTGATACCTTTGCGAAATACTCATCAATTCGATTTCTTAAGGTGCCACATTATCTTTAAGAAACATTACGCGGAAGATTTATTCCTATTTTTTCCTTCTCATATCTTATTTAATTGTTATCGTAAATACATGGGATTTTATGCATTTGTGCCCTATTATTATTTAATTAGTTTTCATAAACTTATTTTCTTTCTAAAAAACAAGAAAATTTAATATATAAAGTGAAAAATAAGAGATTATTTCAAATATATTTTTAAATTTTTCTGACACACTCACTATACGCAGACGTAATACAATATAAAGTGAATTTCATTTACAACTTTTACTGTTTTGAAAGTTTCAATCTCCTTCTATTTAAATTTTTAAAATGTATCAGAAATATTACACCAGAAGAATTAATTTTCATAAAATGTTTCATTTACAATTTTTGCTTTTTTGTAAACATTGTTAGGTATCAATCTCCCCTTATTTAAACTTTTAAAAAGTATGATATATTACACCAAAGGATTGAATTTTCAGAAGCTCCATATACAACTTTTGCTTTTTTGTAAGCCTTAATTATTAGGTATCAATCTCCCCTACTTATTTTTAAAACAGTATCAGAAATATTACACCACAGGATTAAATGTTCAAAAAAAGCTAAAATATTATTTAAAAATTCTATCTTAAATGCTATAAATGCTTAATTAAATAAACAACATCGAAAACAAGTAGGTAAAGTTTCATTTTATGTCTGTAATTTATTTACTTACGAATATTTGAAATAAATATGTGCAATTAATAGATTTTTATTTAGAACGCTCTTGATAAAACACTTTTTTAAGTAAATTTCATTTAAAGTTTTTTTATAGTTTTTTTTTTTAATCTATGATATTGAATGCAAAGATTGAATAGTTTTACAAGTTCTATTTCGAATATTTCAAATGAGTTTGTTTTAAACAATTTAGAAATGTCTAAGGATTTTAAAAATGTGAAAATAAAATTCTTGAAGGTTTAAAGATGATTTGTTCTCTTAAGAGGACTGTACTTTTCCGACTTACAATCTTCATTTTAAGACTTTATTCGATTCATCATAAAATATAAAGTTCAGCGCCTTTTAGAATGTGTTTTTAAAAAGTTCTTTAATAGCCTACTCGCTTTAAAACAGTTATATGTTTTTGTCATTTTGAGTAATATATGATTTTAAAAACATAAAAATTATACAAAAATGAAAATATTAAATTTAAATACCCGCAAAACAATTTTTGAAATCTGTATAATGCAAACTAAACTTTTACATACAATAAAAGATAAATTGCTTTTCTATTATGTAAACCTGAAACTTTAAAGGTGGCTAACATTTTAAAATGTTAAAAAAATTAAAAGCTTTTAAGAAATTGAAAATTTAAAAAATATCTTTTATCCTAGTATAAAAAATGTACACCAAGTAAAAAAAAGAAACTCAATTACCAGCAAAATAATTTTTGAAAAATGTATATAATAAATTAAACATTTACACACTACTACAGTAAAATATCTGTATTATTTTGTTAACTAAAATTTTAGAGGAACCTAGCATTTTAATATTTTAAAAAAAATTTAAACTGTTAAGACATTGAATTTTTTAAACAGCCTTTAAAATGCTATAAAATAAAATCATCACTTGTATCAATGTAAGATCATTCAAAGTTTAAGAATGGTAGTAAGCTTCTATTTTTCTTAAAAATTAATATTTATCCTTCTATAAAATGAAATACATAGCTCGTATTAATATAATTGAGGTTAACAGTATAAACATGGTAATTATCTTATTTTTCATAAATATTAGCCTTTATAATGTTATAAAATAAAATGCAGGGTATTAATCATTAATTGTGTTAATATAATTAAGGTTCACAATATAAACATAGTAATTAGCATATATTTTTCATAAAAATTAGACTTTATCATGCTATAGAATAAAATGCATATTTGAGGTTTACGAAATAGAAAAGATAATATTCTATACAATAGAAAAAAAGTTTATAATTTTCATATTTCTCTAGTTATTTTGCTGATAAATGGATTTCTATTTGCTTCAATTAGTGCTTAAATTTTATGCTTCCTTAAAATTGTATTGTCTCATATAACCAGACTAAATAATTTTTATAAAGCTAAACGTAATGATATAAAAAAAATTTTTAGTAGACTTTCCCACGTTGTAAAATAGTATATATCGCTAATATTAATATATTTGAGGTTTACGGAATAGAAAGACAATTATCTTCTATATAATAGAAAAAATAGTTTATAATTTTCCTATTTCGCTTCTTATTTTGTTGATAAATGGATTTATATTATTTCAATTAGTGCCTATATTTTTTGCTTCCTTAAAATAGTACTGTCTCATATAAAAGACTAAATAATTTTTGTAAACTGAATTTAATGATCTAAGAAACATTTTAGTAAACTTTCCAACGTTGTAAAATAGAATATATTACTCGTAAATATATTTGAGGTTTAGAGAATAGAAAAGATAATTACCTTTTATATAATAGCAAAAAATAGTTTATAATTTTCATATTTCAGTTGTTATTTTGTTTATAAATGGATTTCTATTTTTTTTTTCGATTAGTGCTTATATTTTATGCTTCCCTGAATTGTATTGCCTCATATAAAGAGACTAAATAATTTTTATAAAGCTAAACTTAATGATCTAAGAAAATTTTAGTAGACTTTCCAACATTGTAAAATAGAATATATCTCTCGTATTAATATATTTTAGGTTTAAGGAATAGAAAAGATAATGATCTTCTATATAATAGAAAAAATAGTTGATAATTTTCATAATCTCTTATTATTTCATTTATAAATGGATTTCTGTTTTTTTTTCAATTAGTGCATATATATTATGTTTACTTAAAATTGTATTCCCTCATATAACCAGAATAAATAATTTTTATAAAGCTAAATTTAATAAACTAAGAAAAATTTTAGTAGAATTTTCCACTTTGTAAAATAGAATGTATCATCTGGTATTAATATATTTGGGGTATACGGAATAGAAAAAATAATTATCTGCTATATAATAGAAAAAATATTTTATAATTTTCATATTTCAGTCACCATTTTGGCGATAAATGTATTTCTATTTTATTCAATTAGTTCATATATTTTATGTTTACTTAAAATTTTATTGACTTGCATGATTAGAGTAATAAATTTTATAAAGCTAAACTTAATGATCTGAAAATAATTTTAGAAACTTTCCCAGATTGTAAAATAGAATATATCTCTCATATTAATATATTTAAGGTTTACGGAATAAAAAACATAATTATCTTCTATACACTAGGAAAAAATCGTTAATAATTTTCATATTTCACTCTTTATTTTGTTAAAGTGGATTTCTATTTTTTTAAATAAATGCATATATTTTATGCTTCCTTAAAATTGTTTTGCCTCATATAACCAGACTAAATAATTTTTATAAAGCTAAACTTAATGATCTAAGAAAATGTTTAGTGGACTTTCTCACGTTGTAAAACAGAATGTACCTCTCGTATCAATATATTTGATGTTTTTATTTTTTTTAATTAGTGCTTAAATTTTGTTTGCTTAAAATTGTATTGCCTCATATTACCAGACTAAAAAATTTTTATAAAGTTAAACTTAATTATATAAGAAAAATTTTAGTAAACTTTCCCATGTTGTAAAATAGCATATATCGTTCCTATTAATATATTTGAGGTTTACGGAATAGAAAAGGTACTTATCTTCTATATAACAGATAAAAGTGGTTTATAATTTTCATATTTCGCTTGTTATTTTGTTGATAAATGGGTTTCTATTTTTTCAATTAGTGCATATATTTTATGCTTCCTTAAAATAGTACTGCCTCATATAAAAGACTAAATAATTTTTGTAAAGCTAAATTTAATGATCTAAGAAACATTTTAGTAAACTTTCCAACGTTGTAAAAATAGAATATATCTCTCATAAATATATTTCAGGTTTAGAGAATAGAAAAGATAATTACCTTCTATGTAATAGGAAAAGTAGTTTATAATTTTCATATTTCAGTTGCTATTTTACTGATAAATAGATTTCAACTTTTTCAATTAGTGCATATATTTTATGTTTACTTAAAATTGTATTGCCTCGTATAACCAGACTAAATAATTTTTATAAAGCTAATGATCTAATGATCATTAAAGCTTAATGATCTAAGAAAAATTTTAGTAGACTCTCCCACTTTGTAAAACAGAATATAGCTCTCGTATTAATATATTTTAGGTTTACGAAATAGAAAAGTTAATTATTTTCTATATAATAGAAAAAATAGTTTATAATTTTCATATTTCCCTTGTTATTTTGTTTATAAATGAATTTCCATTTTTTTTTCATTTAGTGCATATATTTTATGTTTACTTAAAATTGTATTGCCTCGTATAACCAGACTAAATAATTTTTATAAAGCTAATGATCTAATGATCATTAAAGCTTAATTTTAGTAGAATTTCCCACGTTGTAAAGTAGAATATATCGCTCATATTAATATATTTGTGTTTTAAGGAATAGAAAAGACTATTATCTTCTATATAATAGAAAAAATAGTTTACAATTTTCATATTTCACATGTTATTTGGTTCATAAATGAATTTCTATTTTTTTTCAACTAGTGAATATATTTTATATTTACTTAAAATTGTATTGCCTAGTATAACCAAAGTAATTTTCATATTTCCCTTGCTATTTTGTTGATATATGGATTTCTATTTTTTTCAATTAGTAAATATATTTTATGTTTACTTAAAATTGTATTGCCTCATATAAATATACTAAAAATTTTTTATAAACCTAAACTTAATGATCAAAGAAAATTTTAGTAGACTTTCCCACGTTGTAAAATGGAATATATCTCTCGTATTAATATATATGAGGTTTACGGACTACAAAAGATAATTATCTTCTATATAATAGAAAAAAATAGTTTATAATTTTCCTATTTCCCTTGTTATTTTGTTTATAAATGAATTTCCATTTTTTTATTAATTAGTGCATTTATTTTATGTTTCCTTAAAATTGTATTGCCTCATATAACCAGAGTATTAATTTTTATAAAGCTGATGATCTAATGATCATTAAAGCTTAATGATCTAAGAAAAATTTTAGTAGACTTTCCCACGTTGTAAAATAGAATATACCGCTCGTATTAAAATATTTGAGGTTTACGGAATAGAAAAGATAATCATCTTTCATCTAATAGAAAATACAATTTATAATTTAATATTTCCCTTGTTATTTTATAGATAAATAAATTTCAATTTTTTTAATTAGAGCATATATTTTATATTTAACATTTTATTGCCTCATGTAATTAAAGTAATAATTTTTATAAAGCTAAACTTAATGATCGAAGAAAATTTCAGTAGACTTTCTCACTTTGTAAAATAGAATAATCTCTCATATTATTATATTTGAGGTTTACGGAATAGAAAACATAATTATCTTCTGTATAATAGGAAAAAATCGTTAATAATTTTCATATTTCCCTTGTTAATTTGTTGATAAATTGATTTGTATCTTTTTTTTAATTAGGGCATATATTTTAAGTTTACTTAAAATTGTATTGCCTCCTATAACCAGAGTAATACTTTTTATAAAGCTAAACTTAATGATCTAAGAAAATATTTAATAGCCTTTCCCACGTTGTAAAATAGAAGATATCGCTCGTATTAATATATTTGAGGTTTAAGGAATACAAAAGAAAATTATCTTCTATGTAATAGAAAAAATAGTTTATAATTTTCATACTTCAGTTGCTATTTTGTTGATAAATGGATTTCTATTTTTGTTCAATAATTGAATATATTTTAAGTTTTCCTTAAAATTTTATTGCCTCATATAACCAAAGTAATAATTTTTTAAAGCTAAACTTAATGGTCAAAGAAAGTTTAGTAGACTTTCCCACGTTGTAAAATAGAATATATCGCTCATATTAATATATTTGGTGTTTACAGAATAGAAAAGAAAATTATTTTGTATGTAATAGAAAAAATAGTTTATAGTTTTCATATTCCCCTTGTTATTTTGCTGATAAATAGATTTCTATTTTTTTCAATTAGTACATATATTTTATGTTTACTTAAAATTGTATTGCCTCATATTATCACACTAAATAATTTTTATGAAGCTAAACTTAATTATATAAGAAACTTCTTAGTAAACTTTCCCGCGTTGTAAAATAGCATATATCGCTCCTATTAATATATTTGAGGTTTACGGAATAGAAAAGGTACTTATCTTCTATATAACAGAAAAAAGCGGTTTATAATTTTCATATTTTGCTTGTTATTTTGTTGATAAATGGATTTCTATTTTTTCAATTAGTGCACATATTTTATGCTTCCTTAAAATAGTACTGCCTCATATAAAAGACTAAATAATTTTTTGAAAGCTAAATTTAATGATCTAAGAAAGTTTTTAGTTGAATTTCCCCCATTGTAAAATAGAATACATCGATTGTATTAATATATATGAGTTTACGGAATAAAAAAGATAATTACCTTCTATATAATAGAAAAAATAGTTTATGATTTTCATATTTCAGTTGTTATTTTGTTGATAAATGGATTTCTATTTTTTTCAATTAGTGCATATATTTTATGTTTACTTAAAATTGTATTCCCTCATATAACCAGAGTAATAATTTTTATAAAGTCAAACTTAATGATCGAAGAAAACTTTTATTCTAAGCAGAGCAGAAATTTTGATTTATATTAAATCAAAATTAGATTTATAAATATATTTGGATTAAATAATTTTAATATAATTTTTTATATATATTAAACCAAAACTAGAATTTTTTCAAAGTAGACTATTAAGCTCTAAAGAAATCTTTTATTCTAAGGCGAGCACAATTTTTGATTTATATTAAATCAAAATTAGATTTATGAATAAATTTTGATTGAATAACTTTAATATAATTTTTTATATATATTAAATCAAAAATAGAATTTTTCAAAATAGACTATTCAGCTCTAAAGAAAACTTCTATTCTAAGCAGAGCAGAATTTTTGATTTATATTAAATCAAAATTGGATTTATAAATAAATTTGGATTAAATAGTTTTAATATAATTTATATATATATATTAAATCAAAAATAGAATTTTTTTAAATTAGACTATTCAGCTCTAAAGAAAACTTTTATTCTAAGCAGAGCAGAATTTTTGATTTATATTAAATCAAAATTAGATTTTTGAATAAATTTTGATTAAATAATTTTAATATAATATTTTATATATATTAAATCAAAAATAGAATTTTTTTTAAAGTAGACTATTCAGCTCTAAAGAAAACTTTTATTCTAAGCAGAGCAGAATTTTTGATTTATATTAAATCAAAATTAGATTTTTGAATAAATTTTGATTAAATAATTTTAATATAATATTTTATATATATTAAATCAAAAATAGAATTTTTCAAAGTAGACTATTCAGCTCTAAAGAAAACTTTTATTCTAAGCAGAGCAGAATTTTTGATTTATATTAAATCAAAATTAGATTTATAAATAAATTTTGATTAAATAATTTTTATATAACTTTTTATACATATTAAATCAAAAATAGAATTTTTTAAAGTAGACTATTCATCTGTAAACAAAATTTTTATTCTAAGGAGATCAGAATTTTTGATTTATATTAAATCAAAATTAGATTTATGAATAAATTTTGATTAAATAACTTTGATATAATTTTTTATATATATTCAATCAAAAATAGGATTTTTTTAAAGTAGACTATTCAGCTCTAAAGAAAACTTTTATTCTAATCAGAATAGAATTTTTGATTTATATTAAATCAAAATTAGATTTATGAATAAATTTTGATTGAATAACTTTAATATAATTTTTTATATATATTAAATCAAAAATAGAATTTTTTTTAAGTAGCCTATTCAGCTCTAAAGTACTATGTTCCTTAAATATAAGATGAAACTTATTAACTCACCTTCCGAGGTAGAACTGTTGAGGATGGTCCGAAACGTAGAACTAGTTCCTCCGAACACAGTACCGTCAGTGACGGCCCCGCGGGTCTTTTTACACCAAAACCGCCGATGGAAATATAGATCAGTCGTTCGGCCGACAAATAAAATTCCACCCTCAGGGTGAGTTGCTTACTGGACTTCAATCAGAGTGACGCAACGCGGCAAAAACCCCCAAATCGTGAAATGTAAAACTGCGGACTTTTTTTCGTGCAATTATTTTCTTTCTGGAAGCTGCGGGCTCGCGTGTCGCAGGTAATGGGTCAGAGAAGTGGTTTAAGTTCGCCATCTGCTGCTGTGTCGCCGCGCTGTGTGTGCATGTTAAGTTGAGCGAAACCGAAAAGAAAAGAGAGGCAGAAGACATGGTATTAACCAAGGGGAAGAAAGCGAATCTGATTCGCCTGATGGGAAAGCGGCAAATCGGTTTCATCTTGCCAATTTGGGGTGGTGATTAGAAAGCATTTCCTGGGTTCATCTGGCACGTTTAGGGGACGCACACACAAAGTAGAATAAAATAAAATATATACAGTAGATCATCTCGATTATTCTAACCTCGATTACCCGAAACTATCCGTTAACTGAAGTCGGTGTCTTCCTCACTTTTTTTTTTTCACTTTACTATCTTTTTTCACTTTCTTTTTTACTATCCTCCAAAATTTTCTCTTTACAAACAGGCATTTTTAAAGTTTTCTTTTTTCCCACATTCCTTTTGTACTCCTCACATATAGCAACCCGGGGTTTTCCCGACTGCAATTGTGTATACAACTTTTGTAAAAGTTTTAAATACAATAGAACCTCTATTATCTAAACCTCGATTAACCGAAATTCTCCTTTAACCAAAGTCGGTTTCTTCTTCACTTTTTTTTTCATTTTCTACTATCATCCAAGACTGTCTCTTTACGAACAGGCATTTTTAAAGTTTTCTTTTTTCCCATTTCCCTTTTGTACTCCTCACATACGGCAACCCGGGGTTTTTCAGACTGCAATTGTGTATACATTTTTTGTATAAAGTTTTAAATACAGTAAAACCTCTATTATCCAAACCTCGATTAACCGAAAGCCTCCTTTAACCGAAGTCGGTTTCTTCTTCACTTTTTTTCACTTTCTACTATCATACAAAATTTTCTCTTTAAAAACAGGCATTTTTAAAGTTCTCTTTTATCCCACATTCCTTTAGTACTCCTCACATATGGCAACCCGGGGGTTTTCCAACTGCAATTGTGCATACAGTTTTTGTATAAAGTTTTAAATACAGTAAAACCTCTATTATCCAAACCACGATTAACTAAAAGTCTCCTTTAACCGAAGTCGGTTTCTTCTTCACTTTTTTTCACTTTCTAGTATCATCCAAAATTTTCTCTTTACAAACAGACATTTTTAAAATTTTCTTTTTTCCCACATTCCTTTTGTACTCCTCACATATGGCAACCCGGGGATTTTCCAACTGCAATTGTGTATATAATTTTTGTATAAAGTTTTAAATACAGTAAAACCTCTATTATCCAAACTTCGATTAACCAAAAGTCTCCTGCAACCGGAGTCGGTTTCTTTCTTCACTTTTTTCCACTTTCTGCCACCATTCAAAATTTTCTCTTTACAAACATGCATTTTTAAAGTTTTCTTTTTTTCCCACATTCCTTTTGTACTCCTCACATATGGCAACCCAGGGTTTTTCTAACTGCAATTGTGTATACAGTTTTTGTATAAAGTTTTAAAGTTTAAAATTATAAAGTAATAAAATAGAACCTCTAATATCCAAACCTCGATTAACTGAAAGGCTCCTTTAACTGAAGTCGGTTTCTTCTTCACTTTTTTTCACATTCTACTATCATCCAAAATTATCTCTTTACAAAAATGCATTTTTAAAGTTTTCTTTTTTCTCACATTCCTTTTGTATGCAAGCCGTCCTTTCCAAACTACGAGTGGAGATAAATACTTTGGAATTCCATTTTTTAAAATTCCTTCTCGCAAGCACAATTTTCGGTATGAGTGTACTCTTTCCCACTTTTAAACATCCCTGTTCTAAACAAAAACACACCCCATTTCGGAATTTGGAAGGTCATACTGCCGAGTCCCAAAGCAATCAAATATTATTGCACAAATGATGAACTAGATGATTATTGATGAATTCTCTATTATCCGTCGTAAATTTCGATTATCCGAAGTAGGTTTGGTCACAATTACTTTGGATACTTAAGAATCTACTGCATCTTTATTTTTTATTTTTATTTGTTTTTGCTAATTTTTAGTAAGATTTTACACAAAAGTCCTTATTAGACTGCATTACGGTTTGTTCAGAAATCAGAAATTTAAAACAAAATAATTTAATGTTAATGATACAGGGTGCTTCAAAAATGACCGATATATTTGAAAAATCAATAAAAACTAAGCGGACAATGATAGAAATACACAGTTTACTGCAATATATTTGGGACAATATTAAATTTTCAGACCGACAAACTTTCAAAATTAGTTACAATATTCCACAACAGATGGCGCTGCAGTCTGGAAAATCTAAACTACGCTATTTTCCAGATATCCACCAGACTCAGTGATAATATGGCGTATTCTCAGAACGAAATTATCAGAAACCCGTGTAAACGTCTCAGGTGGGTTGGCTTCACATGCAGAATAGATGTACTGTTCTAGATATTCAATTGTTTCTGGATAGTGGCGGTACACCTGGTCTTTTAAAAGTCCTCACAGAATAATATCGTAGTTTAGATCTTTTCAGACTGCAGCGCCATCTGTTGTGGAACATTGTAACTAATTTTGAAAGTTTGTCGGTCTGAAAATTTACTATTGTCCCAAGCATATTGCAATAAACTGTGTATTTTTACCACTGTCCGTTTAGTTTTTATTGATTTTTCAAATATATCGGTCATTTTTTAAACACGCTGAAATATTTAAATTGGGAGGCGGTAGCTCAGTCGGTGAAGGCAATGATCTAGAAACCGAACGGTTGGGAAATCAAGGCTCGAGTTGGCCAAAAACCATCCGTGTTCGTTAACCCTTTAAAGGTATCTACATAAGTTCTTTGGAATTTAATGAAATTAGGTTATAAATATTATCTATGAACCTTACATGTGCAAAATGTTTAAAAAAATTACAATCCTCAGAAGGGTTTGCCTTAGAAGGCCCCATAGGAGGAATTGAGGGGGAGAGGTTAACTGACAAACCAATCCCTTTGTGCAGCTTGAACACAATGCATTTTAAAATTTTGATTACATTGGAAGAACAATAAAATAAAAATAAATTAAATAAGTGTTCTTAAAAAGTAAAATAAATAGACAGATCAACAGATTATAAGTGTTGCTTGAATGGATAGTTTTGGTTGGGGTCAAAAGTGATAAAAAAACGAATTACTAACTTTCCAGGTACAACAAATATAAATACATATATTTTAAAAGAAAAATTAAATTGAATGCAGTACTATCATCTATTGTAAGTTTTAAATGTCAAAAATACAAAACAATTTAAAGAAACATTTATACTTCTCTAAAAATTAGAGAAAAAAATGTTGAACAAGAGGTTTCGCTGTGAAACCACTGTACATTAAAGTGTTAAAACCGACTGGGGTATATAAAATAGGTTCATGGGCAATGTCCTCTAAGTTCCCAAACGATACCCAAGCTTTGCCCTCTCTTCTAAATTACAAGTGACCACTAGATCAAAATCGCTCTTTCAGCCTTGCAGTCCTCTTCAAAAGAAAACCGTACCCCTTCACCTCAATTCGAGTAGCCACTGGCTTCAGGGTCGTATCGGTTTTAACTGGTTTTAACCGTCCTGGTCAATATCCATTCTGACCAGTGTTGTCCACTGAAATGCACTTTTCAATATATTTAATACTAATCGAACATAGTTTACTAGCATATGATAAAGGCAAGTTACATTTGTTAAAAATGTCATAATATAAATAACACCCACAAAAAACAAATATAACATAACACCAAGATACAAAAAAAATGTTTTACTTATTTTGTTTTATACAAACTGTTTTATATGTAACTAGCAAGTTTGCCCGTGCTTCGCTACGGTGAACTTAATCTATTACTTTTAACAAAGATTTATTTTTCGTGAATAACTCTCTAAATTCGTCACAGTTCAGTTCGAGTCATTGGCATGTTTATATATTTCTATCATAAGCGTATTATAACATTATTCAGTTTTTATAATCGAATTTGTCTTATATTAAATTTGCTCAAACTTTTTTTTATTGTAAAATATAAGCTTAACCCTAAATTGCATTACTGTATTACTACTGTACGTTGATTAGCAAAGTTAACAGATCTTGCCATATTACGTGATAGAATAGGAAGCACAGGTTTTGACAGCAACAGTGCTAATTTTGTTGGTAGTAATAAATGTTTTCCAAAATTAAGGAAATTTATGACAAACCACATAGTTTTGTGTGAAACAGAAACACACATTCATATCGACAACCATATGAATATGAAGATAACTATATAAAATGATAGGTTTTATTTGGCCATGAGAGTCACTGAAATTTGTACTTTTTGTACTTAGAATATTGTTGATATGCATTTCATTGTAACATAAAAATGAACCAAGAATTAAATTTAAAATTAGTTCTCATATAAAAATGCTATAATTTGCGTCACATAGAAATGAAAGTGAATCACTTTATATCTCAAATTTCAGTTCAAATCGAATAGATACTAAGCAGACGATTTTAAATAATATCAAATGAGAAATGAATAAATGAAATATTTAAATGAATGACGTCATAATGATAGAAAAATATCATTTTCGCCTATTTATTATGTGATGAATTGAACATTTTAATCTCCTGCTTTTAACCGTGGAAAACTGCGTTTAAAACAATTACTTGGGATGACGTCACATTGCTAGAAATATTGCTTCTTTCCCTTAGATATGATGCGATAAATTAAAAACTTAATCGTTTGCGTTTAACCGGGGAAAATAATGCTTGGAATAATGACATGAAATGCTCGAAAAAGGGGGAAGGAATGAATTTCGAACGTTGAAAATTTACAAAAACCTTCCCAGGGATATACCTAAACATTTCCCAAATTTTCACGGCGATTGGATGGATAGTTTTTGAGTCTATTGAGTACAGACAGACAGACAGACAGACACACACAAATTCATTTTTATATATATAGACTAATCGAACATAGTTTACTAGCATATGATAAAGGCAAGTTACATTTGTTAAAAATGTCATAATATAAATAACACCCACAAAAAACAAATATAACATAACACCAAGATACAATAAAAAATGTTTTACTTATTTTATTTTATACAGACTGTTTTATATGTAATTTATGTTTAATTCAAAAAACGGTTACAAGTAACAAGTCTCTAAATTTAAACGATTTCGTAATTTATTTTGGATGACCTCAAACTTTAGAAATAATCTTTCTATAGCTGGCACAACAGTTCATTAGATGTATTGTAAAATCAAAAACTTTATGTTAATGCTTTTAACCTTCTTCATTGCTGCCCAACAGACATCAGATCCAAGTGTATCTTTTGTTCTATTTTGTTTAACTGCACTACTATTTTATTGCTTATTAAAAGTCACTTCTAGTTACAAAAGATATTATATATTAAAATTAAGACCATTTAAAACTATTTTTAACAATTCTGACCACTTCTGACCATGTTTGACCAGTTTTGGACAGTTAAAACCACTTTTATCCAGTGTCCTGGTCAAAATCAGTTTTTACCTGTCAAAATTACTACCCTGACTGGCTTACATGCTTGTCTAGTCCAAGTGGCCTAAGAAACAGCAATTAAAGAAAATTAAACATTATGATTAGTAGCACGAAAAGATCACCAGAAGTTTAACTTTAAATTAACAGTTTATCTAAAATATAAATAAAATAAAATAGTTAGAACAAATTATTATCTTTACTCACATATCTCGTTCATTTTTGAAACAATAAAAGTTTTTTTTTTCTTTTGAAACTAGAATATAGCCCATCATATGACGGGATCAGTAAAATTTTTAACTTTCCAGAACTGTAAAGTATCCTATGAGGCAGGTTAAAAATGGTTTGTGTTTTGGCAGAGAATAATCTGGTACACGGTCAATTTGTTTATCAACTCCTCTAAAGTCTTCCAATACTGTGAATGCAGTTAAGAATTACGTTGAATGCATTTAGTCAAACCGTGTGGTTATGTATAAAAAACAAACACACAAACGAACAAACTTCTTCATTTTCAAAGACATAGAAATTAAACGCTAGCTATTTATGAGTCCGTGAAATAGACTCCTAGACTTTTATGAAAAGAATTTGTTGTTAATACCGGCGATAAAACTTTCGTTGCAACAAAAAAATAATCGATGATTAAATTTTAAATTATTACTTATATCCCTAATCTGTTATTTAAGACAAATGTAAAAGGAAATTATTTGCTTAATGTCTAAGTTCAGTAATAAAATGTATGAAAATAATGCACACGATATTTAAATAATTCAAAATAAGAAATTATTACA
Organism: Pardosa pseudoannulata; assembly: GCA_032207245.1. Classification (NCBI taxonomy): domain Eukaryota; kingdom Metazoa; phylum Arthropoda; class Arachnida; order Araneae; family Lycosidae; genus Pardosa; species Pardosa pseudoannulata. The sequence goes on from CM063497.1 coordinate 19,234,220, forward strand.
CGAGATGTTTAAAGGAATGACGTCATAATGCTAGGAAAAAATGTTATTTTTACCTGTTTATATGATAAATTGATAAATTCATTCCAGGTCCAAACGCTTCATAAATTCGTGGACAGATAACTTAGGCTATTATTATATAGGGGATTTTAAAAACGAGACACTATGTTGTTATGAAAAATGATATCAAAGCTAACGCGCAGGATTACTAAAAATATAGTTAAGTTAAAGACAAACTTATTGCTTTAAAACATACTAAAGTATCTTAAAATAAATTAAAACATGAATTTGTATACATTTAAGATACATACTTATAAAAAATATTTCAAAAAAAAAGCGAATTTTTTTCTCAAAAATTAAAAATTTATCATTACAAAAAATATTGGGAAAATATTTTGAGAAATATACAAGAAAATTTAGGTTCAATCGGATGAAAATTATATTGTATATAAAGTGATCCCTCATTTTTCGAGGTTAATGGGGACCAGAACCTTCCGCGAAAGCTGAAAAATAGTGAAGTAAGATTTACCCCTATGAATTTTCGTGTATGCAGGTACACGAATGTTTTAAATATGTAAACTGTATTTATACTTTAAGACAAAAATGACAACAGTATACGTATGTACTTAAACGTGTCAGTGCTCATTAATAAGGGTAATTACAAAACCTTATAGAGTAATAAACATCAATCAACATTTCTTTCTGAGAGAGGAGAAGAATCTTGTGTTGGTGGCGGAGGAGAAGCTCTCACTTGACTCGTAGAAGCTTTAGGCTCACTCGGAGGCTCACTTCTTCTGCTGGAGACGCAGACGGTAGAGCTAGGGGGCTTTACCTTGGAGAGAAACATGGTGATGGGTAGTTGTTATCTTTGTTTTTCCTTTTCCTTCAAAATTCCCCTGTGCAAGGATATAACACCTTCAACGCGATTGCTGAACTCGACAGCTCGAACCTTATTGCCTTCAATGTCTTGTGCAAATTCTTGCCATGTTGCACAATTGTTGCAGATTCTCCAGGGTAAGGCCCCGCTTTTCAGTTTGTTCCTCGTCTTCCTCTTCATTTTCTTCCTCACTTGCAGACTTCGTCATCTCAAGAGGCCGTGGTATATACTCTGAGTCAACTCCTCTCTTTGTCTGACATGCAGGGATCCTTCTCTCAAGCGCATCAACATGAAACAACGCTCCTTTCCGCAATGTGGCTGCAGACATGGTTGTAATTTTTCATTTTTATTTTTTGATGAATATTTTGGAAAAATCCTCGAAGCACTGAAGTCACAAAACATGAAGCTTGAAGTGGCGAGAAAACACTGTAAATTGGAAAAATTTCATGAAAAAATACTAAAAGCATTTTGAGATAGCATGCCCGTTACTTGAAAAAACACAATTTGTGAAAAATAAAGATAAAGTTTTGAAAGTTTAAAATTGTTTGCGGTAAGTAAACAACTGATACGTTTTTATTCATAACTACTGTCAATATTGGAATTTTTTTAAGCGGATTGTTTTAAAATGTCCAGAACTGAATTCTTTTTCACATGTGTTTTTCTGAAAAATCCCATTTTTTGTCGATTTACCAGTCGAATGACCTCTTAACACTTGGCATGCCGGTATACTTCACCGCCAACTTATGCTTGCAGCGGGCGTTTTTTCGTGAATCGCGCGAAAGTTTAGTTATTCGGAAAAATCGCAGTCAATCGAAAACTACTTTATTTTTATGAACGAAACTGTTTTTTATTTTACACTTTAATATATACTGTATGATTATTTAACAAAAAAAATATTTTTACGAAATCACAAAAATAAACGATTTTTAAAATTAAAGTCCGATAATCTGTCATCGCCTATTTCTTCATCACTATCTTTGTCACAACGTCTCATTCTATCAATTTTCTATTCAACAGTAAAAAAAAACCAAGCTTCAAATTGACAAAGCACGACTTGTACGTCCTGGAGCTAGGCATTCGATTAAAGACGAAATAACGCAACAAAAGACCGAGTCACTCGACAATCCTAACTTGTGGAAAGAAAAAATGCAAAACGTTGCATAGAAACGCAAACAACATGCCTATAATGTCACACATACATATAATTATACGTATTTAGTAGATTTGTGGTGGTTAGCGGGTATCCACCACACATCTACTAAGTACGTATTTTTACGTGACCCGCGCTCCAGTGTCAGACTGCAAAAAACGTAAAAATACGTTGAACATGCGTGAAGTGTTAAAAATAAGTTATTTTAGACATTTCTGTTGAATAACATAAAAATATATTCTCCCAGCTAACAAATCAAAAACAAAACAGTTTTTCACAGCACAAACAGACACTGAACTATTGAATTATTTCTTCTATTTAAAAACCAATTATCTTTACAGCTACACATTTGAGCAAAAATTTGGCACCAAAATTATCCCTGAAAGCAGTTCATAGTGTGAAAACAAACTTTAGCCGAGAGTATAATGATTGATGTTTTTTTAATATTTTCGTCGCACTCTATATGTTTCACATATGCTTGAACTTGGATTTTGGAGATAATGCTGGCATATTATTTTTATCCATTCTAATTTAAATAGCCAGTCGAACTAGCTGTTTACTTACGATCTCTTTGTTAAAACCTCCCATTCTATAAGTTTCAACCGTAACAGATTACTTGTTGCGAAAGAATAAATCAAATGCGCACGTAGTAATCTTTTGCAGAAAATGTAAACAAAACCTCACCCTTTAAGTCGTCACAATTGATCGGAGATACCTGCTACATATTTATAAAGTTAACCACTGATTTGACTTGATCGACTTTAAGGAGGTTGTAACATTATTAAAGAGAAAATCTAATCAACAGTTACATGTATTAGGAATGTCACATGAATGCAAAATAGTTAGTAGACATTAACATAAAAATATATCTCTTCACAAATATAAAATAAAAATTCGAATGAGAAAATAAAGTCAGGCAAACATTTTACGTCGTTTCTGTTATTCTAGATATAGAAAAAAAAATAATACTCGATTAGGTTTCTTAATTGGTGTCTATGTTCTTTTAATCTAATTGAAATCTTAGTTTATTCTTTCAATAAAATGGCTGCTACCATTTAAGGACATTTCACGCAGCATGACACATCTCAACTTATTGCAATTCTGGCTTTAGTTTCAAACGGAAGGGCAGTTTATTGTTTGCCTATAAGGCGATTTCACGCAGTAGGGCACATGACAATTCTGACTTTAGTTTCAAATGGAAGGGCAGTTTATTGTTTGTTTATTGGCTGTTGTAAACATAAAAATGAATGGGAACGGCATTATAGTAGTTCATGACGTTGCGAAAAATTGCTCTATAGAGCAATTTCGCGAAACGTCACGAACTACTATAATGCCCTTCCCATTCATTTTCATGTTTACAACAGCCAATAGGCAAACAATAAACTGCCCTTCCCTTTGAAACTAAATCTAGAATTGTCATAAGTTGAGATGTGCCTTGCTGCGTGAAATCGCCTTATTGGCTGTTGTAAACATGAAAATGAATGGGAAGGGAATTATAATAGTTCGTGACGTTGCACGAAATTGCTCTATTACAGTTGACGTATGTCCCTGGTGACTTCCAAGTCATAATGACGTCAGAAGACCCCAGAGATGGGAATTTGGTAACAAAAATTTCCTTCTATGGCATCATTATGACGCAGATTAAAGTTTTGTTTTCACACTGAAAACTGCTTCCAAGGATAATTTTGGGTCGAAATTTTTGCTCAAATGTGTCGCTATAAAGATAATTGGTTTTTAAACAGAAGAAATAATTCAATAGTTCAGTGTCTGTTTGTGTTGTGAAAAACCGGTTTTGTTTTTGATTTGTTAGCTGGGAGAATATATTTTTATGTTATTCAACAGAAATGTCTAAAATAACTTACTTTTAGTGGGAACGTTTTGTTTTTGATTGTTAGCGGGAGTAATACATATTTTTATGTAAACAACAATCTACTAAATACGTATTTATATGACGGGACATTTTAGTTTTTTGCGTTTCTAGTCACGCCTTTACAAGTTATGATGTCGAGTTTGTTGATATTGTCTTCTCGAATTGCTCCAAAACGTAAAATCGTAATTTGACTTGTGCGAATCATGATAGAATGCTTTGACGATAGTATGTACTGTTTTGGACTTTTTTTAAAAATCGTTTATTTTTGTGATTTGTAAAATATTTCGTTTTTTTTTTTAATAATTCATACAGAAAATTACAAGTGTAAAATGTTTCGTCATAAAAACAAAGTAGTTTTCGATTGACTGTTTTTCTGAATAAAATTGATAAAAAAACGTTGTGCAAAGTAATTTGGCGATAAAAAATACCGCATGACTATTGATATTTATAAAAAAATCGTTTTTTTGTAAAAATATCGTGATTCAGTTTTTTTAAATAATCAAGTTAAAAAAAAAATATTCGTTATAAAAAAAAGTAGTTTTTATTACAAACAATTTTAAACTAAAACTTTAACGATCACAAAAAAACCGCTAGCTCAAATGAATTTGGCATAAAGTAATACAGTGCCTTCACAGTTTTGTGGTCACTCGACTGGCCAAAAATTTTTTCAGAAAAAAAATGAAAAAGAGATTTGAAAAAAGAATTCATTTTAAAACATTTTAAAAATACAGAAAAAGAGTTAAATTATAAAATTAATTTTAAATTTACAAAACACAAATTTGTTACTCACAATTTTTTAATTTGATTTCAAAATTCTCTATTCAAAATGTTTTTCTTTGTGTTTTCATTCATTTTTTACTTTTGTATTTTTATGTTTTTTTGTTTATGTTCATTTGTTTTCACTCGCGTTTTGTGAGAGTTTTTCCAAAATATTCATCAGAAAATAAAAATGAAAAAATACAACTATGCCGGCAGCCACATTGCGGAAAGAAGCGTTGTTTCATGTTGATGCGCGTGACACAAGACATTGACGACAATATGGTTCCAGCTGTCGAGTTCAGCAATAGCGTTGACGGGGTTATGTCCTTGTACAGGGGAATTTTGAAGGAGAAGGAAAAACAAAGACAACAACTACCCATCACCATGTTTCTCTCCAAGTTAAAGCGCCCTGGCTCTACCGTCAGCGCCTCCAGCAGAAGAGTCAGGGACATATGTTAACCGTAATATGGGAGCATCTAATGTTTAGCGCCTGTCTCACCAAAACCGTATAACGGCTAACCGCGAGTTAACCCAAGGTTCCAGCCAACGGTAGGACGCAATTATCTGTTAAAACAGAAATTAATCCCGGTTAGCGTTAAAAGACTTTGATGAGACCAGTCCTTGGTTTAGCTAGTTAGAGGGTCGATATCATAACCAGAAGGTGTGTGCTCGAGGCTCCAGCCGGAAAAAAATCCACCGTGTGCTTTAATGGGGGTTGAGGCAAGTAAAATAGGCTCGTGGTCGCAATGTCCTCCAAGTTTCCAAACGATACCTCTGGAGATGGTTGCCCAATCCTTGGGATCTTCTGCTTGGACCCTACATCTAAATTACGAGAACCCAGTCCCGTTTCAATTTGTCAAAAGCAGCGTAGAATGCAGGGTAGATACGTGAATTGTACTTCCCTTTCAAGAATTATCCCTATCTAGGGAAAAAATTGAGGGGTAGAAAGAACCCACCTTTCTACCCAGGTAATTGCAGAGTTTACTCTCCTTTCCCACCATCCTTTGAGCTTGTAGACTATTTATTCCAAAATGGCTGACTCCGCTGCTGAAGAAAAAATGAGAGCAAGTTCTTGAAAATATATTAAATCAAAATAATGATATTATTAATATTCTTAGATCCATTGTTGAAAAATAAAAATAGAAATACGCTAAAATGTATCTTTAATTGCCTAATAACAGTTTGAGAATACTTAATATCTAAGTAAAAAAGTTGAATAATATTTTAAAACTTTTTTATAATGTATAGTTAACACAGGACTAATGGGATATTTCAGTTTTTTGTTGTGTAGCTGTCGCATTTTGTAAACAGAAGCAAGTAAACAATAGCTAGTTGGCGCGGAAGTAGTATCAGCACGGAATGATGGGACTGCCTTCCGTATGATCACGTGATTTCTAGCGACGATCCTGGCGAAATGGAGGGTAGAAATAAATGACCATGTTCTCCGACCCTCCAAGCATAATCCCTTTACCCGGGTAAAATGAAGGGTATTTGACTGGCGCATGTGAACGGGGCTCTCTGTTACTGTTCCAAAGCACTGGATTAGCAGAATGAAAAAAAAACCACTTGGGAGTCCATAATGGATGTAATACGTATGTTTGCAGAAACAAAACAGGTTTACAGTAATATAAACTTTTATTTATCCTCGAAACACAACCATCTAATTACTAATTAAATATTCTGGCACAGCAAATTTTGTTTATCTAAACAAACTTAACAAAAACAAATAATTTAGGAGTCGGATAGATTCTCTAGGAAAACTTAAAGTTCTGACTTCAATTAAAGCTTCATTACAGTTGGAGTCGGAAAAATACTTTACGCGGGACTGACTGAATCTGATGCAAGCTCGATGAGAAACAAACATGTAGAGCGATAAAAAAAATTAAGAGTTCTAGTTATGCATGGGAACCAACCTACCGATAAAACATGCTAAGAAATCAAACTGCATAGAAACTCGGCAACATGCATTAAAAACGAGTTACGGTTATATATATATATATATATATATATATATATATATATATATATATATATATATATATATATATATTGCTGCAACCGATCATTTATGTAAAATAAGGCTGCTTCCATATTACAGTCGACATATGTCACTAGTGACTTCTCCGTCATAATGATGTCAGAGTGGTAAATTTATGGTATCATATTCCCATCTCTTGTGATTTCTGACGTCATTATGACGCGAAGTCACAAGTGACATATGTCGACTGTAAAATGGTAGCAGCCTAAGGCTACCATATTGCTGTCTAGATATGTTACAAGTGACTTCCGCGTCATAATGACGTCAAAAGCCGCCAGCGATACGAATTTAGAACCATAAATTCCCCTTAAAGTCACTTCATAATGACGACTTATGACATCAATAAGGCAATTTCAAGCAGTACATTAGACAACTAAACTTATGAAAATTTTAATATTACTTTTAAACAGAAGGGCAAAATATTGGTTTCCTATTGGCTATTATAGAAATACACAGAAACGAGGGAAGGCATTAACGTAGTTAGACACACTGCGTGAAATTCCCTTATATGACGCGTATGTCTCCTGTGACATATCTCGACTGCAATATGGTGCCTCTCTAACAGTATCTGGCAAACACTGATTAACTGAACATTTTTGCTTGTTAAAATATTTTGTAAAAGGTTGAATTAGTTGTAATATTAAAGAAAAGGTGTTAAAAAATAAAAATAAAAACTATTTTAAGAAAACTATTAAATTACAGAGTCAACTTTAAACGGAAGTTAGCACAGAGCATCTTTTAATCGACGACAAATGAAATAAATAGACGAGGTTAAATTATTAAACACTAAAGGCTGGGCTCACCAAAGTCACTTCACAGTTAACCGCGATTAACCCATGGTGCCAACCAATGGTGGAGAGCAATTCTCCGTTTAAACAGAGATTAATCGTCGTTAGAGTTAAACGATTTTGTTAAGACCTGCCCTTAAAAGGAAAACAAATCTATTAGTGATGGGATTAACACTTGGTTTATAGCAGTTACTAAAGTCCATAGCATTCCTTACACTACCTGTGCTCTCCGAGTTGTGATAAATAACACCTTTGTAACCATGTTTGGCATAAAGATATCTGCCTGTATTGTCAGTTGTTTTGCAAAAAATGTTTTATGTAGGTTAAATTGATTGGAGGTCAAGGTCAGGAAGAGATACAATACTTTTTTGCCTTCTATCGGGCTTTGTAACCATACTGTAAGACGACAGTGCATATCATTTTAGTGCTCGTGGAGGCACTTCCGAGCCAAATACGACAGTTACTCACTTTACTGTTTTTTTTACTAAAATCGTTCAACTCTGAAAAATTACCACCGCATAAAACAACCGATAAATATTTGCTGTCAAAGCTTTGGCATCAGCTCTGACGAATGAGACAAACTTCCCTATAAAAGGAAAATGAAAAGTTAAAATAAAAGATAATCTCGGATGTATGAAGAATCTTTTTTTCCTCTTCGGGGATAGAAATAGACTGGTTCACTAAATAAAAGTTTAACGCAAGAGTACTCGGTCGAGAAATGATAACCTTAACTCATTAATGCTCGAGTCATTTCTGCGACTATAAAGGTAGGAATATCTTAAATCTAAGTTGTTATGGATTAAACTGAATTAGACATTTGTTAGTTCCTCATAAGTAATCAGCTGTCCCTTAAAGCATTATAAAGGCCCCTCCATACTATGGACCACTGCAAGCCATTACCACGTTCTGGGGAGGGGATGGCTTATTAAGGTCGACTATGGCAGACGATAAAATGACCTTGAGGATGGCTTCGGAAGCTCTTTTTCTCCAAAGATGAAAGGCAGCCAGATGCGCAACTAAAGTGCGCAGTAGACCCTATGGACGAATCCACGCGCTCGGCTTATTTAGTGGCCCAGCGTGTGAATGCAAACCGTAAACCATCGTCTAAGGTTACCATCAGGAAGTGATTGGCCATAGTGTGGAAGCTACATTAGAAGTTATGTTTCACCATTTTCACAGCAACTCAACTCATCATTTCTAATTTCATAAAAAAAAATTACTACCATTCTTTTAAAGGTCTGTGTTGTTATTCGTTATCGTTTATAAACGCATAACTTTCACTCTTATTATTAAAACAAACTTCAATTTTCATAAATAAGGCGTGGAATGTAAAAGAGATGTGAGCTTTAATATACAAATATGAAATTTCGAACATGGAATTAAATACAGAAATTGTCACCGGAATAATTAACCGCTGTATTGATCGTTAAAGTTTATGGTTTTTGGCAATGATTAAATTTATTACCTACTGCATAGTAAATAATTTATTACAAAGCAATAAATGTCATCAATCGTACAATTCATATTGTTGACATAGCGAAAACTATATAAGGAATATATGCATAAAATAAACTTTCAAAATTAAAACAGCTTCCAAAAGCAACACGCGTCCAAGATTTAGTATGGGAGATAAGAATTTATTTGAGAATAAAGCTGGTGAACAATTGGCCATAGTGTGGAGGCTACATAACAGTCATGTAGCCAAGGAGGGGAGGATTTTTTTGCAGAGGTTACAAAATCTTGATCCAAAGTACAATGAGTTTGAATCTCATAAAAAAAAAACAATTTTACTGCACAAAGAAAGGAAACAGGGGAAGGTTCACTTGAAGGTTAAAACCCGAATAATCTCGTGCTGTTTGACAAGGAAACATTCTTACAGGAGTCACCGTCTGTGTGATCAACACCAGCTGCTGTTTTAATAGTTATTGGTTAAGTTTTGGTGTAGTGGCGTCACAGTGCGGGAACTACAAATCACTCTCTGCTCTAAAGAGGGATACAGACTCAGGATCGGTCTCACCAAAGTCGTTTAACGGCTAACCGCGATTAACCCATAGCGCCAACCAAAGGTGGGACACAATTCTCCGTTTATACAAAGATTAATCTTGGTTAGCCGTTAAACGACTTTGGTGAGACCGGCTGTTAGTCTCTCAGGCGAACTAATATTCAACACCATTTCCAGTTATCTGTTTAACAGAAAATTTAATCCAGAACATAATACAAAATTAACTTAAACATAGTGTACGTATTAGCATATGCCCCAAGTATATAATCTACAAGCAATTTTTAAAATTCCATATTTGAAATGTACAAAATTGATAGTTTAAGAAACAACTTAAAAGAGGTCAGAAGAAATTGAATGTGAACAGGAGCCTGTAAAGTAGTTTTTCTCTCAAGGCTCTTGAAGATCACTTCATTCGATTGTGTGTCTACATTAAATCTACGGCGCCTTCCCTTCTTCCTGTGCCTATATTCCTTGCACAAAGTACATATATGGATACATAAGTCTAAGGGCCGGCTCACCAAAGTCGTATAACGGCTAACTATGATTATGGTAGTATTATTTTTTAACTCAGGTTGTACTATATCCAATTCCATAATTTATCATATATATTTGATAATATTGTGTCCGGAAAATTGCATGCGGAATTTACGAATGTTCTGAAACTCCTGAAAAAGCTGCATACCAGCATACTCCATATCTTTTACACGCGGTATAACTCTTCAGTGGCACTCACGCTCTTACCGGTGGGACATAAAATTTTATCCTCATTGCAAATTCCAATAGACATTTCAACAATAGTCCTGAGTCCAATCAACTCTTATGTAACAAAAATTTGATCGTAGAGCTCAAAAACAAACCAAACCAATCATATTAGTTCTCAAATGACTTTGTAGAAACAAAACAAAAGTGTATAAACTATTTTATAAATTTATTATTTCGCAAACGATATTGGATGAAAACAAAGACAGATAAATGCTCAAAAAAATATAAACATCGAAGAGTTAACCTAAATCTTTATACAAAACATACTCTTACTTGATTTACTTTTTTATATCTTGCAGCTTCTAATTATATTCAAACGATTTCCGCCGTTTTATTTCGCCAGAATTTTCTGTCGGCAAAATACATCCCTTTTTGTTCTGGTTCACCAGAACGAAACCTCAGTGTGTTCGATTAACATGAATGCTACGCTCCACTAAGAACAGTCTCCGTGCGAAAGCTAGTTTACTCAAGAATGTATGCCTCCAGTAAACAAGAAATCATTCTAATACGCACCGTTGTCGAATGAGAGAGTTTAATATATATAATTGGAGCCAGAAACAATGACTAATCATTGAACATAATGAGCAGGATGCTAATTTGTTTTGTATTTTTTTCTCAGAAACAGTAAATAAATAAATAATGGTTCAAATGATTTCGATAGGAACGTAATCACTCTTTCGCAATAAAAACATTAGAAAATATTTTAAAGTATACTGCGAGTGAAACATAGGTAAATTGATAGTTTTTATCGAAAGATGAATAAGAATTGCACCATTTTGCGATTAAAGTCAAAATCTGTCAAATACGATTTCTTTGATTTCTTTAACGATACGCTCAATAGAACAGTTATTTCGGATTAAATAAATGGCTTTATAACCACTCTTAGTAATCCATGCATGTTAATAACGATTTAAAGGTAGATATTAGTGAATAGAATAAATTTTTATTTATTATTTTTTCCACAGGCTAACTCAGAGTATATAATACTTTAAAATAATACTTTCTGGTGACATTTTCTATAGTTGCTGATTTAAGGGAACACTTAACTCTTTATTGTCCGAGTCATTTCTGCTAGTTACATAATCGATGCATACTTTAAATCTAAGTCATATAGATACATATAGATAGTCATATAGACTACACAGAATAAATTAAATAGGAAGTTTGAACATATTTTGTGGTCTCCATGCTATGGCCAATTGTTCACCAAAGTGCTGGTCTTGATGGCGACCTTGGACGATGGTTCAAGGGTTGCAGCGACTGGGCCACTAAAATAGCAGAATGCGTCCATAGAATGTACTGCTCACTTAGGTAGCACATGCTGGTTGTCTTTTATCTTTGGAGAAAAACCACTTCCAAAGCCATCCTCCTCCAAGGCCATTTTATAGTCTGCCATCGTCGATCTCGATAAGACATATATAGGGCTTAGTAGCAGAGTGATATGAAAGAATAAGGCGATTTCACTCTGTAGGGCAAATTCTCAAATTATGACAATTCTGGCTTTAGTTTCAAACGGAAGGGCACTTTATTGTTTGTCTATTGGCTGTTGTAAACGTGAAAATGAATGGGAAGGGCATTATAGTAGTTCGTGACGTTGCGACAAATTGCCTTATTGAACAGTAGAATAGACAACATTTTAATTAAACGATCACGAACAATTACACGCAACACATTACGTACATTCCAAATTCTACACTACAGAGTAACAAGGCATGCGCAGTACCATGGAAGGTGTGGCGCTCCAGTCAAGTTGGGATAATCCACTTAACATAGAGGTAGGATAAATAACGAGGCATTGACATAAAGATAAAATACAGATATAACCTAACAACATACCCCCTCAAGACAGTGTTAATGGCTTGCAGTGGACCGTACTATGGAGTTGACTTTAGTGATCAACTATCGTTTTAAACATCATACGATGCCATTTATGAAAAAGGAAAAACTTCGTAAAACAAAGATTTATTTGGTATTACATGTAAAAGAAGCACTGTAAAATGGAATTTCATGATAAATAAAGCCATTGGTTATGATTTCAGTCTATGTACCTGCTGAAAAAGTTTGTATTTCCACTGTACACTTATTTTAATTTTTTTTGTAATAAAAATTAATTGTTTTTGTTTTACAAATATGTAATATTGTTTTCATTATTTCTTTTTCGTATGTTTTCTGGGAAAATATTTATTTTTTTCATCTTGCATGACTTATGGAACTATGGATTATTTAATACTAGAATTACGGTGGTCTTTGTATACCTAGAATTACGGCGGTTGTCATTTTGACCCCTTGATAAGATATCTGCATATTTCTCTATATGATATAATATATTTGTGAAAAATAAATTAAAATAACGCAAATTATGACAACTACAGTTTGTTTTTAAAAATATACAGACTTTGCAGGTATGTAGGATCAATTAAACGATTTACTACGTTCTCTCCTAAACTTTGATCACTTGGTCTCATTTCATCTTTTCCTAAATATGGAAATCCGTTTAATAAGTATTTTGTCCTAACATCTACTTCTAGCCAAAATTTTATTCCGAATTTATCGAGCTTGTTAGGCATATACTGCAAAAAACGGCATCTTGTTTTTGTAGGGAATAACTGTTCATCAAACGTAATATTTTCATTTGGTTTGTAGCAAAGCTTACAGTTTTCTATAAAAGTATTCCATACCTCGGATATTAGTGTAAATTTATCACACTGCAAACGTGAAGACCTTGTTAGTTTATTTTCAAAACGAAGAAATTTCATAACTTCCGGAAACCTATCTCTACTCATAGTTTCATGAAAAAACTTTGGTCCCCAAGTCTTGGACCACAAACTAAGAATTGGTAAGCCCTTGGCGGCTAATGCCCCCTTACGTACAACAACGCTATGAATGCTTCCAGTTCTGCTAATAAAATAGTGAAAGAGTCATTATGAAGTTTACACTTGTCTTCAACATCAGTATATAGCCTGCCGTATTTCTAGGTATAATCATTTGTTAGGGCTAAAATAAAAATACGATTTTCTTGAAATCTTTACTATTTCGTAAATCACAATGATTTAGGAAAAGTCAAGAAAGGATTAAGATATTTGCAAAAAAATAGAAGAGCTGTCAGAGATAAAAGTTCGCTAGGTGTCAAAATGACCCCTTCCGTAATTCTAGTGTTAAGTTATGGAACAAATCCCCAAATTATTTACCCCATGTTGCATATTGTTTTTTATACGATTTTTTCAGGAACGTGCCTAATGTGTAAAAAAAGAGTTGTATGTGTGCATGTGTGTATATATATATATATATATATATATATATATAAATATATAAATATATATATATATATATATAGAGAGAGAGAGAGAGAGAGAGAGAGAGAGAGATCAACAATAACTAGCTAAAAGATATAGACAAAATATGCTTTTTGGAAACAAAAACATTTGTTTTGGATGGCATTTTCCAGATGTTATTTCTGCTACAAAAAAGAAATCAAATCCAACGAGACAGTGTACTCTGTGTTCCTGTAAAACAGATTTCAGGGGGTAAGCCAATAAGAAAAGAGACCAGACACCAGTGTACAGAACGTCAGGTATCACTTTGTGTTGTCCCTTGTTTCAAAAACTATCATATAAAGATTAATATCAGGGTTCCCACTCTTTTTCCAGAACAAAAATTAAGGACTTTCTAAGGGCCTACTTGAAATACATGGAATAACGACATAAACCCTAGTTCCTGAAGAAAATAATGATTATGAACCAGACAAGGCAAGTTCAATAAATGCCCTACAACATTTGAGAATTAAGGTTTTAAAAATGCCCAAAAATTAATATAAGATAAATCTATTTGTCAAAAACTAATTTTGAAAAAAGTACATCTTAAGTTTGAGTGATCAAACTAAAATAAATTGTGAATTAAATACAACATTATAAAGAGTATTTCCTGACGGTTTGAAATTGACTCTGATACATATTTATATATATCTGCATATGACTGTTAGCTATTAGGAAAGGGCAACTGACTTTATACTTCAAACCTTTTTAGTATGTGAAAGATTTGTTTAATAAGTTTTCTAGCTCTGACCATAAAAAGTACTAATAAATTAAAAAATAAATTGTATAATTTTTTTAAAGATATCAAGGAAAGGGAAAGTTATTTTGAATTACTACAGTAATACACTGAAAACATAAATGTATTTGAGGATTTTCTTTATTATTGATACTGCACTTTTTGCTGGAAAATGTAAAAGAATGTTATGAATGTTAACAAATATTTTATATATTTTTAATATATATATTCCGTGACCAGTACTTATCACCTATACTGGTGTTCTTAGAACCGATTTTGGGCAAGTTTAACTCCGAATTTACAAAACCAGAAAGTTTGGAGAGCCGAACTTTCTGGTTGAAACAGTGAAAACTGATAAGAAATCACGTGACGACAATGGATCGCATTCTAATTTCAAAATTAAGGAGTTTTTAAGGAACTTTGCTGAAAATTAAGTAGTTTTAAGGGCCCTTAAAAATGAAAGCTAAAATTAAGGAGTTCTTAAGGACTTTTAAGGATCTTGGGAACCCTGAATATTCAACCCATTTGCCCGAGATAACTCGGGATAGTAAATTAATATTAAAATTAAATGCTTTCACACCTGTAAAAAATTAAATTTCAACTTAAAACCTACATATTTTGTTTTGTTTCACTTCCTTGTATTTAACGATAAAATAAAAAAAAATGTCATGATTTTTTTGCTTTTTTTTTTCAAAAACATTTGTAAGGGAAGTAGTTAAAAAATGTTAAGTCACAAAAACTGTCTATTCATTAATATTTTGATGAATTAATAAGTAAATTAATTTCATTATTTAATACTGTGTTAAGATTTGCATATTACATTAATTTCTATTCAGTAATTTATTTTTTGATATAAATGCGATTGGTATTTGACTCTAATAACAAATCTAAATTATTATAATCATTTAACACCAAAAATCTTTAGTGTGTGTGTGCATGTGAGTGTTAAGTTTAGGAAAAAAATTACCAATATTTAGATTTTCATTTAACAAATTACCTGTAAATTAAAAAGTTGGTAAAAGTATAACCCAGGCTTCCCACTCTTTTTCCAGAACAAACATTAAGGACTTTCTAAGGACCAAAGTAACTTTTTATAAGGACCTACTTGAAATACACAACATAACGGCATAAACCCTATTTCCCGAGAAACATACAAGGTATCTGCCAAAATAAAATTTTTAAAATCCATGACTTTCCCTGATTTAGCAGATCATTTTCCATGACTTTAAAAAGCTTTCGTTAAAGTATATATGAATAAAACTTCTGATGTACATACAAATAAAATATATGCTTTTAGAGAAATTACAGGAATTTTATCATAAAAAAAACTATAAACTTACTTTATAAGTGTTAATAAACACACATACATAAAATTAAATTGTTGTATCTACATACCTAAGTTCAATCATATAGAAATTTTTCAATCAAAATGTTTCCGATTTGGTATTATCCAGGTGACCATAAATAATAGACAA
This sequence comes from Pardosa pseudoannulata, assembly GCA_032207245.1. Taxonomy (NCBI): domain Eukaryota; kingdom Metazoa; phylum Arthropoda; class Arachnida; order Araneae; family Lycosidae; genus Pardosa; species Pardosa pseudoannulata. The sequence continues at coordinate 19,249,985 of CM063497.1, forward strand.
ATATAACCCTATAACATTTATATACAATATCCCTAAAGATAAACTTATATTTTGTGCAAAAAATCTTAACTAATTTTTATTAAAAGATAATTATTATTATATTAATAAAATTTTAATCTACAATTTAAGAAAAGACCAGAATAATATACATTTACCCACCCATTAAGCTTTCTTGCTTTGAGTTTCCTTGGTGAACAAATTTTACTTGGCAATAGGGTCAATAAGATAATACATAAATACCAAACTCAGTAACTTCAGCCAAATGACAAGTAAAAACAGAATTAAACAATTCAATGCATTTTTTTTAATCAGTAGTTTAGCAAATCCATGACTTTTACTCATTTTGTTTGAAAAATCAAGACTTTCCATGACAAAATTAATCCATTGTCTAAATCCATGATTTTCCATGACTTTACCCGACTTTCCAGGTGCGCAGAAACCATGAACATATTTTAATGATTATGAACCAGACAAGGCATGTTCAAGAAATGCCCTTCAATATTTCAGAATTAAGTTTTTGAAAATGCCTAAAAATTAATATAAGATAAATCTATTTGACAGAACCTAATTTTCAAAAATGTACATCTAAAGTTTTTTGAGTGATCAAATTAAAAATAAATTGTGAATAAAAACAATATTATAAACAGTACTTCCTGCGGGTTTAAAAATGACTATACTAGCGGATTATACCCAGCATTGCCTGGGAAAGAAGAAAGTTTTAGACTTTTCTATTACATTCAATGCAAGTAAAATTAAACTTCCATAAGTAACTGAAATATCTACAAACCCCCATCCTCCATGCTTCGTTTAATTAAAATCTGCATGACTGTTAGCTATTAGGAAAGGGCAGCTGACTTTACTTATACTTTAAACCTTTACAAAAGATTATATATTTGTCATAATTTAAAAATACTGATAGGAAATTACATGAGACTGTGGATCTCATCGATGGAGAAATTGATCAATTCCAATTTCAAAATTAAGGAGTTTTTAAGGACCTTTGACTAAAATTAAGTAGTTCAAAGGGCCCTTAAAAATGAAAGATAAAATTAAGGAGTTCTTAAGGACTTTTAAGGACCGTGGGAACCCTGATAACCCCTAGCCTAAGTATATATTTACAACTTTAGATACAGGGTATCTGCCAAAATAAAATGTTTCAAATCCATGACTTTTCATGACTTTCCCTGATTTAGCGGATCATTTTCCATGACTATAAAAAGCTTTCGTTAAAGTATATATGAATAAAACTTCTGATGTACGTACAAATAAAATATATGCTTTTAGAGAAATTGCAGGAATTTTATCATAAAAAACTATAAACTTACTTTATAAGTGTTAATAAAGTCACATACATAAAAATAAATTGTTGTATCTACATACCTAAGTATAATCATATAGCAATTTTTCAATCAAAATGCTTCCAATTTGAATTCAGGGTACTTTGGTATTATTCAGGAGACCATGAATAATAGCCAAATATAACGCTATAATGTTTATATACAATATCCCTAGAGATAAACTTATATTTTGTGCAAAAATCTTAACTAATTTTTATTAAAAAATAATGAATATTATATTAATAAAATTTTAATCTACAATTTAAGAAAAAACCAGAATAATATACATTTACCCACCCATTAAGCTTTCTTGCTTTGAGTTTCCTTGGTGAACAAATTTTACTTGGCAATACGGTCAATAAGATAATACATAAATACCAAACTCAGTGACTTCAGCTAAATGACAAGTAAAAATAGAATTAAACAATTCAATGCATTTTTTTTTTAATCGGTAGTTTAGCGGATCCATGACTTTTACTCATTTTACATGAAAAATCAAGACTTTCCATGACAAAATTAATCCATTGTCTAAATCTATGATTTTCCATGACTTTCCCTGACTTTGCAGGTGTGCGGAAACCGTGTAGATAGCGTTAAAAATAAATAAATAAATGAAAATGTATTATAGTACACATATAAGTACTCATAATTTATAAAAGAAAAGGAGAAAAGATATATTAAAAAACACTTACATAAGAAACTTTTATTTTACAAAAAACCTCATCTGACAAACTTCAGTACTTAAGGAAGCCACAAGTTTACAATGAAGTATCAAAGAAATGGAAATGATAGTTATATATATATATATATTTGAGAAAAAAAAATAAATACAATGTATCTATATCAACGAGCAGATGAAATGTTGGTAACATGACAAATAATGAAAAACTGACTTTCTTGAAGACCAATTTTATGACCAGCAAAAAAAGTATATTATGTTAACTATCATACAATGATAAAAATGGAGTGGCTTAGAAAAGTATGTAAAAATAGAAAAAGAATTTAACACACAAAGTAATTAAAATCATGTGCATTTCAGAAAAGAATATGCCAAAAGATTAAATTTTATATATGATAATTTCTCATACAAAAGAGAAATGTCTTCTTAATAAAATGAAACAGAATTATACTGAACTGTTTACCCACAAATGCTTCCAGATTGGAACATGCTGTTTGAGTAATGGTTTTCCACAAAATACACTTTATATCTTAAATATTTTCATTTTCTGAACTTTCAATTAATTTCTCTTCATAAAATCTTCCCGTTTATCAAGAATTTTTTTTACTACAAAAACTTTATATTTCAAAACACAAACTCCAAGATTTACAAATTTGAAGTAGGGTCATTATTTAGTTTTAAACAAACTAGAATGATTTTTCATGGTAGACACAAAATTCATAGAGGAGGGGGAGTACTTAATAATTTTTTACTATAAAACCTTTATAGCTATAAATTTATACTCAGTAACTTGCAAATTTGAAGTAGGGCCATTATTAACAGCTGAAAACAAACAAGAATGGTTTTTCATGGTAGACACAAAATTCATTACTTAATATCTTTTTGATTACCAAACCTTCAAGAATTGTAAATTTGAATTAGGGTCATTATTTACAGTTGAAAACAAACTAGAATGGTTTTTCATGGTAGTCACAAAATTCAAGAGAAAAAAAAATACTTAATAATTAATAATTTTTACTACAAAACAAAACCTTTATATATCAAAACCCAACCTCTATGATTCCCAATCTGAAGTAGAGACATTATTTATGACTGAAAACAAACAAAAATGTTTTTTTATGGTGGTCACAAATTCATGGAAAAAATTCCCTGAATATTATAGTCATGCAACATTTCTCAGAAATATTGCTACATTTTAACTAAGCAGAGGCTGTGTCGATATTTTGTTTTGTACTTTTTACTACAAAGCAAAACCTTTATAGATCAAAATCCAACTTCTATGATTAGCAATCTGAAGTAGGGACATTATTTATAACTGAAAACAAACAAAAATGGTTTTTTTATGGTGATCACAAAATACATGAAAAAAAAATTCACTGGTAATTTTCTCAAAATTCTCTGAATATTATAGTCACATAACATTTCTCGAAAATGTTGCTAAATTTTAACCAAGCAGAGGATGTGTCCATATTTTGTTTTGTACTTTTTACTACAAAACAAAACCTAAACCAAAATCCAACCTCTATGATTCGCAATCTGAAGTAGGGGCATTATTTATTACTGAAAACAAACAAAAATGGTTTTTTATGGTGGTCACAAAAGTCATGGAAAAAAATTCCCTGGTAATTTTCTCAAAATTCCCTGAATATTACAGTCACATAACATTCTTCAGAAATGTTGCTAAATTTTAACCAAGCAGAGGCTGTGTCCATATTTTGTTTTGTACTTTTTACTACAAAGCAAAACCTTTATAGATCAAAATCCAACCTCTATGGTTCGCAATCTAAAGTAGGGACATTATTTATAACTGAAAACAAAGAAAAATGGTTTTTTATGGTGGTCACAAAATTCATGGAAAAAAATTCCCTGGTAATTTTCTCAAAATTCCCCGAATATTATAGTCACGTAACATTCCTCGGAAATACTGCTAAATTTTAACCAAGCAGAGGCTGTGTCCATATTTTGTTTTGTACTTTTTACTACAAAGCAAAACCTTTATAGATAAAAATCAAACCTCTAACCTCTATGGTTCACAATCTGAAGTAGGGACAATATTTATAACTGAAAACAAACAAAATTGGTTTTTTTATGGAGGTCACAAAATTCATGGAAAACAAATTCCCTGATAATTTTCTCAAAATTCACTGAATATTACAGTCACATAACATTTCTCGGAAATGTTGCCAAATTTTAACCAAGCAGATGCTGTGTCCAGAAGTGATGCAGAAGTGTGAGTTTAATTTTTTCCCCATTCCCCCAAAATATGAAATATACAGATTTAGCTGTGTGCATGTGTGTGTATATAGATATAAATTGGAGAAACCGTTACTCAAACATCAAGTCACTATCTGGGAACATTAAGAGACTACATGGTTAATTTAAATTTTTTGTCAGTATTCTAGAACCAAGTTTAAGTCTAATTTTTCAACTTATACTCTAAGTATTCACACAGCTATACAAATCTTTTAAACACTTTTAAAAGAAATATCACATTTTACATACAATTTTAAACAAAATAAATTTAGACATTAAATCTTTAAAAATGCAATAATGAAACAAACATAGGACTTTGACAATGATAACAGTAATTACATAAGAAACATATGAATCTTAGAAGATTAAAACAAACAGGGTCTTCCTTGGTAAATAAAATTATAAACTACAAGATATGAATCAGATGAAGAAAGAGAATTTTATACATTTCTGAACAAAACATTTGGTAATTTAGGTCCAAAAAATAAAAAGCATGTGAAACAAAATATAGAGACAATTATAGTTTCAGCATTTTCCAAACTCTGAAAGTTTATATTCTACTGATGAAATGTTAGGCACTTAGACTGCAATATTCAAAACTTAATATATTTATATGTATATATATATATTGACATCTGAAGATCTTAACCACTATTATCCATATACTATATTTGTATACACAATTTTTACATTTGATCAAATACTGAAATATACATCAGATAGCATTCAGAACTTTTTTGACGAATATAGCTAAAGGACTGAGGTAAAAAAAAATTAATTTATCAAACATACAATAACAATTTATGATTAAAACGTAAAACTTGAAGCATTATTTTAATGGGACATATTACAAAGACAAACTCCAAAACAGGTCTTTTCATTTTTTTATATTAAAAAAAAAACTCTTTATAAAATAAAAAGTTCTACTCCCTTCACAAATTTTTTAATAACCTTGTACTTTAAAAAATTTAGTTTTCTCATTTCTAGTAGTGCGTTGAAAAAATAAACAACAAAACTATTCACTAAATGAAAATATCGTAATTCACTTACTTGCAAAATAACTTTTGAAATATGTTAGAATTTTAATTTATAAATCAAACTAAAAAAAAAGTGTAAGTTTGTGCAAATAAAAATCTTAAAAAGGATCAGATATTTTAAAATTATATAAAAAACAAACTAATATCTAATAAGAAATTAAAATTTAAAGAGGCAGAGAGATTTTATAATACTATAAAATATGCAGCACTCAGTTTAATATAATTGAAGTTCATAGGATACAAAAGATAATTAATTAGCTTCTATTTGATAAAAAGAATTAGCTTCTAATCTACTTGTCTCAAAAGTTTATTTGTAAGTAAAGAGGCTTTTTCCACTTGCAAATATATATATATATATATATATATATATATATATATATATATATATATTTGATTGTTCTATGTATGATATCTTAACAACTTTTACATAGTTAGATTACTATTCACAGTGGCTACAAAATCCAAGAAAAAAAATAAACAAAAAACCCCTAATATTTCCTCGATAATATACTCAAAATTTCCAAACATATCATAGCTGCATAAAATTTCTTGGAAAAGTGCTAAATTTTTATCAAGCAGATAGAGATGCATTTGTCACTGTTGGAATTTATATAAATAAAAAGGAACCATTTTAGCATATAATGCCAACAAAATTTTTCTATCTGGTAACTTAATGCTTTGATTAAAGTAGTCAAAATCGCAAAAATTACAGACATGGCTCTCTTCCATGTGTAGTGGATGTATTACAATTATAATTTGTCCTGCAAATAGTAAAAATCAGCATATATATATATGCATGAATGATGCAACTAAAAGTGAAAAAATGTTTCTTTTAAATTTGAATTAAAGTGAAAAAAATCTAAATTTAACATACATAATTAGTAAATATAAAGAAATGACAATACCTGAAAATGAAAATAGAAAATAACCTTACTTTTTAAAAGAAAATGTAACATTGTTTAAGGCTGTTTAATAATATGTAAAACTTTCATTTTAATTTGAAATAAATTTCAAATATGGTTTCCTTTGTAACTTTAGTTCTATTAAATTATACTAAACCTAGAATTGTAAATATATATATTTTTTCCCTTTTTAAAGAAAAAGGGAAATTTTTGAAAACTTTTTGCTTTTGTCAAATTTTGTAAAGTACCCCTATAATTTCCAGAATTGTAAAGCACTCTGACAATTCACTTATTTTTCAGTACTAATTAAGGCCACAATGCTTATTAACCATCTAGGAGAAATTTTGTTCGAAACAGAGTAAAAGTTTTTATTTTATATTGAATTAAAATTTAAGCTGTTAATGAAGACCTTTTAGCTCAAAAGGTAGTATGTCCCCTTAAAGTGCAGTATATATGTCTACTTTACAAATTTAGTACATGTGGTATAATCATTTCTACTTTTCAAAAAAGCTCGATAAATTTTCAGTGCAAAAATTATATGTGCATTAATAATTATTAGATCCAGTCAACATAGGAATGAAAAAGGTACGTTTAATAATGATTGAAACGTGTTTAAATTTTTTTAAAATAAACAAATAAAATAGAAAATAAAGTTCTATTAGTTTTAAACAAAAATAAAAACCTGCAAAACTAATTAAGACTTAAGAACAAGTAAAAGCAATTAAGTTAAAAAAAATAAAATAAAATTAATTCTAATTTTAAAGTTCCACTGAATATATAAGTGCATACAATAATCTTGATAAATTTTTAACTCAGCTTAGGATCAAATATAGTATTTGAAATTGCACATTTAGGTTAAGAATCCCTGACATTGAAAAAAAATTTTTAATAATTGCACCTCACAAAAAATAGTACTTGCTAGTAGCCAAACCTTTAAATATTATCACAAAGATTCTTTACTTTTACCTTACACACACAGTTACTAAACATGTACACTATAATGCAAAATATATTCATCATCAGATAACTTCCTCAGCTTTCTTGTCTTTAATCAAATGCCATACACAACAGAAAATTAAAGCCTAAAATATTTATAAAGCAGTCCTGTTTCTATTTAACTGAAGAACAGAAGAAAAATTAATAAGTTTTTTCCCACGAGATTTGTCTCCTGGAGAGTGTAAAAGATATTTTTTTTTTCTTTGATGAACTTTCCCTCATTCACTTGTCAGAAAACCTTTAAAATCTCTTGAAGTATATGCATATTTTTATCTTACAGATATATTATACTTCCAAGTCCTATGATAGTGTTTTTAAGATGTTTTATATATACAATACTCTTCACTCTGGGTATTGTGTCAGATCCCATGTCAAGACACGACTAATTGTGCATTCTCCAGGCTATAAAAGAAAAGGAAAAATTATTAGTTTTCATATAAAAGAGCTTTGTCATTAGTCAAATTAAAATAGACACAAAACATGATATAACGATAAATTATTAAAATGTATTTAAGCATAAATGGAAATTGTGCAGCTTTTAAATATATATTATATAGATTAGGACAATAGGAAAATTCATAGAGTTGTATAGTACGTTAGTTTTTTATAGCTCAATATTATAATTTTTCTATTGTATTTTTATGTAATGTGATAAATTTATTTTGAAATGTATCTATTTTATTATTTTTATTTAAAGTGGTATTTAAATATAGTAAAATATTAATATTGTTATTACATGCTATAACCTTAATGTGAATATAAAATTATGTATAAATTTCTATGTTAATGAACAAATAACTAAATGTTCAAAATTATGTATATATTTCTATGTTAACCCATATTGGACAGCTGTCCTATAAATAGGACAGCAAATAAAACTCCATTTAATAATACAGTTATAAATATTTGAGTGTATTTTATTTTAACACTTATAAAATAAACTCACTTTAGTATAGAAACAAAAAAGAGAAATCAAATTATATTGTATTGTAAAATTTATTTTCAGCAACCCTTTAAAAATTGTTATTTTATAATCTTTAATTTCATATTTATTATTATTATCTTTTTTAAACATTGTGGAGGTTACTTGCAGTTTAAATATAGAGCTAATAATGTAGCTCAAAGTTTTTGTCCAAAAAAATATTTTGCATGTGTATTTTGTAATATAAACAAGGTGTCCTAAAATTAGGACAAGCGTAAGGAAATGTAAGTGATATTTGTTAAATTTTAGTAGTGCATTGGACCGTTGTCCTATTTATAAGACAGCTAATTTTTTTAACAATTAAAAATATTTTTTCAAAGTTTTGGTTTAATATGCTTAGTTACTTCATATTAATGTTAAGGATAAAGTTTTAATAGCTTTCAGAAATATTTAGTTGATATGGTCCAATATGGGTTAATGAATAAATAAATAATTAAACGTTTATTTGTATTATTTCTAATGCAATATTATAATTCAATAAATTGATAATACTATACATAAACTATACATAAAATTTTATAAAAGTTATATTTATAAGTACATCAACATATGTAGCCTCTTTTATTGCTGCCCAATTTAAATATGGCCTCTAATAGTAAAAAAGTTCACCGCCTTTGTATTAGAGGATAATGTATCAGCAAGACTTGATAATCTCTTGTTACTTCCTAAAATAACAACTATTATACTTCTTTAATGTAACACCACAGTCTTTCACGTTATTTTTACTGAACAAGATGTAGGTTAACATCCTGGCAATTAAAAAGGTACTTCAATTTTCATTCAATGACTTACTTTATTGATTTTATTATTATTTTGTTTTTGTGATTAAATGAGGGATAATTGACGAAGATGCAGTATTGAAACTGAACAAGGTTTAAATATTCGAACATATGTAGTCTGGCAAAATTTTTGCTTTTCAACAAGTCTGTTATGCCGAGGTATTCTGGTATGTCAAACTATTTTTCTGTAGCAAGACTGAAAATCTTGATTATTGTATACTTACTATCACCTTCTTCTAAGGCATTACAGCCCATTACAGGTGGAGACTGTCCCAATCAGTCTCCACTGTAATCCCAAATCAGTCCCACCATCTCATCCCACTGTAATCCCAATCAGTCTCCATCATCTCGTCCTATTCAAGGCCAGTTATTCTACCAATTACCTTTATGTAAGTCACTTTCACTAGAGTCAAGCTACCTAGGTGGCAGTATTCCCAACTTTTAGTTCATAAATACTTGGTAAATGCAAGCATTTTTAGAGTTGATATTCTCAGTTCCTAAATGCATGTAATACCAACTAAATCTTGTGGCTTTTTATGATCTTAACAATGTTTGATTTTCTAAATTTTCAGTATATTTCAAAGTAAATATTGATCTCCAAACACTTTTCACAAACGGCAACAAATATTTTTTTAGCATGTTGAGCTCAAAGGTCAATAGTCTGTTTTCCATAGATTTATAGTTATTGCTTAGCATTCACAATCATAAGTATTGCAGGTCCCAAGAGCAGGGTTGGGGAAAAAAATAAATAAAATAAATTTAGATTTATTTGATTTAAATCAGTTTTTTTATTATTTAAATCAGATTTCTTTGATTTTTTACTGAATACTAATATTAATTACTAATATTAATGTTGTTTTTAATATTTTTTGCAACATATATAGAATAGTTTGTTATAAGATGTAACACCTTATCTATCTAGTATATTCTACACACTGATTACCTAAAAAATTAAATACATAAACTTTAATCTAAATACATTCCATTATTTTGTAATTGGATAGTGCAAACTAAATAAAATGTAAATTTAAAGAACAAATTAAATATTATTTTAATGTAAACTAATTATTTAAAAAAACAAATCACAATTATTTCAATATTTTTTAAGCACAAATTATGGATTTAATTGTTTCAATAAAAACACTCATTTTGATGCTTTATCCATTCCTAATTGATTATGAAGGCTAGAATGAACAATACCAAAAGAAGAAAACTGTCTTTCCATTCCAACAGATGAAGCCACAGCTGTTGTTATTGGGTAGACAAACTGGATTTCAAGTTTTGTAATATTTTCTTTACTTCTCATTACATAAAATGAATTCCACCAGTCATAATCAATCATTTTACTACCCTACTACTTACTTTCCGATAACAACCCCTAAATTCTTGGAAAGCACAAGCTATCTATTTACGCTTATTTATTTATTGGTATTAATGTGATTGACTGATTCCCAATCCTCCGTCTTTGGATTATAGGTTTTAAAAGTGAAAAAAAAAAATGATTTAAATCAACTGATTTAAATCATGCCAACCCTGCCCCAGAGGGTTTTATATACATTAATATTGATGCTGGAGCTACTTTATCAAGACTTAAATTTATTTTTAAGACCATAGTAACATTTATTTGCCATATAGAATCTATCGTTTATATCATTAAATTATTCTTATTAGACACAGTTCAGATATTTGAAATGTGATACTTTTTCAGATGAATAATTTTCCAAGACTCGTGGTAGTGGATTAAATGCATTATAGATACTATCTATGCTTTTAAAATAACTTTCATAACAAACATAAATAAAATTTAAATAATTTTTTTTTTAAACTTACATCTGGAACTATACCAACTAATGCATCAGCATGACCATAAAACTCTTCTTTGAGAGAGATTACTATGCACTGAAATGAAGTTTCTGTTTGTTCCCGAATAAACCTGGCAACCTAGAGAGAAAAATCATTACATTTTAAAAATATTCTCATCATTTATTAAACAATAGTTTATAGAAAGAATAAACACTAAGACTAAAAGAATAATGATTTTGCCAGTGCTAATGCAACATTCCAGTATCAGATATACAGTACTAATTTTTTTTTATAACATCCAAAAATAAATTACAAAATATTTTATATATCATTAAAAATATTCAGAAATATATCAAAATTTAATTTATTCCTTTTTTATTAATTGTTATTATTTTATTAAAATTAATACACACTTTCCAAGCACTGAACGATAGCCGATTGGTTAGGGCCTTCGGTAGCGGAATTTGTGGGTTTGAATCCCACTGTGGTATGGATGTTCAAAGCCGTTCGGAATCGGCTTTAAGTTGTAGGTACCGGTCTCATTAGCCCTCGTGTTGCAAAATAGTAGACCGTAGCACTCCAAACCAAACCAAACCAAAGCCAAGTATTTTTTCAAAGTTAAAAATTTTAGGCTATTAATACATACACACATATATATATACAAATATATATATATATATATATATATATATATATATATATAATCTTCTGTCTACTTGCCACATCCAGCTGTCTCAGAAAATTAGTTTCATTCCTCTGTCTAAATTAATATTGGGGGTTTTAGAGCTAACTTAAATGATGAATGACTGCCAATAATGCTGAGTAATCTCTTGGGAAAAAATTCACATAATCACTTGCTGTTAGGTTCAGCTTTGTGATAGTGGTGTGTATTTGTGAGAATTTGATGCAAAGCTCTTGTTTTGTAACAATGTTCATTTTTAGTCTCAATAAAGTTATGTTTCATAATGTTGGTCTTCACTTCTTTTTAATGCAGCCACGATAGCAAATCACTTAAGTTCTCTCATTGCCCCAGGTTTAAAATAATAGAAGCTAAATTTTCTTGTGTAATTGGTGAGAAATAATTTTGCCTGTTATATATATATGTATACACATAAGGTGTTTTAATTCTAACTCACTTCTTAGTTCTAGTCTAAGAAACTTTTAGAGATTCATGAGAAAGAATTAATTTCTGAATGAACACAAGAAATGGAAAGCAGCCTTATGTTGTATCAGCTGGACAATCATTTTAAGACCTATTTGACTTCCAGTGACAAAAATATATTAAAAAGGAATGTCAGCCTTTTTCAATGGGGTTGCTTTAAGATTCTCAAACGATTAATTTCCAAAAATGAGAGAAGGCCTCTTTGGCCTTATCCCCTCCAAAATCATATTTTCAACATTTGTTTCATAAATTAAACCACACAAATGAAATTTTTTTAATTATAGTTATATTTATTATGCTTAATGATTAACTTTCCTCATGCTATTTATTATTGTTGTATACATTGTATAGGAAAAGTATTGTAATTGTTCAAAACTTTTTGAATTATCTCGATGTTTTAGATAACTATGAATTTGAAAATATAATTTTTGAAATATGTATATGTATGTCTGTATATGAATATAATAACTCAAGTAAGTTTTGACAAAAGAAACCAAATTTTAAATACATAAAACCTTTTAAATCTTAAATTTTTTTTTAATATTTTCTTTAACAGTTGTTTAGTGTAGTTATTTAATAACAGAATTGTCTGTTGTGGTAACAATTATATTATGAGGCAATAAACTTTAAAATACCCTCTGAATAAATAAAAATATTTAAAAATTTAAAGTTATTTAAAAAAAATTTTTTTTCCTTCTTTTTCTTTGGGATTTAAATGTTTATGAACAAAACAAACTACAATCCGGAACATTTCAATAAAGTTCTTACAATTAAATATTTGCATGCTAATTTCTTTTTTTGAATTGCATACTATTAAGAAAATTCATTTCTTGAAATGCAAAAATTTAAATTTGATTACCTTTCCAATATTTGTATTGTCCAATGCAGCATCAATTTCATCCAAGACGAAAAATGGTGCTGGTTGATAACTATTATAGGGAAAGCAAACAGAATTGGTTATTTAACATGACATTTACTGATAAATATAACATAGATCCAAGACACACAATCCAGGGAAAAAAAAAAAAAAGGTTAGATTTATAGAAGTCCAACAACACTAAATGTGGATTTATAAATGTTTCCCATGTTTTAAAGACATAATAAATGACCAATAATACCGCTAATCAAAATTTTGTAAACAAAACACTCTTACGAGGGATTCTCGTGATGAAATGACCTTCAACCTTTGATCTTGAACCCATCCACTCGGTGGTGTCAATTAAAGCTGTAAATAGTGACTATCAATATTTTCCCATACTCCAGGACACAATTTAAGATTGCACTACTTGCTACTACTGGTCCGTTCTGCTTTATGGGCTGTATATTTTTTTCATGGTTTATTACCGATGTGACACAATATTTTCTTTGCATCTCGTGAGTTGTGCTTTTGTTTATTGATCATCGGCTATTACGAGATGTGCTTTCCCCCCCCCTTCTTTAAATTTTGATGATTTAAGCAATGAACAACCAGTAGATAGTCTGCCTACTATACGTGTGAAATTAAGGTAAGTAAAATGTACTCAAACTTAATTTTGTTGGATATTTTTTTCCAATACCATTTCACATGAAAAAATATTTTAGTCCTTCCAGTTTTGTGTAAAATGAGTTTCATTTTATTTAAAAAACTCTAAGGGCCATAGAAAACAATATGCAAGTACCTGTGAACAGCAAAAAGCAGAGCAAGAGCAGCCACTGTTTTTTCACCACCAGAAAGATTACTCATAGGCTGAAATCTTTTACCAGGAGCCACACAGTTATAATTTAAACCTTCCAAGTAAGGTTCTTCAGGATTTTCTGGACCAAGGAAAGCTTGAGCACTCTGATTGTTAGTCAAAGCCTAAAACAGAAAACAAACAGTAATCAGTTGTATGTTTAGTGAAGATAAATAAATTCTTAGTACTGTTTTCATTTCACAAACATAAAATGATAAATTTTACATGTAAGTACTTACAAAAATGCATATATCTGTTATGAATAGGGCCTAAAAGAATTAATATAAAAATGCACAGATAGAGGGGGGGGGATCAATACAAAGTCCCTTGAAATAAAATATCTGCCCCATGGCAACAAATAACCTAAAAATTAATTTGGTAGGAAAATCATACTAAAATTGGAATCAGAACAGCAGAGTTACCCTTCACAATTTATAACAGGTGTAAAGTGGTAATGATTCTATATCATAGCATGCTTTCAATTTCAATAATTTTTAAGAAGGGAGAGATTCCTTATATTAAAATATTCCAACATTGATTGATCAGAAAGGGAACATTTGGATAAGGATTTCAAAGAAAATCAGTTTACAGAAAGAAGCTCTTACAGGGTTCCACCTCTTTTTCCAGAAGAAAAATTAAGAACTTTTTAAGGAATTTTTAAGGACCGAAATAACTTTTTATAAGGACCTACTTGAAATACATGGCATAACAACATAAACCTTATTTCCTGAGGAACATATTTTAATGATTATGAACCAGACAAGGCATGTTCAGTAAATAGCCTACAATATTTCAGAATTAAGTTTTTAAAAATGTATTAAAATTAATATATGATAAATCTATTTGACAAAACCTAATTTTGAAAAATGTACATCTAAAGTTGTTTGAGTGATCAAACTAAAAATAAATTGTGAATAAAATACAATATTATAAACAGTACTTTCTGAGTGACTCTGATATATATGTTTGTATATACTAGCTGATTATACCCAACATTGCCTAGGAAAGAAGAAAGTTTTAGAATTTTCTATTACATTCAATCCAAAGAAAATTAAACTTCCATAAATAACTGGAATATTTACAAATCCCTCACTCTCCATGCTTCGTTTAATTAAAATCTGCATGATTGTTAGCTATCAGGAAAGGGCAACTAACTTTATACTTTAAATCTTTTCAGTATGCAAAATATTATTTATTCGTCAAATAAGTTTTCTAGCTCGTGACCATAAAAAGTACTAATAAACTAAAAGTATTTTTATAATTTTTAAGGATATCAAAGAAAGGAATTGTGAATTAGTACAGTAATATACTGACAACATACATGTATTTGAGAATTTTCTTTACTATTAATACTGCACTTTTGGCTAGAAAATGTAAAAGAACATTATGAACTCTAAAAAATATTTTTTTATTATTTACAAAGAAATTTCCTATAGTGCAAATTCACATACATAAATAATTTCAGTTTGACAGTTGAACAGATTTCTTTTTTTGTTTCAGAAATTTTTTAGCTCAAGTTCTGTAATTCAGCAACTTCCCATGGAAAGTTGATAGCGTTCCAATTTAAAAATTAAGGATTTTTAAGGACCTTTGATGAAAATTAAGTAGTTTTAAGGGCCCTTAAATATGAAAGCTAAAATTAAGGAATTCTTAAAAACTTTTAAGGACTGTGGGAACCCTGTACCCAGCTCCTGCCAAACTGTGATGCAGTTTTATATGAAGTAATAGAAATTAAACTGTTTTCATTCTTTTAATATTTTCATATATTCCTAATTTTCTAACCCAATCATTAGTCTTGTTGGAATTGTACATGCCTACCCTACATTTATTATTGTCTAAGTTCACAAATGTAAAGAATCCCATAATAGAAGGTCTTAAACCTGCTTATAAATAAAAAAAAATAAATAAATAAATAAAAATAAAAAAAAATAAAATAAAAAAAAATAGTGTAAGATTTTATAAATAATTACACATTTTTATTAAATAACTTGCTCTTGAGCATTCGCTGATTTCACAATTTTTGTAGCATGAAACTGTTAAATATCATGAATAAAAAGTAGGAGACTTTAATGTTTTTTCAATCATTACCATTTTTTTTTAATGATATAAAAATATACTTGATACAATAACAAACATTAACAAATTATTAGCATTCTATTCTCATGTTTAATTCCCACTAATCATATCTTCCCATTAATAACATTAAAATGTTTGTAAAGCATGAACAAAGTGGAGGGAAAAGCTTAGAAAGAAAAAATAAAAAGCAGCTCAAAAATGCTCAAAACATGAAAAAAAAGACAGATCAGGCATAAAAGTGATAAAAACAACTAATATGCATAAAATTCGGTAGATATAGATTCATAATGACAATCTTAATCAAATCCTCTTCCTTCAAATAAAGGGAAAAAACTCCAAATTTTGCTTTAGGTTAAACCTAAAAATATTTCCCTACAATAAAACTGTTTAACTTTTAATAAAAACAAATGTACCCTAATTTAAAGTTAGTAGCAGACATAGCATTAATTACTATACTACTATGTAACATACCTTGTAAATCTCATCAATTTTATTCGACACATGATCAAAGCACCTCATAAACTTATCATATCTTTCTCTTTTAACTTTTTCAAATGTCTGCTTTGACTTCTTAGCTCTCTTTCTAGCATTTTCAAACTCAGTATCTGTTTCTTTTAATCTTTCTTTTACACCATCAAGTCTAGAAGATAAATAAAATTCAATTTATTAATGTCCTAAAAATAATTGTTTCCAACAAAATACAACAGTTAAAAAAATAAGTATTTTATAATAAGTAGTCAACCCCTTATAACCTCACCATTGGTTCCAATAACGATTTGGTGCTATAATGAGTTTGGCAGTATAGCTAATTATAATTCTTTATTGATAAAATTTAAATAAACCATGTAGTCAATGCAGATCATAAAAATTAAGATATTTATATTCATCAACATGTGTTAAGATTTAAAGCAAATTAATTTAATAAGTTTTACATGGATACACATACCAGATATTTACATTCATTAAAACATGTTACGATTTAAACATAATTCTAAATTAATTTGATTAGTTTTTGATGGATATACATATATATTATAAATTTTTTCTTTAATAATATCTTTACCACTTTTTTCCTGCAATATAGAATCCATTAATCATTCTCTTATATATTTTCTGATATTTATCATAGTGTATTTCGGAAATGATTCAAATCATTTCTTCTTCAGTCTTTCAGGATTTAAATTTTGTAAAATATTTATCTGTGCTACAGTACTAAGTTGGTAAAGTAATATTATACATCAAATAATTCTTTCTAAGGAAACACTTCTACTGAAAACTGAACTTTTGAATTCCCAATCGCCATCCATAAATCGAATAATTTTTTCTTAGAAAACACTTCAAATGGAAACTACAGTTTAAAATCCCCATCTATAAATCAAATCATTCTTAGTAAAGAAACACTTCTAATGAAAACTACAATTTTGAATCCCCACACTATTCCTACAAAATTTCTCCAAAAGTCTACAAAATTTCAATTTCAGGCTGCCCCAAGGTCTATGGGTTTATAAAAGTGACAAAAGTTTCTAACATCAATAATGAATGAAAAGTCAGTTTTTAAACACAAATAGTGCATAAAAGTGAGTACCATTCATAAAAGATAGTTGTTCTCAATTTTCACCTAAATTAATTTTTTACACAAAAGTTAAATTTGTTTTCTCTCTACTATTTAAACTGGGAATTATGTGTTACAAATTAAAGAAAACTAATAAAAACTTATAAGTGATTTCATATTGTCATACATGAAAATGACTCCTAATCACATATAAAGATTTTTTCATTCCCTCTCATCTTTGTATTAGTGAGTTTTACCTATATATGCTACCATTAACAAAAACTGATTTCACATGTTGTTATGTGTAGCTAAACATTTAACACATTATGTGCGGGTACATTTCACAGCGGAATTGTACCGGGAGTGGGCCTTTTGCATGTTAACTTAGTTATTCAGTTAAATCTCAGAAGATCGAAAACTATTTAATTTTTTAACCAACTTTTGGTATTTTATATTGAAATATATAAACAAATATATAAATAGAAATATATAAATAACAACCATAAGATTTTTGTAAACAAAAAATATATCTTTTAGTGGATAAATTTATAATAGTATCTTAAATATGAAAAATCAAATAGAAATAGTAGTTTATAGTTTTAATTTTTTCGAATTATGTTATATATAAACGTTTTTACATTATAAAAAAAATGAATAGAGCAATCATAAAACTAACAATGTAAAAACATTTTTTATTTGTCTAAACTTTCTAAATTCTATGCAGTACACAAGAACATTCGGCTTCGTTTTCCTATATATACCATTATTTTTTAACCCACAAATAAACCATGTTCTTACACTAACCCATACTAATACGTGTCCCGTGCTCAAGTATCAATCGTCAGAAAATATACTAATATGTGTCCCACATACAATGTGTAAAAAGGAGCAAGAAAATTATATTAAATTTTAAAATATCTGTAAAATAATTCCTGTCTTTTTTTAATGCAAATAAGAACACTTTACTAATGAGATCAAAATAATAATAATTTAAAAAAAAAAAAAAAGAGTCATGCTTAACAATACATATGTTTTCCACTTTACCAAATATATCTCAAAATACACATAAGCCTCAAAAATAAATCTTTGCAGATTAGTTGGTATTATAACGAAAAGTAAACATGCAAAAAGACTTACTTTTCATGAGCTTTCATATTGGGAGCTTGAATTCTTTTTAAAATAGACATCATGTCATTAATTTCTTTAGATAAACGGTTGTCTTCTTTCTTAATTTCGTCACCCTCAAACTGTAAATTAAAAAGTAATTAAATAACAGTGCCTGAATACAGAGAATTCATATCTACTTTAATGTAAACAGTTATAGAAAATTAAAGCAAAATTAAAACTTTTCATAAAATGAATCTAATAAATGCCTAAGTTGATGAAATAGTACATTTTACAACAGCTATAATAATATAGCTGCTTTATGTAAGGGAAGAACTAGAAAAAAATCAAATTCCAGGACATACTGTTTTAAAATCTTCAGAACAATTTTATAATATACTTCTCGCAATTTTACCCAAACACACTTGCATTCCAAGTTGTTTAAGTGAACAACAAATTTAGTACTTGGGATAGAAAAATTACAAAAATACTAGACCCAAATAAACAAAAAAAATTAGCACAACAATCAATTAAATAACCTTGTTAATGTATAAAAGTAGAAATTTAACGACAAAGGGACACAACACAAAATTACTAATGAAGTATTCATTATTTGAAGTCTTCGTAGTCTATTAGTCTTTTTATATTATAGATTTACTATGTCTAACTACACTTTCATAAACCCTTGTACTTGCAAAGATGAAACACAGAGAATACATCAAAATGGAATCAATAGAATTTCAGAATGAATAGCTATTCTAGGACATTTGTTTAAATAAAAATCTCAGAATTTTCAGAACAAGTATGACCTTTGCTTTATATACACATACGGGGTCAGCAGACTATGGCTGGCAAACTGCATGTGAATATCTGCCTAGACATCTGCAACTCTTCTTCAACCTTCAGACTCTATGTATTGTACCAATAGGTATTAATAAATATATAAATGGCTCTCTGATATCTTCATTATCTTGCTTCATAGCCAATTTGGCTTTTCTGTCTGGAAAGTCAGCCGACTGCTGATATACATATATGACGTCAAACATTTAAGATAACAAGAATTTTATATAGAGAATACATGACTTTCTTATAAGCCTATTAAATTATATAGAAAATTCTTTACTTTGACTATATGATACATCATCAGAATTATCATTCGCACATTCCCTTCAATGTTCCCAGTAAGTAGAGTTCTTGCTTACATGCTATCGCAGGTTTTTTACACAAATTTGTAATAAAACAGGGTTCCTACTCTTTCTCCAGAAAAAAATTAAGGACTTTCTAAAGACCAAAGTAATTATTTATAAGAATCCACTTGAAATACAAGGCAAAACGACATTAACTGTATTTCCTGAGGAACATATTTTAATGATTAAGAATCAGCTAATGCATGTTTAATAAATGCCCTACAATATTTCAGAATTAAGTTTTTAAAAATGCTTTAAGATAAATCTATTTGACAAAAACTAATTTTGAAAAATGTACATCTAAAGTTTTTTGAGTGATTAATCTAAAAATAAATTGTGAATAAAATACATTATAAACAGTACTTTCTGAGGGTTTAAAAATGACTGACATATATATATTATACCCGACATTGCTCGGAAATAAGAAAGTTTTCGACTTTTCTATTACATTCAATGCAAAGAAAAATTAAACTTCCAAAAGTAACTGAAATATCTACTAACCCCCCTCCCCCTCCATGCTTCGTTTAATTAAAATCTGCATGACTGTTAGCTATTAGGAAAGGGCAACTGACTTTATACTTGAAACCTTTTCAATTTGCAAAAAATTATTTATTTGTCAAATAAGTTTTCTAGCTCATGACCATAAAAAGTACTAATAAACTTAAAGTATTTTCATAATTTTTTAAAGATATTAAGCAAAGGAATTTGGAATTACTACAGTAATACACTGAAAACATATGTATTTGAGTATTTTCTTTATTATTAATACTGCACTTTTGACTAGAAAATGTAAAAGAATGTTATAAACATTGACAAATATTTTTATATATTCTTAATATATATATTCTTTGACTAGTACTTATTACCTGTACTGGCATTTTTAGAACCAGTTTGGGGTAAGTTTAACTCCGAACTTACAAAACCAGAAAGTTTGGAGAATAAAGCGAAAACTGATAAAAAAGCACGTTACGATGGCAGATTGCGTCAATGGAGAAATTGATCGGGTTCCAATAACTTAAAAATTAAGGAGTTTTAAGGACATGTGACAAAATTTAAGTAGTTTTAAGGGCCCTTAAAAATGAAAGCTAAATTAAAGGAGTTCTTAAGGACTTTTAAGGACTGTGGGAACCCTGTAAAAAGAATTCTTTTTGATAGGGGAAAGGGGCAGGACTTGCATTTTTTTCATTAGTGGGTCTCTGGGACTCAAGTTCCTGATAGCTCAGTGCAAACAACGAGTAAGTTTAATTTCTCAATCATAAAATTCTTTAGATTCTGTTGACCATTTTATTCAAGTCCTACTCACTACCTTGTTTTTTGTAAGCCTTAGACACACCAGCTACTGACAGGGTATCTGCCAAAATCAAATTTTTCAAATCCATGACTTTTCATGACTTTCCCTGATTTAGCAGATCATTTTCCATGACTTTAAAAAGCTTTCGTTGAAGTATATATAATAAAACTTCTGATGTACAAAAAATAAAATATATGCTTTTAGAGAAATTACAGGAATTTTATCATAAAAAAAACTATAAACTTACTTTAGAAGTGTTAAGAAACTCACATACATAAAATCAAATTGTTGTATCTACATACCTAAGTTTAATCATATAGCAATTTTTCAATCAAAATGTTTCCAATTTAAATTCAGGGTACTTTGGTATTATTCGGGTGACCATGAATAATAGTCAAATATAACCCTATAACGTTTATATACAGTATCCCTAGAGATAAACTTATATTTTGTGCAAAAATCTTAACTAATTTTTATAAAAAAATAATTATTATATTAATAAAATTTAAATCTAAAATTTAAAAAAAAAAAAACAGAATAATAAACATTTACCAACCCATTAAGCTTTCTTGCTTTGAGTTTCCTTGGCGAACAAATTTTACTTAGCAATATGGCCAATAGGTAATACATAAATACCAAACTCAGTAACTTCAGCCAAATGACAAGTAAAAATAGAATTAAACAATTCAATGCATTTTTTTTAATCGGTAGTTTAGCGGATCCATGACTTTCCATGACTTTTACTCATTTTACTTGAAAAATCATGACTTTCCATGACAAAATTAATCCATTGTCTAAATCCATGATTTTCCCTGACTTTCCAGGTGCGCGGAAACCATGTACTGATAATTGTTTTGTAGAAGCAGTTTGCTTGTGAGGTAAATGAGATGTTTCCTTAGAGATAGAGATAAGGTTTTTAGGAAAGATTTTTATTAGGGAAAGTTTATAACCTTTTTTTTAACCATTCTTTTGTAACCAACCTGTGTTAAGAATTCAATACATTTTTTCTCACTCTTCATATGGATTTCATACAGACATGCAAACATTCAGGTACCTCTGTCAGGAGCAACAGTGTAGATTTAAAATTTAACATGCTACCCAAAAAGTATGTACATATTTAATTCACAGACATAATAAATAAATTGAAATAACCCAAACAAATTAAAATCGATTACATATTTTATTGGTTTCTAAATTAAAGCAAATTAAAATAAAGATACTCTAAATTATACAGGGTAAATTCAAATTTATGCATATAATAAAGTATAAATAGGTTTTTCAGCTTTAACAACTTGTTTTTCAGAAATGTTTCTAGTAGCACAACAAGAAACATTGATTAAACTATTTACATTTTTTTATCATCAGGGATTCTAGTGTTTGCCTTTCAAATTTAACTTAAATTCAGTTTGGTTTTTCTGCACACTACTGAAAACTCTTTTGAATGCAGCATTACTGTGTGGAAAGAGTACTGGACTGCTGAAATGTGATCTTTTAGTTGCACAAAATATTTGTTATTTTCTAGAGCAATCTAAGGAACTTCTAGAGTTATCAAATTCTCTCTTTTCTACAGAGTAGTAGGCATGTCTGTTTGTATGGAAAGTTTTGACATCAAAGGTCTAGGCCTTGATCAGTACAAGGATACTAAATCAAAAATCTCCCTTCAGACTACAATGTACAAACAGGTAGGGTCCTAGCCTACATTAGAGGAGTTGGTTCAAATACCGCTACTGGAATGGGATGCTCAACTTTTAAAGTTTTTCTTAGCAACAAAATACAGTGATCTCAAAAGTCACTTATACAGTATGACATACTACATAGGGTCGATAATGGATGGCACAGCATGAAAAATAAACTAAAATTCAATAAAAAAGTGTAGTAGAGAAATGTGAAAAACATTTGATATATCCCAAAAATACTTTTGAACTGGTGATGGCACAGCATGAAAAATAAGCTAAAATTCAATAAAAAAGTGTAGTAGAGAAATGTGAAAAACATTTGATATATCCCAAAAATACTTTTGAACTGGTAACAAGAAAAATAAAATTCTTTTAAATACAATACATGTTAAATGTCAACTAAAATGGTAAAATTTTAACACTTTTCCACACAGCAGCTCATTTAATTGAAATTACAGTAATTGAAGGTTATAGAATTTAATATTTCATTAGAACGGTGAAATAATCACATTTAAAAAAATAAATAAATAAATTTTGATAGTAAGAACTACTTACATCTCTTAACTCTTCCTCTAATCTATCATACTTCACTTTGATTCGTGCTTCCTTCTCATATATTTTTTGAGTACCTTGACTGCCAGATACATCTGAAGTATCCATGTCATCAGGATTACTAGGAGTATGGTCTATATCATCCATAGATCCTTCATTCATAGGTATTACGATATCTTCCAGCTGAAAAATGAAAAAATATTCATTAATAGGTATCTTCTTAGGGACACATATATGTGACATTAAATGTGAAAGGGTTGAACATGTTCAAACAAAGCTAGGTTGAATTTGGTTTACCAGAATGACACTCCCAAGAAATACTTGTTCTAATAGTTGGTCTACTAGTTCTTGGACACCCAAGGAAAGTAGTAAATGCTTTAATAACAAGCTTGCAACTGCTGAGGTACTTTCAAAAAGGTGAGAAAAGTGACAAATAATACAGAATAAGTTACTAAAAAGTGACTAAACATTGAAAAAAAAAAATGATTTTTTTTTCTCCTTTTGATTACAGATGCTATTAAGATTTTTCTATTTATTTTAACTCTAAATCAAATGATTCATGCATAACATGATTTTAGCGTCAAATACAAAAAAGGTTAAAAATTTTGCTTAACACAACTCAACATTACTTTTTATTCAAGAAAATGTATAAATTAGATTTGAATACATACAATACATTAATTTTATAATCACAATTTTCTGCATATGTTAATGATGTTTTGAAATATTTACATAGCTAGATTAGAGTACCTAAACAAAAATTGTGAAGAAAAAGAAAAAGAGAAATGTGTGCTCTGACCTAAATTACTTCATCCATGCCACAGTGAGATTCGAACCTATGAACTTCGGTTCCGAAGGCCAGCACCCTAACCATTCTGCCATCGTTAGGAGCATCACATTTTTGGTCTCTTATTAAAATATTTTGTTATTAATTCAGATTTTCTTTTTTCAATAACAGACTTTTGCTGATACACCATGAAAAAAGTGACTAAAGGTGACTGTTTACTTAAAAAAGTGACTAAAAGTGATCAATTGTAAAAAAAGTGACTAAAGGTGAGAAAAGTGACAGAATTGCAAGCCTATAATAACTAAAAACAATTGTTTAATTTTACAAAAATCAGAAATAAACTAAAAATTGAATTTAACTATATTGGCTTCATAGTTGGTTGGTATTTAGTGGTGCTAAGATTGTTAAAGATCTAATGGGGGGAGACTAATAGGGCTTGTATTCTGGTAATCAAAGGCAGGTTAAGGAGCTTAACCAGAGGTATCTCTGAATGAGGGCTAAGGAGCTACTTAAACTCAGTAGGAATGAGCTAAGGGTGGTCATTGGTCTGTTTACTGGTCACTGTTATTTCAAGAGGCACCTTAACATTATTGGCATCACAGATAGTCCAGTATGTAGGGGGTGTCATATGGCAGAGGAGAGTTTCTTACACATCTTATGTGATTGTGACTATGACTCTGCCAAGAGATTTGAATTTCTTGGTTATCACTTCATTGAACCATGGGAGCTAGCCAATTTCTCAGTTAAACTGCTTAGATTTATCTCAGCTATTGGTCCCTTCCGAGACTTAATTATTAATATTTTTAACTTATTGCTGGAACTCTTTTGTTCCAGTAGGGGGATTCAGTACAAAAACTGCAGTGATATTTCTTGTTAGAAAAGTAATTTAAATATTTTATTTTAATACCCATCTCATAACCACATACGATATTAACATATTGTGCATGCATTTTCTTTTGAGCCGTGATGTATTGCATATGCCTGAAGATCGTTTCTTTCACTACCAATAAGTACTCTGGGGGGGGGGATGTGTCAGTAATAGTAGTAGTACAGCTATGTGTGTACGGCAGTTAGCCGATGATTATTTTCTTTATTTATCTTTTAAGTTTAAATCTGTTTTTAAGTGATGCTAACGTTTGTCTTAATACTGTTCAGGGTTGATCAAGCAAAATGCTTCTATTGGGTTGACAACTAAGTCACTGCCGCTTTGGTCGATAGATTCACTCTACACTTTCTTTTGTTCTGTTAACATGGTCAGAGCATCTAACCTATATTTTTTTCTGACTGTGAGGACTTCAACATTTTAATTAGTAAAAAAATTATATCGATTAGTTCTTTAGTTTTGTTTTTATTCCAATTTAAAAGTGGAAAAACAGGACGTGCAAAGACCAGACATTTTACAAACGGAGAATTTTTACACTGCCAGAACAATGGAAAAAGGTCATCAACAAGAATGGGCAATATCTAATTGAATAAAATTATATTTTTTAAAAAAAATTCTGAATTTTCCTACTTATTTGAAATTTCAATACTTCCAACTATTATTCTATTATAGCTTTAAATAAGCTAACAGTGCTCTTATGAGCTGCCCCACCCTAAATTTAAATCTAGTGGTGCTAATTCCTCTTGGGACAAATTGCACAACACAAAACGAAAATATAAACAAAGTAACCAATAAAAAAAGAGCAAAAACACAAGTGAAAGGAATTTTGATGATGACGTAAAAGGGACAACCAATTGAAAAACATTAAAAGCACATATAAAATAAATCAACAAAAAATGAAGAAAAATATTAAAATAGAAAATATATACAAGATGGATTAGCATACCTTATGAAATTAAAAACAAAATTGAAACTTGATAATCAAAAATTTTAAATAAAAAAATAAACATACAAGTTAAACATCACAGAATTCAGATTAACAACAAAAACTTGTACAGCGAAAAAAGGGAAACTATTGGTTTCTTAATGATACATATGTGACAGTAACAATGAAGTGATTAAACATATTCAAAGTTATGTCAAATTTGATCTTCCAGTATAACACTTTTGTGTCCACAAAATAGGGGTCAACTATAAGTTAACAGGTCTTAAAATTTCATGTTTTTCAAAGACAAATAAGCATGTTATGATCAGCAATGGAATGATGTTTAGATTGTTTTGTTTATACCCATATTATAATAGTCCTAAATATTTAAGACTATTAATAACTAGCATTTAGCCCATCATATGACGGGATTAATATAATTTTTAATTTTTAGAATTGTAAAGTACCTATGACGCAGGTAAAAAAAATGGTTTGTTTTTTGGCTGAGAATTATCTAGTACACGTTCAATAGTTTGTTTATCTTCATACTTCTATAAAGTCTCCCAATACTGTGAGGGGCAGTTTAAAATCACACTGAATTCCTTTAGTCAAACCTTGTGATTATGTATAAAAAACAAACACACAAACAAACTTCTTAATTTTCAAAGATATATAACTTAAATGCTAGATATTTATTAGTCTGTGAAATAGGCTTATAGTCTTTTATGAAAAAAATTTGTATTTTAACTGGTGATAAAATTTCCATTGCAACGAAAAATAATCAATGATTAAATCTAAAATTATCAAATATGTATTTAATCTATTATTTAAGCCAAATATAAAAGAAAATTAATAAGTAATATCTAATTTCAGTGATAAAACGTATGAAAATAATTCAGAAGTTTTTAAAATAATTTAAAATAAGAAATGATTCAATGAGATAATTAATGGAATGATGTCATAATTCTAGGGGGGGAAATGATATTTTAACTAATTTCTGATGTGATAAATTGATAAATTCAATTGCTTGCTCTTAACTGTGGAAAACTGGGCTTGAAATAATGGTATCAAATACTCAAAAAGGGGTAAGGGGTGGATTTCGAATGTTTTAAAGACTTGCTTTGAATTTTGCTATCCCTAACTCATCAAAAATCCAATGTCGATGTTAAAATAAAGATTTTTTTTAAACAAACCTTGCAGGTCTGGAATAAACTGTGCCTATCAGCTCTCTTTTGTTCTAACCTTGTTTCAAGAGCAGTTACTTGCTTTTGGGCAGCTGTTATATCTTTCTGTGCAGCAGCTAGCCTTTTACGAATTTCAGAAGTTGACTCCTCTAGTTTATCAACATCACTTTTTTTGTTGATTTTTGAAGACTTTAACTTTTCTAGATTCTGCATAGCTTCATCAATGAGCTGGAAAATGAAAAGTATGCTTAAAAATAAACATTCCAAGATCTCAAATGTATTCAGGATCTTATTATCAAAAAGCCAGCAAAGTAGTAGCCTGGGGCTCCCCAACCAAACACACACACACACACATATATATATAAGATTTATTGGAATAGTGATTAAATTTAATTCTACAATTTTAATTATTTCGTAGTGCAATTCCAGGGTAGCCAGCACTTCCACTGGTTGGTTTTCCCTGATTATTCCCTCAATTTTGGTGGTTTTATTTATTTATTTTTTTTTATTTTTAACTTTGCTGAACTTTGAATTTAGGTAAATTAATTTTCCCAAATAAAATGTTACATTTCTTTCAAATTTTAAATTAATTTTCACAATAAAGAATTATACAACAAAATAATTTGGTTTTTAAACAGCATATTTCCATTAAATTAAAAAACAATATATTACTAGATTTAGTCTAGTATTCAGCTTACAGAAACGCAACTATTACTTTTGCAAAATTATTCAAAGAAAATAGAGGTACCTATAAAAATTAAAATATTAAATTCTGATCTCGTCATAGGCAATTAGAAATTAATAGATTTGTTAACCTATATTTATATATACACTATTAAAATTAGAGTGTAAACAAATTAATTACACATGTATGTAAGACTACCTTCTCATAAACTGATGAGCATAAAAATATACCAAAATTACCAAAAGATGGGAAATAATCCGAGGAATCCTTTTCACCATTTAAATTCTGCAATTATAGTAGTTTTAAAAAAAATATTGATTAAAAAAACTAGTGGCACCATCTATTGACTTTAGATGCAACTATCATTTCATTTCAAGCTAATTTAAAAAGCAAATGTTTGTACAAGATTCTTTTATCAATTTGATATGCTTCAGACTTAACACATAAAAAAAATTCCTTTTACTATTCCTATCATACATTCTTATTTATAAACTATGTGATGTTGATCTAAATACAATATTCAACTCTTTTAAATAAAAGATACTTAAGATTCTGTTAATGTAAATTGTACTTTTATTATAAGTTTAGCTTTCACTTTACATATTTTTTTTTAATTCCATAATTGTGAACAAATCATTAACAATTTCTCTCCAGGTAGTTTTTATAGGTGGATAGTAAGATGAAATTTCAGCTAGCATATGTATAAAAATATAACAGAATAGTAAAATTGTAGTTTGGTATCTAGACTGGAGTAGAAAAAACACAATTCAGAAAAGAATAATGACTACATTTGTCTAGAAAATAAAATTGCATAAACTCCCTATAATAGTTCTAATGTTTTTCTATTCACTACTAGTTTGGCTGAGTACTCATCACTGCAAATTTAACTTAGTAATTATATATGAACTATTAATACAGCTTATAATAACCTCATTTCTAATAGAACTAATCTTTGTAACTGTTTTTTTAAATTTCACATATAAAATGACAACTTGTATACTTAGTTATTGAGATGGTGGTGATAACATTGGTTTGGGGACCTTGAAGTAACTCCTTGCCCCAATTAAGGCATGATCAGTATACATTAAAATATAAACATAAAACAGTAAAATAAAAGAATTTAATATTATCCAAAATCTAAGCAAGTTTTGTATATAGTAAAAATTTCTCACTTTACAGAAACTATACGAGTTGCATACAATTTAAATCAAGCACATATGATAGAATATTGAATACTAACAATTACAATGAGAATACAACAATTTTAATGAGGACAAAATTTAAACATCATTTATATGTTAATGCAGAAAACAATGCATTTATAAAACTTACCTGCATTTGAGTAGTTTCAGCTTTCTTCAGCTTTTCAAGCTCTTTTTCATCATCTTCAACTGTTTTAGTCCACTTTCTCACATTTTCTGTAAAACAATATTAAATTTAAATCAAGCAAAGAATGTTATTGAAATATCTGAATATTTTCTAAATGTAAACTTCTCACTTTTAACCCATCCACCGACCACCCTCCCCACCTTTTTCCCTAAACAGTCACCCTTTTCGTAAATTCCAGACGGAACTTACCGTACCATACTAGAGTTGCTGGTTTAAAAGTTGTCAGGCTACTTTTAAGTTATTTTCCCTGCAAGGTAAAGGAGTTCCGTTACGCAAAATTAGTTTCTTTCATTTATTATCGCTTTGCAATATTTTTTTTCCTCAAAAGTGTGCAATACGAGTTATACGAGTGCGAACGAGAAGGGGTTGACAGGTCCGTTTTCGAACAGGAATTCGCTGTCGAACCCCCATCGAAACGTCTGTTCAGTGGGTTAACTAACAATTTAACTCCAGTTATCATATATATGTATGTATATGTGTGTGAAGTTTAGAATTATAAAATTAAAAATAAAAGCCTTAACTAATAAACAAGAGAACAAATTCTTTCTGACACAAAACAATATGCAGTTAAAATACACTATTTAAGAGCAGTGCATACCAAACTCCAAAGGGAGTAACAAATTCTTTGTGACACATAACAATATGCAATTAAACTACACTATTTAAGAGCAGTGCATACTAAATTCCAAAGGGAGTAATTAAATCTTGTGGGCTGTTGACCTTCTTCCAATTTTCTTTTTTTTTAAAGTAAAGTACCATATATGGTGTTTTACTTAACCCTTAATTTGGCTAAGTCCGCTACACCGGACATTAATTATCTCAAAAATGGAATGATATTTTTTTTTGCTTATTTTACAAAGATCCTAATGTCTATACAGACGTGGGAAAATAACAGAAATTAAAATTAAAAAATATTTGAAAAAACATCTCAAATTGAGGGTTAAAAATCTAATGGAATGATTATAAGAATCTAATACAGCATCATTGCTTGGATTATGAGTCTCTCTTCTTCTCAGGCTCTGCACCTGACATATATATGTGTATGTGTTTATGTGTATATATATATATATACACACACATACACTCAAGAGCCAAAACATTATGACCACATGTCAGTAACAAGTTGGCCCACCTTTGGCATGCAACACAACTTCAACCCACCTTGGCATGGATGCCACAAGTTCTTGGTAGATGGCAAGAGACAGATTGTACCAGATGTTTAAGCAACAGTTACGCAAATTCGAGATATTGCGAATTGGTGGTCTTGGAATTCAGAGCTGCCCTCCCATGACATTCCAAATGTGTTCTGTCGGATTGAGATCCGGTGAGTTAAGCGGCCTGAACATTAACTAGAATTCAGCATGATGTTCCTGGAACCACTCCAACACAATTTTAGCCTTGTGACACGGGGCATTGTCCTGTTGGAACATTCCATTTCCAGCTGGAAAAACAGAAGCCATGTAAGTGTGCAACTGGTCCGCAATGATGTTCAGATACTCTGTAGCATTCATGGTCTGCTCTATCACAACCACAGGTACCAGAGATGACCAAGAGAACATCCTCCAAAGCATAATACAGCCACCCCCAGTCTGTGTATGACCTACTGTACATTGAGGGAGCAACTGTTTGCCTGGAAGATGACATATCCTGACACGGTCATTGGCGTGATGCATGACAAACCGTGATTCATCTGACCAGGCAACTCACACACAGAATTAAGTAAAAGAATGATTCTTCACTCTCCAGCAGCAGTTAAATACCACTTCTACCTGATCAAGTGTTTTCAATGTCATCCAGGCGAATTCATTGCAAAATGTAGGGGTGGTCGTCATGTTTTTGACTCTTAAGTGTATGTAATCCTAAATTGATCTGATTAATATTTCCTCTTACACACAATTAGAAAATTTACCAGAAACAATACAAGGAACTTCACTGTCTGGAAAATAATTCATTTCTGAATTAATTACAGAAATAAATACAGGCTTGCAACTGCTGAGGTACTTTCAAAAAGGTGAGAAAATGACCAAAAAGTGACTAAACATTGAAAAAATAAGCGATTTTTTTCTCTTCTTGAATACAGATGCTATTATTAAGATTTTTCTATTTATTTTAACTCGAAATTAAATGATTCATGCAAAACATAATTTTAGCGTAAAATACAGAAAAAAAAAGGTTAAAAATTTTGTTTAACACAACTCAACATTGCTTTTTATTTAAGAAAATCTATAAATTAGATTTGAATACATACAATACCTTAATTTTATAATCACAATTTTCTGCATATATTAATGATGTTTTGAAATATGTACATAGCTAGATTAGAGTATCTAAACAAAAATTGAAGAAAAAGAGAAATGTGTGTTTTGATGTAAATTACTTTAATGTATTAAATGTACATTTCAGTACAAATGTAGATTTCAGGAACCTCTTTACGACTTTTTAAAATCGCTAAATTCTGGAAACCATATGACTAATTACATTTTAATAAGAAAAATAAGATTAGAGCATCACGCTTTTGGTCTTTTATTAAAATATTTTGTTATTAATTGAGATTTTCTTTTTTCAACAACAGACTTTTGCTGTGATACATCATGAAAAAAGTGACTGTTTACTTAAAAAAAAGTGACTAAAAGTGATCAATTGTAAAAAAAGTGACTAAAGGTGAGAAAATGATGGAATTGCAAACCTGTAAATATATTACCTGTGCATCATGAGCACTTAATTCAAACATCTAATACTTTCATTTTCATTTAAATTCAAATCTTTTTAGATCTATTAAATATCTTTTAATACATATTACTTTAAAAAATTTATGGACACACTAAAATGTAAAAAAGCACAATAATCAATTCCTTATTACCATTGGTATCCTTTGATCTCTCATACTCTAATCTATTTATTATCCTATTCTTTTGATTTTCAAATTCCAGTCTTCTTTTGTCTCTTTCTTGAGTAGCACGCAACTCTCTCTCCTCATATTGCCTAGAAAGTAGAATATTTTGACAATTTAACATCATAAATAAGTAAACTGTTTACAATTTATCAAATTAATTGAGAAAGCGATGAAATGAGGAGACAAAACAGCAATGATTGGCTAACTAGTCTACATAAAGAAAATGGAGTATTTATGTGTGCATGTGTCTATAAACATGATTGTGTGAAAACAGTGAAAGCTACCTGTACAAAATTTGGTATAGGGATACTTATACACCATGCCAATAATCTAAAAGCCTTTTTATAAAAATCCATATAGTTTCTGGTTTATTTTATTTAAGCAATTTTTAATAGATTTCTGTCATATAGGTTTGTATAAGCCCATACACCTGTACCATTTGGTACCAAATTAGATATGACGAACAATAGCCAAATGATTAGGGTGCTGATCTTCAGTAATGGAATCTGACAGTTTGAATCCCTCATAATCCATCATCATTCATAGCATGCATGTTCATAGCTGTTCGAAATCGGCTTCAAACAGTAGGGGTCATGGTCTCATAAGCCCTTGGTCAAAAAGTAGACCGTAGCACACCAAACCAAATTAGATATTCGGTTGCATGAGGTCATAGAATTTAGTTGATTTGATTTTGAGCAGCAATTTTTGAAATATTAAGAAAAACCAACAAAATAAAGGTTAATTATATTGCACATTTTGATACAAATACAATAATTTCCATTGTTGATTGAGCATAAAAAAATGGCCATTTTGTCAAGTTATCATTATTATCACCCAATATTTAGTATTCTAAATGAAAAATAAAATTTTAAAAATCTAACATGTTATTTATATTTACATCACTTGCTCCAAATTTCTATTATTCACATACAATGGTTCTTTTAAAATAATCTAGAAAAAAAAAGTGCAGCTACTTTCTGATAGCTGAATAAAAGAATAAGTAACCTCTAATATTGTCTTTATTATGTATGTGTAAAATATATAAGAAATAATTTGACACATGAATTTTTTTATGGCATTGCATAAAACTTTTTAAAGTTTTTTAAATTCTGAAATTTTTATTAGTTTTTTTTTTATAAAGCATTTAAATGATTTTTGGTGAGATTGTCAGGCATTTTCTTACATATGTATTGAATAGATAACATTACAATCCTGATACCTACATCTCACCTTAGAACTTAGAAAAATTTCTTTCAGATAAATAATTTCCAAAAATTTCTCGGTTTTAGGTTCAGAGGATGAAATTTCACTTTGAAATTGAGACATGGGAAATACTGTCAATTTTTGTAACTTTGTAAATTTTTTCAATTTTAGATTGAAAAGGGAAACAGCAGGTCTGTCTTAAAACTTAAAGCTTTTAACAATTGAAGTCAAAGCACATAATATTTTCATTGTTATAAGTATCTGTGTTCTCTTTAACTAATCCCAGACAAATGTAGATACTTTACCATTAGACAAGTGAAAGCATTAACTGCTGAACAAAGCACTATTACTTCTTTAATTATAATTTAAGTTTATGAAAAAAATTTTAAAGTGTTCTTTGATTACTGAAAATGAGTTGTTGTAGTTTTGAAACTGTTTAGATTGCTGGTATGTAATAACATCTAAATTTTAATTTAAATTTTCAAATAATATAAATTAATTTGGGAACTTGATTTACCCAGATAAAAAATTAGGTGCAAAGTGGCTAATTTATAATAAACGTATATGGACAAAACTAAAAAAAACTATATGTAAATCTATACAAAGGAATAGAAAGAAAATTAAATTGAGAGTAAAAAACAGGTCTTTGAACGATAAATTTTTTCATTCCAATTCAACTAAAAAGAAATATATCAGTTCAGTTCCGGTTTTTGCTCCATCCAAAATAATGGCTTTCAGTTCAATTTGAAAGGAATAATTTTATTTTATGTATAATCTTATTTGTACTAAAATTATAATTCTATCATAAACAAAAAATGGTATTCCATCAAAGTTTAGATTTTATTCCTTTTTTTTTTTAATTGGTATGCTATGTGAATTGATACAATTAACTAGTATACAATACAAGTGGTGAGCAGAGATGGGCGAGCATAGAATTGTTATGCATTACAAAAATTACATTTGAAAGACATTCAACTGAATTAAGTATACCTAGTAAACAGCAAGACACAAAATCGAGTTGACAAATTTGACACATTTTCCCCTTTCCCAACTTTTTCAGGACTCTCCTGACTGATTTCTCATTTTCTGGACATTTCTAATTAAATTTCATTTTGTGTTTTATTATTATTATTTATTTATTTATTTATTTTTTTGCTCTTAGCAGTTTCACTAATATCATTCAAACAAAACACAACAATATCTACAGAATTGATTCATTAATTCTGAAAAATTATAAATATTATATAAACTTTAAATAAAATTAAAATAAGCTATAAGTAAAATAACATGTTTATTTTCTGGACAATTACTATTACCTTTATCATATATAATAATTAAATAAATAACTTAAAATAGTTTTATAACTCATTATTCAAATTTGTAAAAGATATTGAGGTTTGGTTTGGTTTGGAGCGCTACGGTCTACTTTTTGCAACATGAGGGCTAATGAGACCGGGACCTACTGCTTAAAGCCGATTCCAAACGGCTACGAACATCCATGCCACTGGGGGATTCGAACCCACGAACTCCGGTTCCGAAAGGCCAGTACCCTAACCATTCGGCCATCGTTCGGCAAAAAAAAAAAAGATATTGAGGAAACCAAAAAAAAAGTAACTTTTGCAAAAGCAAGAATTATTTTCATACTTTTAAGATAGACCATTCAACATGCAAGAATTATGAAAAACGTAAGCTTTGAGAAAAATCAAGATAAATAATTTTTATATCTTTCACAATAACACTAGAAAATAATTCATTTTAAGCTATATTAACACTAACTGATATATGTAATATGAAACTAATTGTCCTAATCAAAGCAAAACAATGCTTACATAACAAATATGAGAGTGGATGAAAAAATAAAGCCTACATCACTCTAAATTTCGTTTCTTTCAAAGATATTTAGTCTCTATATACCAGGGGTGGCCAAACTTTTGGGATCCATGGTCTACTCCACATTTAATAAATTGAGGGTGGTCTACCAATGGCAGAGCTAAATTAATGTAACGTACAGGTTTATATATATTTATTTTCAATAACAAGAAAAAAATGGTAAATTATCTAATTTTTCTAAAAAAAACCTTACTATTTACAAAATAAAAATTTACTGACGAAAATAATCAAAGTATTCATATATCAGAAATTGACCATCCTATTCACTTCGTTTTGTTGAAATTTGGCACTGTATATATGCGACAAGTTATCATATTGTGGCTGGCACAAGCTTATTGCAACACATAAACACAAAATTAAATTGTTCATCTGTTAAACACGACCGATGTTTGGTTTTTAAGGTGTTCATGGTTCAAAAAGAAGATTCGCAAAGATATGTCAATCTAAAGTATGATTTCAAATACAAAATCAATTTGTAAATATTTGGAAATGTTTCCTCAGAAATTAATTTCCAAAAATTTTTATTTTAAATAATTCATTAATTCTATGTCATAAGTCATAAATTAAATTTTTGATATCTGAGGTCATTATCAGGATGGTCATGAAGATTACCTAAAATGTCTTCGTGGTCAACTTGGCCACCCATGCTGTATAGTATTTATTACTACAATGGATTTGAAGCTAAAAGAAATTGAATTTTGAGCACGTAAGTCACAGATGAAAATCATGAGCATGTTGAATAATGGATTTCAAGATACAGATGTCTACAGGACTTTTTTGGTCTGTTTAGACCTATGAAGGACAACCTGCATGATTTCAAATTTAATACTTGGACATTGTTAACATCCTAAAAATCATATTTCAAGAAGCAAAGCTCTTTCATTTTTCCAAAATGGTTTTGATGCTTGGATTAACTGATGGAAAAAATGGGTGCCAATTCATGACTACATTGAATCATAGTTTTAAGTAAGTCATAGTTCATGCTATTATCTGTAATAACATCAAATTTTACCTGTTCAATAAATTTTTTTCTGACACAGAAGGCATTACTTTTTAGATGCAACCCTATAAATTATATATATATATATATATATATATATATATATATATATATATATAATGATAAGAACCACAGATAACCACCAAATTTTGTTGAAACCACTTTTTCCAGTAAATAATTTAATTCATTAAACATATGGGTAAAAGAATGCCACTGCAAATTAAGATAAATACTAGGCTTTTTGTCGACTGTATTTTTACAGAATACCAGACATGCCAACATTCAGACACTTGTGTCCGGAGCAACAGCGTGGTTTGAAATTTTAACATGCTAATGCCAGATTATACATAAGAACACATCTTATTGGTTTCTAAATTAAAATTAAATTTAAAATATTTACACAGTAGTAAATTGTAAGAGGTAAATTAAAATTTAGGCATTTAAAAATTTATCAGTACCACTTATAGCTACAAGAACTTATTTTTCAGAACAGTGCTTCCTATAGCAACATTGACCCTGATTAAAATATTTCCATTTTTTTAACATCAAGGATTCTTGAGCTTGTTTACTCAAATTTGGCCTAAATTCTGTTAGGTTAACCCTGTACTGAAAACATTTAACATACAGCATTACTGAGTGAAAACATTAATATTTAGCACTATTTTTTTTGTAAAACTTTGTATTTAATTGCTGAATTGTAATCTTCTAGCTGTTCAAAAGTTTTGCTATTTACGAAAAAAATTGGAGGAGTTTCTGGAGTTATCAAATTTTCTCATTTCTCAGGAGCTGCTCCAGAGTAGTTGGCATATTTGGAATACAGCTAAAATATTCAGGGACTAGCTATGAAATATTTTACTAAATTTAGTGAAAGTAAATTACCAAACATACCCTTAAAATATAAACCAATATATTTAAAATTTTAACTGGTAATTCTAAAATAGAATATCTGCATGCAAAGCATTTATGTACAATATTTTTACTACACTGTCCTACCACTTTCAAGAGTCTAGAATTCCTGGTAGTGCTGGCCTTTCTACACATGAGACTTTATATAGTATATGAATATTCATGTTACAGTAATTGTAGCTTTTCCATTCATAAAAAACTAATCTAATCTTTTTTACAACAAGATTTATTTTATGGTTGAATACATTATTTTCACATTGAATTTGCAGAAGATGCTTGACAAAACTGAATGCATCAAAATTAGATCTCCATTTGTATAAATTTATTTGTAAATGAAAAAGTTTGTAAAATTAACAAATTCTGAATCCTTCCTCATTTGTAATAACCAGAAAAAAATCATTAAAAGTTTATTTTAACTGAAGTTTCTAATCTTAAATTATACCTAAATATTTAATGTGACACAAAACCAGGATCAGGTGTGCTTCGTAAAAAAGTTAAGGATAAAAAAATTTGGTGAAAAACAAATATACCCTTATTTTCTGCCTATAATTTGTGATTATACATTTAAAAAATTTAAATTTTCTTTTGACGCAGATTATCTGCTGTTAAAAATTATTTTTATAATAAAATTTACAAATATTTTTCAGATGGCAAAACCTACTCATATTTACAGCTTCTTCTTTTCTTTTATCAAGATAAAAATCATTTTCAGTCAAGGACACAGCGGTTTGGATAATAGTTCATGATTAAATTAATATTTCTCATATTGTATATTTATTTCTATCAAGAAATAACACTTGTATAATATGGAATGGTGGCACTTTGCTACGTTCTCCATTTGATTTTTCACTTTCAGCTCGCCAGATGGTGCCGTAACTACCAGTTTAAAATTTTAACACAGATCGCAAATAACCATATTAAATTAAAATAAGAGGATGCATTTTAAGAATTCTACATTTTAACATCTTTTTTATTTGGCTCCGCTGAAGCTACTATCTCTGCTGAGGTCCTACAATGCCGAGAATTGATGTGTTGTATTAGTCGAAAAGACAAATATATCAAGTTACAATGGATCCCCAGCCATTGCAGCATTTATGGAAATGATCAGGCTGATCTTCTCGCACGTAAAGGTGCAACAAAAGGCACAGCTAACAAATGCTTCTGGACTGTCTTATCACACAAAAAAGCTCTTTTGGAAACAAGCTTTCAATATGAAATTTGAATCCCAAATGCAAGATCATGTTAAACTGAAGACCTGGAGTGCCGAAGACCTCGCCAACATTCCTGATCGTCCTCAACATGACAGGACATGACTGCCTAAGTGAACATCTCTATAGAATTGGCATTTTTGACTACCCTCTTTGTTCTTTATGTGACCTTGGAGAACCTTTAAATAGAGGTCATCTGCGTCGATGTGGGGCACTTTGCAGTTCTTCCGACTCCGAGACTACCCTGTATTTGAGAGCCAGAGAAAGCCTGAGGCAATGACTTCGGTCAATGTTACTTTTGTTACTTGTACAGTTGTTCCACAATTGTTATTTTTATAACTGTAACCTGCCTTGCCATTAGAAATTTAAAAAAAAAAAAAAAAAAAAAAATCTGTTTTATTTAAATATGCGTTCAAACATTTTATTTGTATCATTCTTTCTGTACTAATTAATGTAAATTTTTAAAATATATTCTTATTAAGTCTATCCAAATTTTTACTTTCATAAATTATATTTTTTTAATTTAAAGAAAATGTTATCATTGAGAAAAAGAGTTTCAATTTAATTTTTTAACACTAGAAGAGAAAATATTTTTTTCCACATGCCTTGAATCACATGAAATTAAAATGGAAATTTAATCTGCATATTATATGTTGCTGCAGGTTATACAATATTTTTCTCTGAAAATATTGCAAAATTTGCACCAGCAGATTATATGCAGGAAATTAGGGTAATTAAAATATTATAGGAAATTAAATACAGTATTTTCTTAGATGTAAGTAAAGTGTTTTCTTGGTTGTTTTGTTAAGTCTATTATCACTTTATCATTTAAAAAAAATTAAATTACATAAGTGTTTAAGCCAATGAAAGTTTCTATGAAAGGCATCTCATATGATGCTGATAATATAATTTTAAAATAATCACAGGGATTAGCACTTTAAAAGGTCATTAAAAATTTCAAGATAGGTTTCTGTCCATCTTAAATAAACTAGTTAGCCATTGACACTTTCAAAATGTGCTCTTAAACTATAGAACTTTAAAATAGCCACATTTAGTGAAAGAACTATCCAAAGTAACTTTTGAAAAATAACTAGACAAAAAGATAACGAAATATAATCACCTGTGATTTACAAGATGTTGTCTAGAAAAAAATAAAACAGCCATATTAACAAAAAAGATTTGCTTCCAGTAAGAAAGAAAAAGACAACCATAACATGAAAAAGTTTCATGCTCATTGATACAGATGCAGAAAAAAAAATTGTGATGAAGATTTTTGTTTCATTGAGGCACTTATAAAAATCACAGAAACTAACAAAGGCTCAACTACAAAACAACCAAGAAACATGCAGCAACTATAAATGTTTGAACAATGAATTCAAATCGATAACTGAAAATTCCTATACTGCCCACAGCATATTAATGAATTTGGGGTCAAAGAAGAATGATAGAATTAAAAAATAGGACATTTGCAGTTTTTAGCTGCTATTCAACTAATGATATAATTAACAATCTTTCTCTAACTTTATTTCAATAAACTTATGCATGTTTATTGATATTACTATAAACATGAGTTTGGCAATCTTTACATGTTACTACAGATATACAATATATATAAACCACCACAAAAGTATTTTTAAAATTTGTTACATATTTAACCTGCTAATGTTAAATTTAAAGTAATAATTTTTTTAAATCTTTAGTTTGTATAAATACATTTAATTTATCATGCCGTTGATTCATTGGTAAAAAGAATAGTTGTCCATTGATCTGTGCTTTATTTTCTATAATTTTAGCCCCATGCAAAACAAATTGCCATGTAGGCAAAAGTGAGCAGGATGTGAACAGCAGGTCTTGCAAACCGTTCTCTATGTAGGAAACAATA
Source organism: Pardosa pseudoannulata (assembly GCA_032207245.1). NCBI lineage: Eukaryota > Metazoa > Arthropoda > Arachnida > Araneae > Lycosidae > Pardosa > Pardosa pseudoannulata. Next base: position 19,289,900 of record CM063497.1, read on the forward strand.
ATTCTGATAAACCTTTTGGAAACAATAATTCTTGAAACTCTGCTTTCTGTGGCCCCATAGAACCCCCATAGAAGTCACAAGAGAGTTGAAAAGTTGTTGCATAACATTATGCCTTGCTGTAATGAACAAATAGCAATCTTCTTTGGCCATCTTGGCTCTTGGACAACCTTGCCTAGGATTTTTCTTCATGGAACCAGTATCCTGAAACTTTTTGCAAAAGCTAAATAAAGATGTTGGGCATTGAAGATTCTACAAATCTGGACTCGAGCATGGTCTGTTTCTAGCCTTTCTGAAATTTTTACTCCTTATTCCATCATGAAAACATTGGTTGTTACTTATTTGTATCGTTTGAATTGGTTTTCAACCAACTGCTGAGAACAATTTGGCAATATATGTAAAGAACAAAATGCAGTGCTATGCACACTTATGAAGCCTGTTCCTTTACTAGTTCTAGGCATAGACACATAATATTTGACACACAAGATATTCATCTTTGCTTCAAAGCAGTAGTTTTTATATTTACTTCAGATCTTTTCATGAAATTCAACAAAATAGGCAAATTACCTCAATTAGGAACACTAGTTTATTTAAAATGTACAGATTTTATGCTACTTTAGAATTCACCACATCTTTTACAGCACAGCAGCAAAATCAAGCTCTAAAACAGCTAACATTCAGATTCTAAAATAAACATCCTTTGAACAACTAATAATCAAACATTTCCCAAATAATACAAAAGATTAAAAGAAGTTTCATATAACGAAAAATGAAATCATGCTCATACATAAAATCTAAAAAAATGCATTAAAAAAATGAAAAGAAAACTTTTGATAATAACCATTCAAATAAGCATAACAACATATTGAAGCTAAAAAAAAAAAAATCATAAACAATAAAAGTGCAAATGAATTTCTAAAATCTAAAAGCACAGCATTATAAAAATGTCATCTATTTAATAATTCTACAATTAAAAATTTTAAGCACATTGCAACACAAACCTGCAAGTACAACAGGAAATGAAAAACACAAACCTGATATTCTCTACACCAATTGATGCACAAAAATCTGCAAATACTCTATCTTCAACAGTATTCATTGATTCTTTGATGTCTTGAATTCTGCCTTCCCGGTCTTTCATTCGTTCTTCTAAGTCTGATATTTTAGGCTTTAAAATAAAAAAGAAGACAATTAACAAAAATGTTAATACATATATATATATATATATATAACTTTGGATATATTATCAGTCATACCAACATTTAGACACCTCTGTCAGAAGCGACAGTGTAGTTTTTAAAATTTAACATCTAACCTACAAAATATATATGTATACAATTTACATGCATAATAAACAAAATAAAACAACTCATATAAATTATACATAATTACATATTTTACTGGTTTCTTAAATAAAATTGAGCAAATTAAATTAAAAATAGTAAATTATAAAGGGCAAATTAATAATTTATTCATTTAACAATAAGTAGCTTTTTTAGCCTTAATAACTTCTTTTAAAAAAAGCTTTCCTTGTAGCAACATTGACCCTGATTAAAATATTTCCATTTTTCTATCATTAAGGTATCTGTCTACATTAAAAACGTCCTTTTTTTCTCCAAAAATAACAAATTTTTTTTATTTCTCTGTTGCAAAATTTCAACTTTGAGGCTTCTAAATCTGTTTTTGTTTTGTCTCTACAGCATTTTAAATGAAAGTTACAACTGTTTAAACATCAGTGACAGCTGTCAAAACAAAACGGAAGTAGCGACTTCAAAACCAGAAGTTGTGAATTTAAAGTCTTTTTTGAGAGCATTTTTTGGACAAAACTTTTTTAATTTTCATGAAGATTAGTTTAAACATTTTTTTAATATTTTTAATAATTAGCAACTTTGCAATTAGAAAGTTTTGAAGTAAGAAAGTTGGGGAAATTTAAACATGTATTTTAATCTTTTAATAGTTAAAAGTTACTTTCATAAACTTCAAATGCGTTTTCCTCAGAACGGTATTTTTGATAAAATGTTGAAACTTGAAATGTGATTTCTCAAAAAGTTCTTAAAATATTTTGTTGAAAATTATGAATGCTTTTGATAGTATTTACTAGTAAATGATCTAAAAGCTTTAAATTTGGATAATTCTTAATGATGTTACACTCATAGTTAGATATAAAGGTAATGGAAATTCATTAAAAATTCAATGTGTATGATTTTGAAGGACCAAAATTTTTTTACCAAATGTTAATTAAGCAAAGATATTAGGTGATTCACTAGTCCAGTGTATAAGAAATGTGTTGCATCAAAAAATATTGAAATAATTAAATTTTTTAAAAAATTAGACCTTTTGAAAAACTCGATTTTTTTAACTAAATTTTCTTCATTTATTAGAAATTTTATAACTTCTCCAGGAATAAATTTTTTAAGTGCAATTCTCTATGATAATATAAAAAATATATCTACAAATGTAAAAACATGAACTAGTTTTTAAGTTTAAATAAAAAAGTTCTCTGAACGCAGATGGATATCTTAAGGATTCTAGAATTTGTCTACTCAAATATGATCTTAGTTCGGTTTTTCCGTACAGCGCTGAAAACTCTTTCACATGTAGCACTGCTGCGTAGAAGGAATGATATATTCAGCAATATTTTTGGCAAGACTTTGTATTTGATTATTTTTGTTATTTCCCAGAGCAATCTGAAAAGTTTACGGGGTTATCAATTTCTCTCATTTCTCAGGAGAGTTTGGAGTAGTTGAAATGGCTGTGTTATGCAAAATATTCATTATAATAATAATCACAGATATGTCTTCTTACCTCAAATGTATCCAACTCCCTTTCTAGTGCAGCAATTTCTCTCTCGAGTCCAGCAATAACTCTTTTTTCCTATTTTAAAAAAATAAAGAAATCACTTCTGAAGAGATTTGCAACACTTTGATACTTCAATAATGTCAGTTAGATAAACAAACTTTTAATGAAGAAAAATTCTGATATGGACACAATGTGGATCTACAAATAGTCACTACAAATAGTTTTATTTTCATTTTTACTTTCTTGTTTAAGACACATCAGACTGAAAAAGCAACTTAACTAGACTGCTTGTAAGTACATCTATAAGTTCCCATTTCCACCAATGTAGACTGATAGAATTAAAGTATGCTATAGTTTTTTTATTATTTACAGTTCAAATTTGATAAGAAAAAGGGAAATTCATAACTGGATGTTGCAATAGCCCTAAATACTAAATATGGATATTCTACAGCTTGTCATTCTCAAGTCACAACCAGCAGTGTTTTTTGGTTTGGAGCGTTACGGTCTACTATTTTGCACACAAGGGCTAATGAAACCGGGACCTACAGTTTAAAGCCGATTCCGAACGGCTAGAAATGCCCATGCCAGCAGCGGGATTCGAACCCGCGAACTCTGGTTCCGAAGAGCAGCGCTCTACCATTCGGCCATACCCAGCAGTGTTAATACTCAATATTTTGAAATTTTATGTTATATAGTTGTTTAAATAATTATAAATTTTATGTTATATACTGTTTGTTAAATTTTATGTTATATCCACTATTATTAATTTTATGTTACTTAATATCTCAATGGAAGGTGACCAACTAGATGTTACAACAGATTTAAATATAAAATTTCAAAATTCTTCAGCTCATTTTCGAGAGATACATATGAATGTTCAGATGTTAACTTAAAACTACTAAAATTCATTCAGGGATGGTTAAAGTAAAAAAATTTCAAAGCTATATCTTCTATGTATGAATGCCTATTCTGACTAAAACTAGCCAAAATGGATTCAGGCTCAGTGACGAAAAGGATTATTTTTATTGATACTGGAAGACTGAAATTTTCACTATTACAATACTTTCTTTGCTGCATATGAGAAAGAAAAAATGGGCAAAAATTGTTCAATTACAAACAAAATCTAGCATTAAAATCTCACTACATAGATATTTTAAAACTCACTGTGTTTTCTTTATCAGTAATAGAATATTTTAAACGTGTTTCTAATCCTCTAATTTGAGACTGAATAGTGGTCAAATCAGATTCCTTCCTCGTTTTCTTCATCATCTCTTTCAACTCTTCAGTAAGTTTTTCTTTCCTATACTTCAGATTATGAAGGGCTTTTTCATCCCACCGTCTAGCTCTTTTGGCCAAATCTCTGAATAAATAAAATAAATACAATATTACACAAAAACATATTTATTGTTTCATTTCAACGAAACTCAATTCATAAACAATTGTTTGATATAAAAATTCTTACGTGCTGCCTCCAGAGATAAAACCATTCTTTTGGTAATAAGTACCATCAAGTGCAACAGCCTAAAAAAGAACAAAAAGTGCATGAAAGCAAAACAATAAGAGAAGGGATAATTCTTTCAATAAAATATTTGGGATATATCTACACCCTTGATAAAACTTGTATACTTCTATATAATATTTATTTACAAAATATTTTAAGTATTATTTATTTATTTATTGATTTATATTACAGTGGACTCTGCTTATGTGATCAGTTTGAGACACTGTGAGTTTGATAACAATAACAGATTGATAACAAAAAACGATATGCGAAATTAGATAAATTTACCCCTCCCCCCATTTATTTCAAACATACTAAATTTCAAAAACACACCTTATATTTATGTACTGTATATTATCCTTTAAAACATAAGAATTGTACACATAATTTAAAATATTGATCAATTGTTGACTAAACATTTTTTTCTAAGAAGCTCATTGATAAATTGCTCATAATCATAATCAACCTGTCATAACGATTTAAAATTTCTATCTTTTGTTTTAATGTTAAATCATTTTGTTTTCTGGTGTCCATATTGACAAGCTGAATGAAAGCGTGCAAGGTATAAAATGGGAATATGCTCCTTCTCAGTTCCGATAATAATGTGTTGCCTTCTGCTTATCTGTCAACCATTGACCCCCAGCAGGTTGTGCGTATTTCTGAAAAATTCCAGGAACGTGTAATTCCACACTCCTTTGTTCATTCCCCATTTCCCTGGGTTAAAGAGGAGAATTCTCAGAAATTCAAACAGCAGCGAAGGGAAAGAAAATAATGGGCTTCTTTTTAATATATTGTAAATATTCCTTTGCCAGTTAAAATGAGGTTCAAAAACTGATCCTATTTAACAATATAACGATCTCATAAAGCAACAATTTTAACATACAAATGAATAGGGAAAATCGGGACCAAGAGATTTCAATAATAATAAGCGATTGATAACATTAACTGCGATCACATTAAGCGGAGTCCACTGTATTTAAGTTTCTGAGTTTAATATTTATATTTTTGTTGAATTCAGATTTAATAGTCACTCTTAGATTTATTTTTCTACAGAAATGTTTTGAACTGCTTAATAACAATACTACAAATTTCACAAAGAAATTTTTTATACTTAGTCCTTATTTAACCTTAATGTACAAGTCATTTCTGTTGTATCCTCACTGATAAATATCTTAAAATATAAGTTATTTGCTACACAAAAAAAAAATATATATATATATATATAAATATATATATATATATATATAGCTAAAAAAAACTATGAATACCTGTCCTTATCAGTGATCAGCTGCCATTTTATACATGACAGGATAGCATTTATAAAAAACAAAAAGCTTCATGGTAAACAGATTTATTTCCTATTACATGTAACATTCATATTACATGTACTGTTTTTAATCCTACAGTGAAGCTTTATAATAGATAAAGCAATTTGTCATGAAAAAAAATTATTCTTCTTGAAGAATTTTACATTAAATATCCTCAGAACTTTAAACAGAATATTTCAAGACAATACATATAACATTCATTATAGACAATATTTAAGAACTAAATGTAAAATTTAGAACAGGTGATTATTCATGGTCACTACAAAAATTCCAAGGAATCAGTGCTTTGAGATTTCCCTAATAATTTCCTCAAAATTCCCTGACATGTCCCATTGCATAACATATGTATTGAACATGTCTATTAGTAATATTAATTATATGATATTCTAATAGTATTTTATAATAAAATTAAATTGCAGTTTTCAATTTTTCCCAATGTAATAATAAAACCATAGAATCCTGAATAAAACTTACATCATAACGTTTATTATCTCCAAGTTCATAAGCCACTTTATTAGCATCTTCAGCAGTTTCACATACTAAAGCATTATTTGTTGCATATAAAACTGCTCTTTTGATGGCAGGAGGATCATACTGTAATACATCATAGAGCAACTTCACATTCTTAGGATGATTAATGTTTCTGGAATAAAATTATTTTTAATTTAAAATTGTACATCAGTAATAATATTAAACAAGGTTAATTTATATCACTTTGATAAAAATCTTGATTTAAATTAATGAATTTTATTAATTGCTTATTTTAATCAAAAATACTCTTTTTTATTTTACATATGTTTACATTACTGCTTCCTCAGCTGCTGTTTACGATTGTTTTCCACCTATGGTTCAATCAGCATCTATTATAAGTAGACTGGGAATTAAAAAAGCAACTAAGCTTGTGTTTTTGTTTAAAAGACTAAATAAGGATTAATTACAACTTTTGAAACTGCAATTGTAATTTTCTCTATGGTGTACTGTTACTATATTTTTTAATTCTTCAAAGATTTGTTATATTTTAAGTAAAGAGGGGGATGTAATATTTTTGTTGATGTCAATTTCTTTTTCATTAAATTAATAAATGTATTTTTATTTATGTTTTCTGTGTTTACTTAAATACTCATGATTGAAGAACCAATTTGATACATAATTTGGCATTTGTAAATAAGAAAGAAAATTGAAAACAGTCTATAAGAGTTTGTTGAGGTGGAATAAATTATATTTGACACATTTACATGGATTTTCATCATTTTGATGATGAATCTGTAATCAGTATAAAAGAAATGAAATTGAAGAAAACAGGAAAAAAAATCTTCACATTGAATAAACAATTATGAATTGCTCAATGCTATTGGAAGATCATGTGAATTAATTGAAGAAAATTATTCAAATGTAAAACAAGAGATTGAGCAATAAAAATGTTATTTTTTTAACTTTTCTCTATTATTATATTTCAAAGTGAATTTTTGTTAAAAAAGCATGTATTTTTGTTTCAACAATTTTTTGATAGAAACAAATTATACATTTTCTTATAGAAATAATGTTTCATTCAAAATGGACTAATTTAAGGAGATACTGTAATATTGTAAAGTAGAGGTCCTTAACTTTATGCACACGAGTACTATAGCAATTGCCAACAGTTTTATATGAGCTTGATGTTCTGTGAATCCTGATTAAAATATTTCAGCTCTCAAATGTAATTTTTTTATATTTAGTAATTTAAAAAAGATATGTGAATTTTTTAAAGGAAATTAATTTGTTTATGTGTTTATCATTTTAACTAGACTTGTCAGACATCCCAGTTTCATAAAATATTTTTATGCCAATGAATTTAGCAAAGTCTAATTTATATTTGTATTATTCATTGATTATTTATACTGCATAAAAATACAATCAACTATATTTGTATGTTAAAATTCTGATTTTGAAATATTTTTATTACATATGTGTATTATTGCAAATTATACCCACCAATAAATTTATCTTAATAAAATAAATAAATGCATTCTGTGCCCCACTCACATTCTATGAATGAATGAATTCGCCTTTAGGGCAGCTATTGGGGGATTCCCCAAGAGCAGGGCACTACGACCAAAGGTCTATTGTACCCAAACCCAGGAAGAAAAAAAACATGACCCAAGAGCGCTTAAGAGAAAAGGCCACAAGTTCAAGCAAATCTCAGCAGACAACTGACAGGGATGTCCTGCAGCTCCTAAGGCTCAAGAAGGTGGTGACCAAGGTGTTCAAACCTAAGAGCCGAGAATTACTCATAATCACACAAAATGTGGCGAGCAGTTTCTTCCTCAAGATGGCAGCCATGATACAAGGGATCAAAACTAATCCCCATAATGCTGAGGTGCCTATTGAGGGCACAGTGACCAGTAAGACCAACTGCCTTCCTCAGGCCATTCCTATGAAGCCACAAGAGCTCCTAACTACGCAAGCTGGGGCAGTCACGATTAAGCTCTTTAGCTTGCCTATGACCATTCCCAATAAGCCACTTGGAATACTGAAGGTGCCTAAAATGCCTAAAAACAGAATTCCTAATCGACCCCGGAGAAATACCAAGGACAGGCTCAGGTCCAGTAAAGGAAATGCTGGCCAGTTCCTAGCTAAATCATCAACTAGCTTATTACCCTGAATTCCCATATGACCGGAAACCCAATAAAGATTTACCTTGTTGTCTGAGGCAAGGTCACAAAGAGACTCCAAGCACTCCCATACCAATTACTCGAATTCTAGAATATACTCTTAAAGTTAAGAAGATTAATGGTCCATACTGTAGAGTAAACAATTAATAGTATTAACCCCTTGACATACAAGTAAAACCGAATCTGATGGCTGTATTTAGTTCTGGCTCATCTGAACAATTTTGTGCAAGTTGAGAAAAAGAACATTTTATTTTGAAATTTGCATTACTATGTAATATTTAATAAGGTTTACATATAATGTTAATGTACAATAATTAAATAACAGTATAAAATTATGATTTAATATAATGCTGCATGACATCTGTCAGAGACAGCTAATGATGTTTCGGAGACGTCAAAGACTACTTTGGCACAAGACGACTGACATCTCCCAAATGTAATTGTATATCAAGGGGTTAAGTGAGTTATTCCCATAATTAAATTAGCATTATTACATACACACAATTTTTATCAGAATTATATAATGTCTGCATTACTTGTATTAATGTTAATAAAAATAACTCACCTCAATCTCTCTTTTAGAGGTTTTGCATCAATGTAATCCAGAGGGAGAAAAGTTTCTGCTTCTAACATCTGTTCTTTCAGATACTGTATACAAGATCTTCCAGTTCTTTCAGTATCTACAACAATGGCTTCCATATTTTTACCCAAAACTTTGGTAATTGCAACATTGTAGCGCTTGTGGATGGGCTGGCACATATTTACAAGTCTGTCATACTAAAGATAAAATTATTTTCTTTAGAAAAAAATTGTATTTTGCTTAAGCACAACACTACTGGCTTTTAGAAAATGTTCATTATGGAATGAATTAAATGTATCTAATTTTCCTTCCATAATTCTATCTTACATGCATAAAAGAAAAACAGAAGATCTCCAACATTGATATAATTCACTTCAATTAAGAACAACATTTAACACTGTTGATATTAAACTGTAAATTTCAGATGAAAATTTGTACTCTATTCATACAAATCAAACATAAAAGTGCTGTTTTTGAATAATTTAGCATCATACATATGTTCTGTTTAATTTAATACACATCCTTAAGGAAAGTAAAAGAAGTTGAATTTTAAAAAAAATATTTGAAAGATAAAGAAAATTTTTAAAAATACTCAGAATTTAATGCAATATTTTTATGCAATATTTCATTCAATTATAAATATTAACTTTTATGGTTTAAATTTCTGTTGAGTTATTCAGAATTTTGTATTAAACATTGCATAATTCAATTTATAAACTAAATAATTAAATTGGTTGAAAGTGAATATAAAAACTTACAACACCAGGAAACAGCCTTTTGAAATGGTCTACTATTTCAGCTTTTTTACGTCGCCTAGAATCTTCATGTTTATCAACCTAAAAAGAATAATAAGTTTAAAAATTTATATTTATGAGAGGAAAAAAAAAAGAGATAAATATAAGCATAATACAACAAAAAACATTTATTGTATCACCAAAAAATGTAACACATTACAGATATTTACTCACAAATGAAAATTACAGAAATACCAAAGTTTAGAATACATTAATCACTTAATAGTGTTTAAAATGTGTTTTGAAATAATGTAAGCTTTGCTGCTTTTTAATGAGTATAGTAAATTTGAAAATATATGTATATCAGGGGTGGCCAAGACATTTTAGGTAGTCCACATAGCCATACCGATAATTACCTTCAATATTATTATTTTTGGAAATGAATTTCTGAGGAAACATTTCCAAATATTTACAAATTGATTTTGTATTTGAAATCATACTTTGGATCAACGTATCTTTACAAATCTGCTTTTTCAACCATGAACGCCATAAAAACCAAACATTGGTCACGTTTAATAGATGAACATTTAATTTCGAGTTTACGCATTGCAATAACCTCGTGCCAGCCACAATATGATAAATTTGTCGCAGATATACAGTGCCAAATTTCAACTAAACGAAGTGAATAGGATGGTAAATTTTTTATATATGAATACTTTGATTATTTTGGCCAGTAAATTTTTATTTTGTAAATACTATAATTAAGTTTATTTAAAAAAATTAGATAATTTACCATTTTTCTTGTTACCGAAAATAAATATACAAACAGGTACATTACGTTAATATAGCTCTGCCATTGGTAGATTGCCTTCAATTTTTTAAATGTAGAGTAGACCACGGATCCCAAAAGTTTGGCCACCCCTGATATATATCAATTTTTATTTGGCATATTTTTTATGGAATAATTCAGTAATTACTTTGTATTTCCTGTTATGACTACAAATAATCCATCCATAGCAATTGGAGGATTGGAGGATATGGAGACATATAAAAGACAATTTACTATACTATAAATTGTAAAATTCCTGATCTTATATTTATATCAATTATAAAAGCACAGAAGAAATTATGCAGATTAATATCTGGCTATAAAACATACTTTAGCATCTCCTAATTCATTCATTATAGACTCCAACTCTTCATTTATTTCAGCAACTCTTTTTTTAGCTTCTTGAACTTCTTCCCCAATTTCTTTCTCTTGGGCTCGTAAATCAGACAATCCTGTTTCACTCGTCCTGTGAAGTATTGCAATAGAAATTAATAATGTTAATTCCACATGTCAATCAGCTAAAATAAGATATTTTGATGCATTAAGACAGGGATGGGCAAACTCTGGCCCACCAGAAGGTTTTATTCACCCTGCGGATAGAATTTTAATTTGCCGGTCCGAGGCAAATTAAAAGAAATATATATTTATACATTATATAGCCATCTCCTTTTCTACTTTGCCTAAATATTATATCCCAAATTTATTATCTCACGCCCAGAAGATCAGCGGTATATTTGCTTCTTATATGTCAACAAGTGTCTTCAACTTTGAGCCTTAGAAAGAATAATTTCAGAAGTAGACTGACAGATGAGCATTTAGCATCATTCCTTAATATCAGTACATCTCGCTTTGAACCTCAGTATTAGGAATTTTTAAAAATGAAATCACAATTTCATTCATCTCATTAACATATTTAAACTGTTACGTACTTGTATATTGTTTTTAGAATTTTAGAAAAATTTATCTTGGCCTGCCAAACTTATTTTGTTTTGATTTTTGGCCCACGGCCAAAAAAGTTTGTCCATCACTGCTTTAAGACTTCAAACATTAACAGTTGTGTTTGTGGATCCAAAGAAAATCCCTTAAAAATTTTATGGATTTATACAAGCTGGAGGAGATGCAAAACAAGTGTTAGCAAATGACATTTTGAACCCAAGGGTCAGGGATGGAAATCAAATCACTTCTATAAAAATAAATCTTTAAAAATATGAAAGTATGTTAATCATATTTAAAAGAATTAAACTTAGCTGTGAAAAAATTAAGATTTTTTAAAATCATTTCTTTAGTTTAAATATTTCTTAAGTTTATAAAAAAATACTAAATTTTAAAACTGTTATTACTTTATGAAAATGAGACATTATATTTTTAAAATATCTTATATTGGTGGTATGTAATATAATCTAAGAACTAATTTAAATCTTTAAATGAATCTAACCTTAATTTGGGAAATCTGACTTACCTAAACTAAAGGCTATATACAAAGAAGCTGGTTTATAAATACAAGCACATATATTACACAGAAAATCATAAAATCATTCAATAAGTTTAATATAACCTTAAAATTATTTTTAAAGTCACAAGTAACTCTTTAAAAAATTTTTAAAAAGTTATTTAAAATAATAAATATTTTAACTGTGAAGTTCAGACAAATTAAGAAAATATAAAATATATATTTAAAAAGATTTTAATAATATACAAACCTAATATATTCTGTTAGTTTTTCAAGCCTTCTGACATTTTCTTCCAATTCTGCTCTTTTTTGTTTAATTTTTGATTCAACTTCAGCTTTTTTACGAACCTCATTATCACATCGATCCTGATCTGATTTTTGTTCTCTGTTCACAGAATCTAACTCTTGTAAGTAGCGGGAGGAGAGCTTGCCAGCCTCTTCTTTCAATCTGTTATATTCTTCTACCTATAATCGTCATGACTTTAATTTTACAAACTACGATCTTAAGACAGACACATATCAGAGTTCATACAGGATTGAGAAAAAAAATTTTGGGCTTTCACAATTAGAACTGAACCGAAAGAAAGAAAAAACTTTTTTTTGTCAGAGCAAAACCAAAGCTGAAGGAACCAAAACAGAAAGTTTATTTCAATTAGACCAGTGTGTCACAGGAGAAACCATATAGAAAATTCCTGTAAATTGCAATTTCCTCTCTGATAAATTCATACTATTTTAGTACAGTTTCTTTCACTTCTTTTATGAAATAAAAACTACATTTAGATATAAATTTATATTTATATAAAGCAGGGATGATTGTGTTTTAAAGTAAAAAACCCTGAAAATTATATCATTCATAATTAAGAACCCTGAACTAAAAAAAGTTAAGAACATATATCAAATAATTACATACAGGGTTCCCGCTCTTCTTCCAGAACAAAAATTTAGGACTTTTTAAGGACTTTATAAGGACTGAAGATTGAAATACACGACATAACAGCATAACCCTATTTCTGAGGAACATATTTTAATGATTATGAACCAGACAAGGCATGTTCAATAAATGCCCTACCATATTTCAGAATTAAGTTTTTTTAAATGCCTAAAATTTAATATAAGATAAATCTATTTGACAAAAACTTTGACAAAAATTTTGAAAAATGTACATCTAAAATTTGAGTGATTAAACTAAAAATAAATTGTGAATAAAAACAATACTATAAACAGTACTTTCTGAGGGTTTAAAAATGACTCATATATATATATATAGAGAGAGAGAGAGAGTCATTTTATTAATTTATATATATATATATATATATATATATATATATATATATATATACACTAGCTGATTATACCCAACATTGCCTGAGAAAGAAGAAAGCTTTAGACTTTTCTATTACATTGAATGAAAGGTTTGGTTTGGTTTGGAGCGCTACAGTCTACTGTTTTGCACACGAGGGCTAATAAGACCGGGACCTACAGTTTAAAGCCGATTCCGAACGGCTACAAACATCCATGCCATCAGCGGGATTTGAACCCGCGAACTCCGGTTCCGAAGAGCAGCGCTCTACCATTCGGCCATTGTTCGGCTGAATGAAAGGAAAATTACACTTCCATAAGTAACTGAAATATCTAAAAACTCCATCCTCCATGTTTCGTTTAATTAAAATCTGCATGACTGTTAGCTATTAGGAAAGGGCAGCTGACTTTATACTTTAAACCTTTTAAGTATACCAAAGATTATTCATTTGTCAAATAAGTAACTAAGAAAAAAACTCATAAGAAAACTGATAGGAAATAACATGACGATGGCGAAACTCGTCGATGCAGAAATTGATTGCATTCCAATTTAAAAATTAAGTTTTTAAGGACCTTTGACAAAAATTAAGTAGTTTTAAGGGCCCTTAAAAATGAAAGCTAAAATTAAGGAGTTCTTAAAGACTTTTAAGGACCGTGAGAACCCTGTAATGTAATGTAATCTTAAAAAAATTATAGTAGTGATTTTAACTGTTAATAATTTAAAGCAGTGACTGTTTTAATTTTAACAATTAAAATGGAAAACTTTACTTTTTTTTTAGAAATATCACTCTTAGATGTTTAATAAATTAAAAATTAGCCTTCTGAGAATTGGATTTTTTAACTTGGAATATCAAATACAATTTATTTACAATAAATCTGTTTTCTGATACAATAAGCAATAAATTAAACTATTACTAAACACAAAAATAAAATATTAGAGAAAAAACAAGAATAAAGGAGGAAAAAAGTAAAAAACTATTAAAAAGTATTATTTTGATTTATAAAATGCAAAAACAAGTACCTAAATATGAAATATACTTGAAACTAAGTAATTTTCATTAATATAACCAAGTGCTAAGACTCCTATTAAAAAAATATTTACTGCAGCTAAAACACAAAACACAAGTGATAACGAAAGTTTGACAAGAAGCCTTTTTTAACTTTTTCATTAATTTATTTTTTGCTCCTTTCAATTCAAACTATCATGGTGGAAAATTTCAACCTAAAAGAAATTAATTTTAAAACTAGAAGAATAATTGGGGGGAGGGGGAAAACGGAATTCCAGGGCCCAGAGCACAATTACACATGATAAAATTATAAATTTTAATAAAAACAAATAAAATCCCAATGATTTAAAACACAGAAATATTCTTTCTGTCTTATATATTTATTAATATATTTTAATATATTTAGTACATTTACTTTTTAATTTGGAATAATTGAGAAGGAGTAAACAATAACATTTAAACACAAGCATAAAATTTTGAATTAAGTAAAAGTTATGTGAAATTTTCAATACAAAATATTAGAAGACAAGCATTTGAAGATCAACTGTAACAAATATTGACAAAAGTTCCAAAAAAATATTACCTGAGAATCTTGAAGAGTAAGATCTCGTCCCTTTGATTTAGACTCTTCAGCAAGATTCTCCTCAAATTCCTGCTGACTTTTCTCAACCTCAGCTAATTCATCCTCTAGAGTTTTGATTTCACCTTCATGAGCCTCATGAACTTTCTTAGCAGCCTTCAGCGATTTTCTGATAAAAAATTAATAATTAAAAAAGCAATAAATGTTTTTGATCCTAGATTATAAAATCCAGTAATTTATTTGGAAAATACTACAAGACAATGACTGTATAAGCGGTGCGCTTTAACACATGTTCCCTATTAAGTTAGACGGGACTTTAGAAAACTGACCATATAAGCGGGTGACCATATAGCCGGTACTCACTGAACACATATCTGAACCCACGAGTACTATATTTGATACATGTCTATACCAAATCACAGATAATGCCTTAGAATTTGACGTCATACCCTATCAATTCAAAAGAAACACTATACGTGTACATACCAGTAAGATTATATTGGTAACGAATTACCATATTCATTGACAAGCTGAAACATAAAGATTTATTTAATAATTTTTTAAGATTACGTTTATTTATTGTAGTTTTTCTAAAACTTTATATAAAAAACTTAATTACTCAAACCAAAAAGGTTAATTGGTCAAAAAGCAGCCAGATTTTTATTCAAAAAATTATACCCACCTAGCAGTTTCTAATTTCTTTTGCATATGAGCAGTTCTTTCCTTGGCTTTGATATAGGTTGGTCTCTTTTTATTCAGTTCAACTTCCTATAAAATTAAAACACATGTCAACAAAGTAAAGAGACTATAACAGAAATGCAATTTTATAATGAGAACAAAAATATTTTGATCTATTTTAGTTATAAAATTTTAAAAGGTAAATTCATGAAATAATTTTAAACTAGAAATACCTAAATCATTCAAAATCATTACGCATACCCTCTAAAATTAGTCACTAACTAATTCATGCCTATTATTTCTACAAATTGGTAGGAAAAATGCAGCCTCAGCAAGTTCCTATATGGTCTGAACAAAAGCTAGCTCTTGTATTATTTTACATTTAACCCTTTGCCTTAAAACAATGTATGGGAGACGTGATCGTCTGCTGTGCCTAAAATGAGCACCTCATATCACACATGTGATGATTCTGTCTGGCCAAAAGGGAAAAGCTCGTATCTGACACGTTATTGTTTTTAGGCAATAAGTTTTTGTTTTTTCATTATTGTTTGTTACAGTTGCAATATAAGAGTTGGTCATTTATTCTTAGGCATAATTGCAATAGAGTATTATATTGTATGCAATAAATAAGTAACTGCTGGTGCTTAAAAAATCTTTAAAAAATCTAAAAATTTAACCTAATGAGAAAAAGGAAAATTGATACTAATTAATGGTGCTGGAAAGTATCCTGACTGGCAATTGTGAGCAAACCCCACTGGTTTGCTCAAAATTTAGCCCATGATGAAACTGCTTCTGGTCACAAAGCATGAGAAAAGCTTTCATCAAAAGTGGCACACACAATCGTTGCTCAGCTCATAAGGAAAGAGGTTAATTATATAGATTACAACAGAGGTTAATTATATAGATTACAACAAATTCATAAAATTGTATTGTTGTTATATTAGTTTTCATAACTTAATATTTTTTTTATTAATTCCTTTACAATACAATAAATTTATTTAAAAATACTTCTACTTTGTTATTTTTATTTGATGTATTAAAATGTGTAGTTGTTTATTAAAAAGTAATTAAAAACTAATGTTAAAATGAGTCATTACCCTTATGTAAACAAAAATATTTTATGTTGGAGTTTTCTATGTTAAATAAATAACTTAATGTTTCATTTCTATACAATGCAATAAATTGATAAAACTATACAAGAACTATAATAATATCACAGAAGTTGGGTATATCAATTTATGCAGTCTTCTTTAAATAGGACTTCTTATAATAAAAAAAAAGAGTCTTTTTTTGTAATAATGCATTTTATGGTTTGCTCAAAATTTAGCCCATGATGAAACTGCTTCTGGTCACAAAGCATGAGAAAAGCTTTCATCAAAAGTGGCACACACAATCGTTGCTCAGCTCATAAGAAAAGAGGTTAATTATATAGATTACAACAGAGGTTAATTATATAGATTACAACAAATTCATAAAATTGTATTGTTGTTATATTAGTTTTCATAACTTAATATTTTTTTTATTAATTCCTTTACAATACAATAAATTTATTTAAAAATACTTCTACTTTGTTATTTTTATTTGATGTATTAAAATGTGTAGTTGTTTATTAAAAAGTAATTAAAAACTAATGTTAAAATGAGTCATTACCCTTATGTAAACAAAAATATTTTATGTTGGAGTTTTCTATGTTAAATAAATAACTTAATGTTTCATTTCTATACAATGCAATAAATTGATAAAACTATACAAGAACTATAATAATATCACAGAAGTTGGGTATATCAATTTATGCAGTCTTCTTTAAATAGGACTTCTTATAATAAAAAAAAAGAGTCTTTTTTTGTAATAATGCATTTTATAATAGCTTCATGTTTTTCGGAATGACTACAAAAAATTAGTAGCAGTTACAGAGTATACGGTCAGAATATTTCAATCTCAAATGCAAAATTAAGATGCTATATGATTTAATTAACTTTACACATATGCTTCCATATATACATAAAAAGAAAATCAACATAAATAACATTAAAGTTTTCAATACAGCAAGAATTCAATCATACGCATATTCAAATTTTGTTAATAATACTTACAGCTTCCCGAATTTGCTGTTCAATTTTTGAAAATTCTCTCTGCATTTTCCCATGCTCCTTCTTTTTTTCCTTTATTTCTTCTTCAATCTTTTCTCGCTTGCGACATGCTCTTTCAAGATCTTGATTCTTTGTAGCCAAATCCTCCGTCATTTCATTAAGTTCTTGTTCATTATAAAACAATTTAAACAAATAGTACTGAACATGCTTCTCAGACTAGAAAGATAGAAAAGAAATAAGATCTGATTAAATTTTTTATTCAAATTCATACTAACAGTCAAAAAAAATGTTTCCATAAAAAATATTTATGCAATGCTGGCAAAAGTGACAATTACAAGAAGTATTAATGCTTGAGAGAAATTCAAACATGTAAATGAATAGGAAATAGTTTTAAAACATTATCATACAGGCACACTTATACAAATACAAATATATACAGTGGAACCTGCTTAACACTAGATTTATGGACCAAGCCATAATTTGAAATATGTACATAGCTAGATTAGAGTATCTAAACAAAAATTGTGAAGAAAAAGAGAAATGTGTGCTTTGATGTAAATTACTTTAATGTATTAAATGTACAAATGTAGATTTCAGGAACTTCTTTACGACTTTTTAAAATCACTAAATTCTGGAAACCATATGACTAATTACATTTTAATAAGAAAAATAAGATTAGAGCATCACATTTTTGGTCTTTTATTAAAATATTTTGTTATTAATTCAGATTTTCTTTTTTCAACAACAGACTTTTGCTGTGATACACCATGAAAAAGTGACTAAAAGTGACTGTTTACTTAAAAAAGTGACTAAAAGTGATCAATTGTAAAAAAAGTGACTAAAGGTGAGAAAAGTGACGGAATTGCAAGCCTGTAAATATACAGAAGTCGTCGAAAACACTTCCATTCCAATGACAGAAATTCATGCCTGTGATACACCATGAAAAAGTGACTAAAAGTGACTGTTTACTTAAAAAAGTGACTAAAAGTGATCAATTGTAAAAAAAGTGACTAAAGGTGAGAAAAGTGACGGAATTGCAAGCCTGTAAATATACAGAAGTCGTCGAAAACACTTCCATTCCAATGACAGAAATTCATGCTACTGACGCACAGAAGAATTGTCAAGTTCAACAATCTTGCAAAAGAAACAGATGTAGAAACCATTGTGCTAAATGTAAGAGAAATGCATGCGGAAAATGGGTTTCAAAAACAGATTTTATATGTAAAAAAATGTTTTCCATGAATTTTTTTATAATAAACATTTTATTGAAATTAATTTAAAACTATTTTCTTTGCAAAAAACTTCAATTTTTTTTTGTATGAGTCAAATTGGCTCACTTCAGTAAAAATAGGTATATGATCAACATCCGTAAATCTAGTGTTAAAAAGTTTTCTAAGGAAGCAAGTGATTAAAACTTCTTAAGTAGGAAAGCTTTTAGAAAATCTGGAAAATACACTTTACTTATATATGTATACACATACATATATATGGATGCTTTTTTAACCCACATGTTTAAACTAAGTTTATTTTAACACTCTTCCTATTTTCCCTTTTCCTGTTTTTAGCCATTTAAATAAACTCTGCAAACAGGAGTTAGATGCCTACCTGTTTAGCAATCAAAATTATTCTAAAAATAACCACTTGTTTACACTGAGAATGAGTAATGTCCATGAAAGTATGACAAAGTTTTCCTATGATGCTTAAATGAATAAAAAAAATTAATTTTATGTTTTAGTTCATTTAACTTATTTACACTAATCATTTAATAACTTGAAAGAATTCATACAGAACAAAAGACAACTTGCTCTAATTAATCACATTTTATTAGTTCTTTATACAAATTTCATTTAAGTTTGAAGATTATTTCAATCTGCCCATTTATAGTAGTAAAATTGAGTAAGTTTTTTAATATATCCAATACAGAATTTAATTGAAAACATTAATAAAGATAGGAAGTTTACTATATACTTTAAAAACAAATAATAAAAACTAGAATTACTTTAAAAATTATTTTTTTATACAGAATAATTTACAGAACTACTATTCTTAACTACCACCTTATTTTGTAAACATTTGTTTTCAACACATTTTACAGCTTCCTTACAGTAATTTCTTCATTCTTCAAGTTAAAACAGAACTATAATTTTTTAAAAATGTTTATTGTTTAAAAATAAGAAAATCAAAACAAACCAAATCACTCTTTAGCTTTCGATACTTCTCAGCTTCTTCCTTCTCAAGTCTTGCTTCCTTTTTCTCAGCAGCTATACCTTTTTTCTTTTGATATGTAAATTGTGTATCTTCTTCTGCCTTCATCATTTCAGATTTTAGCCGCTCATATTCTTCTTTATGTTCAATTGAGCTAAAATTGGAAGATTTTTAATAATTAATAATTTTAATCAGGTATGTATTCAATCATATACAGGGTTCCCCCTCTTTTTTCCCGAAGAAAAATTAAGGACTTTCTTAGGACCAAAGTAATTTTTTATAAGGACCTACTTGAAATACATGGCATAACGACTTAAACCCTATTTCCTGAGGAACATATTTTAATGATTATGAAACAGACAAGGCATGTTCAAGAAATGCCCTACAATATTTCAGAATTAAATTTTTAAAAATGCTTAAAAATTAAAATAAGATAAACCTATTTAACAAAATCTAATTTTGAAAAATGTACATCTAGTCTTTTGAGTGATGAAACAAAAAATAAATTGTGCATAAAATACATTATAAACAGTACTTTCTGAGGGTTTTAAAAATGACTCTGATATATACATATATATGCATGCATATATTAACTGATTACACTCGATAATGCCTGGGAAAGAAGAAAGTTTTAGACTTTTCTATTACATTCAATCGAAACAAAATTAAACTTCCATAAGTAACTGAAATATCTACAAACCTGCCATCCTCCTTGCTTTGTTTAATTAAAATCTGCATGACTGCTAGCCATTAGGAAAGGGCAGCTGACTTTATACTTTAAACCTTTTCAGTATGTGAAAGATTATTTGTCAAATAAGTTTTCTAGCTCGTGACCATAAAAAGTACTAACTAAAAGTATTTTCATAATTTTTTAAGGATATCAAGGAAAGGAATTTTGAATTACTACAGTAATATACTGACAACATATACTTATTTGAGGATTTTCTTTATTATTAATACTGCACTTTTGACTAGAAATTTCCAATAGTGTAAGTTCACATACATAAATAATTTCATTTTGAATGTTCAGATTTCTTTTTTTGTTGCAGAAATTTTTTTCACTCAAGTTCTGTAACTCTACTGTTTCTTTATCTTCCCATGGAAAAAATTGATAGCATTCCAATTTAAAAATTAAGGAGTTTTGAAGCAGCATTTAATGAAAATTAGATAGTTTTAAGGGCCCTTAAAAAATGAAAGCTAAAACTAAGGAGTTCTTAAGGACTTTTTAAGGACTGTGGAACCCTAATATAAATTCAAACTCTGTTATAATGTTGCCAACTGTTCAAATAACTAAGTACTATAAAAAGTTAGGCAATATACTGAATAATGATCCAATGTGTTTTGAATAAACAAGAATTTAAACTTTAATGTATTCTCTTAATCTCAGACATTATCTAGATTCAGAGTTATAGATATATTCAACATGGGTAAAAATTTTAATGCGATTTTCTTGTTATTTAAATATTTTTTGACAGCAAGATTAAATTACCGGTTTAAATTTTATTTCCAATATCATTTTTACAACTAGGAATCAGGTAATGTTTAGCATCTAAAATTTGTTATTATTTATGAACTTTTGGATATTTTGATTCATACCATGCCATGAAGTATTCTAATAGATTACTTTGTACTGACTTCTGCAAAAATGTAAGTCTGCATATTTATATAATTACCATTTTCGAATCTTAGGCAAAATTCTTTATTTTATCAAAAATTGATTTAATTTGCAGAATTTTTCCTTTATTTCTTTAGTAATTCAATAGGCATTTTTAAAGAAAAAATGCCTTATTATTCTAAAGAAAAATGTTTAAAAAATCAAATTTTTTTAAAATTGATTTGGTTTTGGTCTTACTAAGACAAAAAATGCTAGATTAAATTAAACTAAAGAACTGGAGATAATTTAATCTCATTTTTATACATGTGGACCAAGATTGCATCACCAGCAGTTGTGATAAAATATTTCTACAACAGTTAAGGTTAAAAGAAAAAATACAATTTTGGGAGGTTTAATTAATGAAGTAATAGAGTGTGCAACTGCTCTTCATTATATTTAACATTTCAAAAAAGAAACAAGGGAAATTTTTGGATAAATACAAATTTACAAATATTATCTGTGGAATAAAAAGGCAGTCAACAGAAAAAGTACTAACTGAGATATTTCTTCAAACAACGCAGTTCTTTCTTTAGGACTTTTCATAGCAATAGATTCTACAGCTCCTTGAAATACCAGAAAATTCTTTGCTTTCACATTAATACCAAGACTTTCTAACCGGCTGGTATAATCAGTATGTGAAACAGACTGTAAACAGAATAATAAAAACATACCAATTAAAACTAGAAAAAAGAATAAAATCACAGGAAACATGCAAGCTGTATAAAATAATTAAAAATTTAATTTTTTTTAAATGTGATTAAATATTATACAAAAGAAAAATTATAACCAAAAACTTCTTTTAAACACAAATTTAACCCTCTCGCTATGCATCCCACGATTTCCTCAGGCAACATAGATGTAGCAAAATTTGCACAACCTACGATTTCTGCGGGCATGCATTTTAGCTATCTATTTAACTGTGCAACCTGCTCTTTCCCCGTTCATTGTTACCTTTTGGCTTTACTGTGATGTTTAATTGTTTATTTAGCTGTAAATTAGCAGATGGCTTTAATTGTCCACATTTCCGCGAAATATAGAAGAATTTTTTGTAGCATTTTGCTCATGCTTTTCATAGCTGCAAGATGTCTGGCAGGAAGTATTTCATGAGTGATATAATTTATACTCCTGACGATATTTCCGACACTGATAGCACTTCTGATTCTGATTTCAAGTATATTGAAGATATTTATAGTGAAACTGATGAGAATTTCTCAGATTCCTCTGCAGATAGTGATGAATCTGAAAATTCATTTCCTATTCAAAACGTTCGACAGAGGTGCAAAATTGATATGCAAAATATTGCACCAGCTTCTGCTTCATTTCCTTTCCTTGGCATTCTCGGACTAAATTTCCCTATGGCAAATAATGCAACTGTTTTGGACTATTTTGATGATGTTATGTTGCAAATAATAATAAAAGAAACCAACAGTACATGAGAGTAACAGACCCAAGAGACTAACTGCTCGACACTTTACTAGCCATATACCCCCAAATATAATCAAGAGCTTCGTAGACAGTGTGCTGTCTGTTATTAAAAGAAAAACTGAAGGTGGAAACATAGATTCGAAAAGAAACGCGAGTTTCGAGCAAAGATTGCAAGGTAGGAAATTGCCTCCAGCCTTGTTTTGAAATTTATCATACAAGACTTCGTTTCTAATAAATGTTTTGTAAATATTTTGCATTTTTTAATTAATATACACGTTTTGCTTTTCTATTTTATAAAACAAATGATAATTCAACCAGGAATAATTTTCAAAATTTAGCTTTCATATCATTATTCTTCAATTTCATTATTCTGAACACCTTTTTTAGGAACTAATTTTATATTTAAAAAAACTCTTTTACAAAAATTTTTTTGCATATTTTAACTCTAAAATGTATATAGGTTTGAAATATGTAATTTAAAAAAATATGCAATTTTTGAACCTATTTTGATAAAAAAAAAAAAAAAAAAAAAAAAAAAAAAAAGCAGCGAAAGGGTTAATATAGTTTAAAATAAAGCTTTCAAACATTTAGCCTATAGTAAATTTTATTTTAGAAAATATACCTTTCCATCAACTCTATACTCAGATGCAGTACCAGCAACAACTCTTGTAAAATGTATTTCAGTACCATCTTTTTCACCATACACAGCTGTTACATGAGCTCTATTTGCTACAGGTGCACCTATAGGAGCCCCATGAATCAGTTCCTAAAGATTGATTTAGAAAAAAAAAAAAAATCAGTATTCTTAAATAACTAAAAGGTAAATTTATTAACATTTACAGACCTTTTACATCCATATGTTATCATACAGGAACATACAGTATTGAATTCAACTAAAATTTCCTTAAAACTGTATAATAAAAATTCTTAGTTACAACAAAGTTTCCTTTTTTAATACAATAATTATGTTAATGAAACAAACTCTTTTATGTACAGCAATCCATCAAAAAAAACCCAGCTTTTTTAGTACTTTTTTCATAGTTAATTAAGGATGACTTTAAAAATAAACTTTTATAAAACAGTATTGATTAGTTAGATTTGTGAAAGCCATATTCAGGGTATCTGCCAAAATAAAATTTTTCAAATACATGACTTTTCATGACTTTCCCTGATTTAGCAGATCATTTTACATGACTTTAAAAAAGCTTTCGTTAAAAGTATATATGAATAAAACTTCTTGTGTACATACAAATAAAATATATACTTTTAAAAAAATTACAGGAATTTTATCATAAAAAAACTATAAACTTACTTTATAAGTGTTAATAAACTCACATACATAAAAATAAATTTTTGTATCTACATACCTAAGTTTAATCATATAGCAATTTTTCAATCAAAATGTTTCCAATTTGAATTTAGGGTACTTTGGTATTATCCAGGTGACCATGAATAATAGCCCAATATAACCCTATAATGTTTATATACAATATCCCTAGAGATAAACTTATATTTTGTGCAAAAATCTTAACTAATTTTTATTAAAAAATAATTATTATTATATTAATAAAATTTGAATCTACAATTTAAGAAAAAAAACTAGAATTATATACATTTACCCACCCATTAAGCTTTCTTGCTTTGAGTTTCCTTGGTGAACAAATTTTACTTGGCAATAGGGTCAATAGGATAATATATAAATACCAAACTCAGTAACTTCAGTCAAATGACAAGTAAAAATAGAATTAAACAATTCAATGCATTTTTTTTAATCTGTAGTTTAGCGGATCCATGATTTTCCATGACTTTTACTCATTTTGCTTGAAAAATCAAGACTTTCCATGACAAAATTAATCTATTGTCTAAATCCATGATTTTCCATGACTTTCTCTGACTTTCCAGGTGCATGGAAACCATGCATATTGGCTTATTATTGACATCAAGATATTTAAAATATTACAATAAAAGAAAAGATATTTATATATATAAATATATATAGATATATATTGCAATTTTTAACAACTTGATATTGTGAAGTTCCAGACTTATGCCTCAAAAAGCAATGGCAGACTTGTTACCAGCGAGGAGATCATCTGTTTTCACCCTTTAGGCTCAAGCAGATGGGGGTGAGGTAACAATGAAGTGAAGCCATGAAGTCTAGGGTTGTGACACTATAGAATATAGTGGTTATGCCCCTGATGGCTGGCGAATACAAATAATATCAAGGCATATCGATAATTCACCTAACCTCCCCAATCTATGAGAGCCCCGGAAAATGAGTGATGTCATGTTGATCTGACATCACTTCAGGGAGTTTTAAAAATGGAAGCTAGCCAGCTAGCTCTCAGGCCTTTTTCATTCTTGCTTGTTTTTTAAACAGGCATCGCTTGCAAAGCAACGTGTCCACTCCTCTAAAAAGTGGAAAGTTTTGGTGAGTCGTAGGGAGACTGTCAGTGTTGTAATTTTAACCAGTTAAAACTAATTTTGACCAGGACAATGGATAAAAGTGGTTTTAACCATCCAAAACTGGTCAAAAATGGTCAATTGTTAAAGATAGTTTTAAATGATTTTAATTTTAAAACATATCTTTTGTAATTAGAAGTGACTTAATAAGCAATAAAATTAGTAGTGCAGTTAAACAAAATATTACACTAACAAGTTCATGAGATTTAACATGCTTATACAGTATAATAAGAATGTTTGAATTTTAAAAATGAACCATGCACATGCAATAGTAAAAATGTAATCCAGTTGCAGTAAAAAACATAACATATGAGTTACAGTTAAAAAAAAGAGTACAGTTAAAGATACACTTGGACCTGATGTCTGGTCAGCAGCAATGAAGAAGGTTAAAGGCATCAACATAAAATTTGTTGATTTTACAATACATCTAATGAACTGTTGTGCCAGCTATAGAAAAATTAATTTCAAAGTTTGGAGTAATCCAAAATAAATTACAAAATCATTTAAATTTAGAGACAACTACAAAACTTGTTACTTGTAACTATTTTTTCAATTCAACATAAATTACATATAAAACAGCTTGTATTAAAATAAAAAAAAAGTAAAACATTTTTTTGTGTCTTGGCGTTATGTTATATTTATTTTTTTGCTTGTGTTATTTATATTATGACATTTTCATCAAATGTAACTAGCCTTTAGCATTAATTTCATATTGCTAATGAAATCATTTATAGCCAAACATGAAAACACCTTTTTGAACAAAAACTGGATTTAGGGAGGGGTATAAGGTAGATTTGATAAAATGAACTATAAATCAGAAATTATCCACATAAAAACTGAACTGATATTTTCAATGAAATAAAGAAATCCTTTACAAAATATTAATAAATGCATATTTTCAAATATTTAAAAAACTTACACTTAATTTCTTTACACGAAGACAAGATGTTTTTTCGCCTAAAACAAAACTAATAGCATCCATAAAATTGGACTTTCCTAAAAAAAAAAATAAAAACATACAATAAATATGCAATACAAGTTGAAAATTATATTTAATAAATATAAAAGAAAAAAGTATTGAAAAACAAACAAGTTACAAATTATATATATGTGTAATATATCAAAATTATTACACTTAAAATATCTAAAATTCTCCTTTTCCCTTGTAATTCTTTTATACCTAATTTCAACCAGCGAACACAGAAATTGCCCTAAATATCGCCAATTTTGGCGACAAAAACCGTGGTGTGCGCATCGAATCAGTACCCCAGCCACAAAATATCAGATTTAAAGGAGTATTTGCCGGCTTGAATTCTTTTTACTCGTCTCCCAAAACTAATGCTAGAATAAAGGCTAATTTCTGCATAACTCTGAGTAAGCTGTTGGTCTCATGGGAAAAAATTCATGTGATTACTTGCTGTTGGGAAAAAATATATAATCGAAATGTGGTTTCGTCATTCTCAATGAAAGCTTTTGTTCTGTAAAGATATTCATTTATTAGTCTTAACTGCTTGCCTTATTATCCCAAGTTATCTCGAGTTTGTACATATTGCAGTTAATTATTATCCCGAGAAAACTCGGGCGAAGCAGAATTTGTCTGTATGATTTGTTTTATCACGGTTTTACTCGGCCTGGAGGAAATGAAAGGAAATATTCGATTATGATAGGTAGTTTGCCAAGTTTTGTTGGTTTTGTGGTTGTTTTGGCAGAACTGGTCACGTACTTTCCACTAGTTAGAAAACTAATTTCAGAAAATTATCGTGACAAGTTTTCTACAACATAAGGAAGACCCAGTATTAGTCCTTTATCACTCAGGTTAACCTCAAAGCATTTTCCAGATGTTATTCCTGCTACTGGAAAAAAAAAGACTGTACTCTGTGCTTCCGTAAAAAAAAAAAAAAAAAAAAGATTTCACAGGTAAGCCAATAAGGAAAGAGACCAGATACCAGTATTCAGAATGTCAGCTATTACTTTGTGTTGTCCCTTGCTTCAAAAACTATCATACAAAGACAAATATTTAACTTTTTTCCATTTGCCCGAGATAGCTTGGGATAGTAAACTAATATTAAAACTAAATGCTTTTACACCTGTACAAAATTAAAGCCTACATATTTTGTTTTGTTTCATTTACTAGTATTTAATAATGAAATTTTAAAAAATGTGATGATTTTTTGCAATTTTTTTCAAAAAAATTTGTATGGGAAGCAGTTAATAAATTAAAAAGTTCTGGAGCAATAACTGAAATATACATAGGTTCTCTCATCCAGTAAGCCCGGTGCAATTCAAAATAATAGGGGCAAAAACTTTATTGTGAAGCCAATAACAATTTCATCACACTACATATTTACATACACTTATACTTCTAAAGGGCAACTCAATTTGAAATCTGCAAGATGAAACTCAAAACTTGAAATTTATGACATGGAATATATGTTATTAGTTTTAAATTATGTGATATAAATTGAACTTTTCAAAAAAAAAAAAAAGAAAAAAATACTAAACATTAAAATGGAAATATCTCAAAACTTTGAATTGAAACCCTTTACAACTGTCATATTAATTTGTTCTGTGTTTTTTTTTTTTTTTTTTTTTTCATTCTCTTGGTCTAAAAAAAAGCTTAGATCATGTCACAATAAGCAACTGGTCCACAACTAAGGCTTCACTTGAGCAAGGAACCATGAGGGCTGAAGACTGACTAAACCTCAAGGAGGGGTGCACATTTGGCTTGATGAACACCACTAGGATGAAAGAACACCTTTGCCCAAGTGGTTCCCTGTAATTTAGAAATAGGGACCAAGCAGAAGTTCCAGGCTTTGTCTGCCACCTCCAAAGGTGTCATTTGGAAACTCTGTGGGCATTGCAACCCTGAATTTATATGTCCCAGTTGCCATAAATAAATATGGTGGATCTTTGGCCAGCTTGAGCCTTGTTCCTACTACCCTCCAGTTACAAGATCATTGTCTCTGCCGATAGAGCTATTGTACCTCATCTGTTTTTTAAACTAATCCAAATGATTTGTCATAATCGCTAAAGTTCAGAAAGGCTTTCTGTAATAAGACCAAACAATCACCCCCACAGCAAAATACTTTTCAATGTTCTGCAACAGGCTTTCAGATAATCAAAAATGTTCTGCATATTTATTTTATCATATATTTACTCTCTCACACTATTATTCCTATTGTGGTACATTTTCATCTTTACCAATATGTATAACTAAATATATTTAATGAAACAGTGCTACCTGAAATTTAGAAAAATATTTGTATTAAAACCAAGGCATTAACATATAATTTATTGTCCTGTCAATTACTTTTGATGTAAGATATTTTGAGATATCACTACGATGATGAAAATGGGACTGATAATTTTGCTCAAACATTAATGCAAGGGAAGTTTTTAATAATTTTCAGAAAGATCTGTGTCCTGGTGGAGGTCCAATACAAAAAATAAACATTCTTTTATCAGTTGTCCCAATACTAGTTTCATCACCATCATTTCATTATGCCTATATGAAAAATTTTTATCGATGTTGATCCCCATGATTCGCAAATAGTTTCTGATATAGGTATACATATAATGTATGTTAAGAAATTGATAAATTTTGAGATCTCTGGTTTTAATTCATTTACAGCTTGCACTAATATAGCTTTCATTTTAAAAAACATTCTATTCTGCCGAGAATGATCAATTCCATCAAATATCCAGGTAAGAAAAATTTGATATTCAAAAAATAATTCATTCTTTTCTTCTTCAGAGAGTGAAACATATGGAAAAAGTTTAATAAGCTCCAAAAAAGTGGAGAGTCTAAAGCTTTTTTATACATATTTGAACATGGAAATAATAAATAATCAAAGCAGAAAAATATCAAGTTCTACTTTGGTCAAAATAAACCTGGTATTGCTTTAACAAGGAATCAATGTAATCCAATAAGTACTTTACATCCTTTCCTACTTACGGAAAACCATCAATATATATAGAGAGAGAGACAGAGAGGAAGAAAAAAGTTTTTCCGCGAGCCACAATTGTTCTGCAGCAGAGCCAGTTGTTCTGCAATGTTTGTCCCATTTTTTTGACACGTTCTGCTTCAGGGACAATCACTATCAATATTAGAACACTTATATACTTTATACAACGTAAAATCTCTACAACAAATATCAACATTGGTAACCACTAACAGATATCACTACACAAGCTCTTCAGTAAATTAATCTGTCTCTTAAAAAAATTAGTTATTTATATATTTGAAGTACTTATAAAACCTTTTAAATTTATATATAGTTTATTAACAGCATGCAAATGATTTAAAGTTATAAATATTTTAAGATTTCTTCAATAGAATGTTGATTAGATTCCATTTCTGCGAAAAGAAACTTATTTTGTCAGGATCTACTAAGCATTTTAACACTTCAATATTTTTAGAGTCAATCTTGAAGATTGTTACAGTTCAATGAATGATTTATATATTGGAATCAAGTGGTTCAAAATTTATTTTTTAGCTTTTACATAAATTCTCTAACTGAACCTACAACATTTAAAGCTTTTATAATCAATCTGTAATTTCTTTAATCTGAATTCTACATTCTTTTAAGATTTTGATACTTTTGAATTTCTTTAAAAGCTGATATTAGTTCAAAATGAATTTAATATGTAAACAAAAATTTTATTAATTTTCAAATACTTCAATGAACTCTGCAACATATATAAACTTTTAGTTTTCCTTTTGTATCTATAATTTAATAGTCATTAAAATATTTTATTTTCTCTTCTTTAATGTGCTTTATTTTTAACTAGCAAGTTTGCCCGTGCTTCGCTACGGTGAACTTAATATATTACTTTTAAACAAAGATTTATTTTTCGTGAATAACTCTCTAAATTCGTCAAAGTTCAGTTCGAGTCATTGGCATGTTTATATATTTTTATCATAAGCGTATTATAACATTATTCAGTTTTTATAATCGAATTTGTCTTATATTAAATTTGCTCAAACTTTTTTTTATTGTAAAATATAAGCTTAACCCTAAATTGCATTACTGTATTACTACTGTACGTTGATTAGCAAAGTTAACAGATCTTGCCATATTACATGATAGAATAGGAAGCACAGGTTTTGACAGCAACAGTGCTAATTTTGTTGGTAGTAATAAATGTTTTCCAAAATTAAGGAAATTTATGACAAACCACATAGTTTTGTATGAAACAGAAACACACATTCATATCGACAACCATATGAATATGAAGATAAGTATATAAAATGATAGGTTTTATTTGGCCATGAGAGTCACTGAAAAATGTACTTTTTGTACTTAGAATATTGTTGATATGCATTTCATTGTAACAAAAATGAACCAAGAATTAAATTTAAAATTAGTTCTCATATAAAAATGCTATAATTTGCGTCACATAGAAATGAAAGTGAATCACTTTATATCTCAAATTTCAGTTCAAATCGAATAGATACTAAGCAGACGATTTTAAATAATATAAAATAAGAAATGAATAAATGAAATATTTAAATGAATGACGTCATAATGATAGAAAAATATCATTTTCGCCTATTTATTATGTGATGAATTGAACATTTTAATCTCCTGCTTTTAACCGTGGAAAACTGCGTTTAAAACAATTACTTGGGATGACGTCACATTGCTAGAAACATTGCTTCTTTCCCTTAGATATGATGCGATAAATTAAAAACTTAATCGTTTGCGTTTAACCGCGGAAAATAATGCTTGGAATAATGACATGAAATGCTCGAAAAAGGGGGAAGGAATGAATTTCGAACGTTGAAAATTTACAAAAACCTTCCCAGGGATATACCTAAACATTTCCCAAATTTTCACGGCGATTGGATGCATAGTTTTTGAGTCTATTGAGTACAGACAGACAGACAGACAGACACACACAAATTCATTTTTATATATATAGATTTGCTTAGAGTGACCCACTTTTTTTTTATTTTACCGTTTCACACTCACAATCTCTGTGGTGCAGAAAATAAATAATAATAGAATAAAAAATAATTTAAATTGATCAGATGATTTCAGTTTATAGTGGTACGTTGCTAATAATCTGTCTTATATGCAATAACCCATAAGATAAAAAAACCACCAGGTTTGTTGAGGGAATTAATTAGCAGGTAAATAACACTAAAATTACAGTAAATAGAAAACAATATAGTTCATGACAAACACAATTACCTTGTACAATAATTTATTAAAACTTAACGATAGTACCGTAAGTTTGCAATTTTTCTCCACTTAATATGTGTTTCAAGCACTCGACTAAATTTTCGTGCCCAGGGCACATGCCATAAGTGCCCATGCAATAATCAGGCCCTGAGTACAATATTAAACTGCATCTTCTAGTTTTCGTTCGCCCAATCAGAGATCAGTTTACCAAATCTAACTTAACATTAGAAAGGTAAACAGTTTTCCAATTTTGCAAACTTAATACGATATCAGCTTAATTGGTTGTATTCAATATACATATTCGGATTTCTGACTGCTTACTTTAAAATTTTTTGTCAGTTATTCTGCTAAATTTATGATGAATTCATGCTTAGGAAAACTACAATGGCAGAAAAAGTAGCTAAAATGTACCCACTCCTGTAACTTTCCCATACACATGTAATCAGAAAATTCTGGGGAACTTATTTCACCAAATCTCATCTTTCTAATCATTCTAATACTATAAATTCAAAAATAAAATAGAAGAAAGGGGAAATTCAGATTTTATGATGAGATTCTACGAACTTGCTAATTCCTTGATGCTAAGAAATGTTAGAATATTACATTTTTCACAATATTATAAAAAGTTATGATACATTATGTAATTAATCAAATCAGGATGTAATTTGAACATATATATGTAACTTAAATTAAAATAAACAATAGAAAAAAATCAAAATTAACCAGAAATGCTTCCCAAACAAGGTGATTCTTTACTCCTTATATGTATCCACTTAATATAAACAAAACACCAAAAGAGAAAATTTCAAAACATTAACAAATACCGACGGGAAACTTAATATCATAAAATAACAATCAAGTAATAACTTATGCATCGTAAATGGTTTGGTTTGATATGTTTTAATGGTGCAACGATCTACTTTTTTAGTATAAGAAGCATCGTAGATGTATTGGAAATTAAAACATATCGTTGGAGTTTCATAAAAAGATAAGTTTCAAAAATTCTTTTTTTTTAAATAACACAACAAATTAGTTTTATATAATCTTAATATGTGAGCAATATACGATAAAAGAAGTGAAGAGAACACGAGAACAGTACTGTCTACTAGATTTTTAGGCGTTATAAAACAACATCATTCTGATATATATTTAAGAAATGAGTACGATTTGATATATATCTTTTTAGAATTAATATTCCTAACACATAAAATGTTGATTTCTTGAAATGTATAGAATAATATGAACTAAAAATTTCAATACAAATACGCACCAGAACCGTTGGGCCCAATAATCGCTGTAAACGGCTTTAGGCATCCTATCTTTTGTTTACCTCGGTACGATTTAAAATTTTCTACTTCTATGTACTTTAAAAAACCCATTTTTTACTACAATTGACCTAAACTTTTAAGTTTTGAAACGATTAAAGAACAACATGTTATCCAAGAAGTACATAAACACATTTACGCGCCGCGAATACCCGATGCCATTTTGTACGTGTCATTAATAAAAGAATATTTTACAAGAGGAAAAGAATAGCAGTAGCCATGGTGTCACAGTCACGTGACAACGCATTCTACCATATATGTAGGAATATTACAAAGTTTAAAGCCTTAAACTAGTTGTAATTTCTTTCCAAAACTAAAATTGTTATTAATATACGAACTGATGTTAATTCTTTAGTTCCTTATTCCTTTCTATTCAATAATTATTTAAATATTATAGCTAATATATAGTTTAAAGCACACTTGGTGCGTAAACCATTCATATAATATTCTTAATAAGTATAAGAAAGAAGTACGATTTGACATATATCTCTTCTAAATTAATATTCTTTGTGATATTCTTTATTAATGTTGAGATTGTAACATCAGTATCCATCCTATATTACATCATAAAATTCCTCAGCTATTTTATTTGTACACCTCAGTTCTTGTCATATGCAACGCTAGGAGATCTCATTGATGGGATCTTAAACATGGTTTTCTATAAATGGAACGTTCATTATGAGTTTATTAAAAGAGGACCAACTCTTGGCTAAAATATTACTCCTCTGATTTATCATTCACTGAATAACTTTTGATCCCATGAATTTACTGTGTACATATGCTTTGTACATGTACGATGAGCCTTCTATGAAACTCTAGGCAACAATATGAAGTCTCCTTATAGACAAGTAAAACTTTTGTATTTCTTATAACTCAAGATGCAAGAAATGCAATTCCGTATGGATTTAAGTTTTATATTTTATTTTTGTTTACAACAGGAGGTTATAAGCAAATTAATATAGGTCGGTTAAGGGTGTTTTTACTTTCTTGTACAAAATAAAAGGATGTATTGTAAATTTCAGAGTTCAAATTTGAACGAAAATATTAATTTTGACTCTGACTGAAATTTGGACATTTTAAATATTACATCTGCATGTACGTATTAGGAGACTTTAATTCCAAAAGTATCCATTTTGACCATTCCAGAACTAGTTATAACTAGTTTTCTACGTATCTCGCATAACTAACTATTAAGCGTAGAAAGTAAAAATTTTTGTAAGACTGTCATAACGTCTTATATGCACCCCTGTTTTGATTACATTCTGAACTCTCTCTCTCTCTCTCTCTCTTTTTTTTTTTTTTTTTTTTTTTTTTTTTTCCAATTTGCAATTAGGACTCGATATAACAAAATTCTCAGTCTGCGTGGGAAATAACTGAAGATCGATTAACCGTAAAATGTTGAAATATAGTATTTTGTATAAATACAAAATATACATATAGTATATTGCGAACAGCAGTATCAATGTTTCTTCTGCAGCCATAACATTTGGTTTTATGACAATCTTAACTTTAAAATATGCAGTGAAAGAAATGTTACATATTTACCCATTTATTCGCCCTGAGATTTTTAATAACATACGAAATTTTGAATGTAGCCCCTCATCTTTTAGCTTCCTTTTGGGAACAACGGATTTCGAGCTTATTCTATCGACGATCACTTTCAGAATTTTAAAGCTGTGTTTTGGGGACTATCAGAAAAGTTGCTCTATACATTTTGCTAATATATTATGCATATTATATTTCGATTAGATTCGTGCATGCGCAGTGAAACATTATTTAGTAAACCTGCTCATATTTTACTCAGTATTTATTATTTTTTAATTTCGATTGCAGGGTATTATGTACATGACATGCATCCTGAAAATAGAATTCTTTGATATTGAGAACTCTATAAATAAGCAAAACACTTGGAGAAATTTGGGATTGTTTTTAAAAAATCTTAATTTCTCCACGAGTATACGCGCTATCCTCATAACAATGAACACAGATTATTACAAGAAACATTCTAATTCCCATACCATCCCATTTGTTAAAGTTTCAACGCTTTTCATGCATTACTTTTTACAGAGTTATCCAAAACATATTCGTTTTTCTTCAATTTGTTGACGGTCCCCTATGGGGTTTTGGGAAAAATTCTTTGCTGAAATATATGACGTCTACAATCCAGTTTTACAAACCGAGGTTTCAGGATCATTCTTTGTGTATTTTTCTATATATTCAACAAAATATCTAAAATCACAAGTGACCGCTCATCAGTGGCAATAAAGTGTATGTTATATTGAAACTTTTTGTTGTGTGGTTATAACTCAAACACAATAAGTCGTAAAACCTTGGGATTTTGTTTGACTATTTTAACATCTAGTCCTGAATCTCTCTTTTTTTGTTGCAATCCTCATTCTACATACCGAAAAATTTTAATATAACTTATCGACGTGTGAGGACTAAAAATTTATAAGGCGCAGAAGATCGAAATATTGTATTTACGACTAAATTAACATATAGTTTTGCTCCTTCTCTTTGGATTACAATTTGAACGGTATATAAAGAAAAAAATTCAATATAACGTATATTAATATTCTGCGGGTATAACTCAAAAACGATTAGCCGTAAAATGTTGATATTATGTATTTAGGATTATATTATATATTGTTGTGCTCTTCTTTTGATTGCAATCGGAACTCTTTATAACGAAAATTTCCATATAATGTGTATTAAGTCTCTGAGTTAAAAATATAAATAAGTAGCTATTAGCCGTAGTAAGATATAAATTAAAAAACTTTTAGCCCCAGAAGGTCCAAACTTTATTTATAACTATCCTAACATCTATTTGAGATCCTCCATTTTTGACTGCAATTCGAAATTTTTATAACGAAAACTTTCAATATAATCAGGGCCCGATCGAGGCAAAGTTGGGCCCAAGGCCTGGTAGTCTTTCGCCCTCCTACCCTTCTTTCAAGGTAAAAATAAAATTAGTTTATAACAGACAAATATTTTTGGAGGGAAGTTTATATTACTTTTTTTTATGTTTACATGTTGGAATGCCAAGAATCTGTATATCCTCAGGGATGTAAACTGCAACACTTGCAATTAAGTTTTTATGTAAAAAATAAAATAAAATAGCATAGGTAAGATTAACAAATAATAGCTATTCGTAGATTTTAAGACAAAATTTAATAATTTGAAAAAATAATAAATTAATAAAATTCTTAAGCAAATAACAATTGTATCTAAGTTTCAGAAGTATAATAAAAAGTGCTAATATTTGTGCGATTTAGTATAACCTGAAAAGCAAAGGATTTTTCTACTCAAAACCATGGAGTAAGTAATGAATAAAAAAAGTGACTGGAGTGATGTAACCATGGAGTCAATAAGTAAACTGGAGTGTGTTTTAGATAAAAATTGTCAACATTTTAACTGTTTTTATTTGATTTATGAATAAGGCTTTATGAAACATTACTTGAAGAATTAACAAAAAACATTTTCAAATTTTGTCAATTAAATTATTTAAAATTTAATAATTAAGTATCAAATTTTAGGGGCCCCCTAAAATTAGGGGGCCCAGTCGACCCGTGCTTTAATCAGGCCCTGAATACAAAAAGTAATTACACTGTGGGGTTTAAATGAAAAATGAATTGCCGTTGAATGTCAAAATCTTGTATTTAAGATTATGATGACATTTACTTGAGCTACTCCTCTTTTGGCTGAAATTTGAATGATATTGAATGCTACCGTACAAGGCGATTTCACGCAGCAGGGCACATCTCAAATTATGACAATTCTGGCTTTAATTTCAAACGAAAGGGCAGTTTATTGTTTGTCTATAAGGCGATTTCACGCAATAGGGCAAATTCTCACATTATGACAATTCTGCCTTTAGTTTATTGGCAGAAGGGCAGTTTATTGTTTGTCTATTGGCTGTTGTACACGTGAAAATGAATGGGAAGGGCATTATAGTATTTCGTGACGTTGCGACAAATTGTCTTATTGGCCCAATCCTTTTCATGTAAACATGAAAAGGATTGGGAAGGGCATTGTAGTAGTTCGTGACGTTGCAACAAATTGCTCTATTGTAGTTGAGATATATCCCAGGCAACTTCTACGTCGCCAGAGACAGGCATTTGGGGTGCTACCATATTACGGTCGAGATATGACACAGGTGACTTCCGAGCTATAATAATGTAAAAAGTCATCAGAAATAGGAATTTGGTACCATAAGTTTCCCTTTCTGACGCGTCATACTGACGATTTCTGACATCATTATGACGATTATGTCATCTGTGATATACATCGACTACTACATGGTAGCACTCATAATTAAAAATTTCAGTACAACTTATATCATGTGGAAATAACTCAAAAACAATTAGCTGTAAAATGTTAGCAATTTGTATTTAGGACTATTATCTTACCTTCCCTGATCCTCTTGTTTTATTGGTGTATTGGAGGATTTTATTTAAAATTACTACATGTATAAATAAGATGGGAATTTTGCCAAATGTAAAAAAAAATAATCACAAAATATATGAGTTTCAGGTAAAAATGGCTTAAAATTATGCGGATGTTATTTGAGTAGCATAAAATAAGAAATGAATAAATAAGGTATTCAAAGAAATGACGTCATAGTAATATAGAAATTAATTTCATGGTGTTTTGTATGTAAGGCTGGCTAAAGAGACAGGCTTGGTTATGACGTCATAAATTGATAAACTGATTATCTGCATTTAAGGGGTTTCAAGACTCTTAAACCTTCAAAATTTTCAATTTTTCAAATATATATATATATATATATATATATATATTGAGATGTTTTACACATTAAAAAAAAAGACATATAAAAGTTCCGCTTTGTTTTAATGTTATGGGCTGCTACCATATTACAGCCGACATATGTTACTAGTGACTTCTGCGTTACAATGACATCAGAAATCACCAGAGATGGTACCAAAAATTTCCCTCTTTGACATCATTGTGACACCGAAATCACCAGTGACATACGTCGACCGTAATATGGTAGGAGCCATGATTAAGGGCAGTTGCACCCAAGCCGTTTAACCACGATTAACCCATCAAGGCGCCAACCAATGGTGGAAAGCAGTTCTCTGTTTAAACAGATACTAATCGTGTTTAGCTGTTAAACAACTTTGGTAACACCGATCTAACTTTTATTATTGTATTATATTTTAAAGTTTGCTACTTATTTAAAATTTTCACATTGTCTATGCCTTAAAATTAAAAATTAGATTTTATAACCTAAAACAATAATGCCCTTCCCATTCATTTTCTTGTTTACAACAGCAAATAGACAAACAATAAACTGATCTTCCGTTTGAAACTTTTGAGAAGTTGCCCTACTGCGTGAAATCGCCTTATAGTATATTACAGTACAAGAGCCATTTTCACTCACGAGTTTGTCTGATTTGTGCAATGTTTATGCGATTCCACAAAATTTTTGTAAATTTGATGATCGATTTTGATTTGATGAAATTTGATGATCCCTACACCAAAAAGTTTAAGAAGCCCTGATGTATACAATGATCCGTCCCAAGGTTTTTTATTCTAAGGGTAGAATGATCGGACAATAAGTATCGGTAAAGTTCGTTTATGATATAAAGTAAAATTCTGGAGAAAATGCAGTTCAGTGTTCCCCCTTATTTCATCGGCGATACTTTTTGGCGCCAAAAATGACAACATGCCATTTAAGATGGCGGAGGTAAACATCCATAAGGTTTGGTTTAGTTTGGAACTTTACGGTGTAGACCATAGCGTTTTTTTATACGAGGTTTAATGAGACCGGGACCTATTGTTTAAAGTGGATTCCGAACGGCTACGAACATTCATGCCATAGTGTTATTCGAACGCACGAAGATCAGAGACATAAACATTCGGCCATTGTTCTGTTAAACATCCATAAGAGCAATGCCAATGCAATAATAAACACAAACTGTAATTCTTAAAATAATAAAAAACATAGATAAAAATTATACACAAGTTGTTCCAAGTTTTTAAATTTGCAAAACGCATGGAGAACAATTTAAAAAAATTTTTAAATCATACGGAAATTTACGAGAAAATATGAGTACATAATGTTTAAAAGCAATAAAAATGTAACAAAATGCATAAACTATGAGTATTTATATACAGTGGAACATCGATTATCCGAAGTAATTGGGACCGAACCTCCTTCGGATAATCGAAATTTTCGGATAATCGGGAATTCATCAATAATCATCTAGTTTAATATGTAGTATCGTCGTTGGTGCATTAACATTCGATTGTTCTAGGACTCGGTAGTATGACCTTCTAAATTCCGAAATGGGGTATGTTTTTGTGTAGAATAGGGATGTTTGAAAGTGAAGAAGAGTACACTCATACCGATAATTGTGTGAAGAAGGAATTCTAAAAAAGGGTATTCCAAAATATTTATATGCTCTTGTAGTTTGGAAAGGACGACTTGCATACAAAAGGAATGTGGAGAAAAAGAACTTTAGAAATGCAAGTTTGTAAAGACACAATTTTGGATAATAGTAGAAAGTGAAAAAAAAAGTGAAGAAGAAACCGACTTCGATTAACGGAGAGTTTCGGTTAATAGAGGTTCGGATAATCGAGGTTCTACTGTATTTAAAACTTTATACAAAAAATTTATACACAATTGTAGTCGGAAAAACCTTGGGTTGCCATACGTGAGAAAATTTGCATACTTGGCAAGATAAATATAGATAAAGAATCAAAACCAAGGAACACCCTAAACTGCAGGAAATCCGAAATTCTATAAAGTTATAAATAAAATATATTAAAGCAGAACATGTACATTTATCCCGAATTTTATGATAATTTCACATATTCAGAGAACGAAGTGTCACGTTAAAAATATGTTTCTCTTTTCTCGAAATAGATGAGAATTTTTTTTTATCTTCGCTCTCTTTATCTTATCCTTTGATTTACATATGGTTCATTGATTTACATGTAAGAAATTAAAACACATATATACTACGTCATTTCCAGTTCTATCTAATCGCAACATTTACGGGACAAGACAAAAAGTTGATATCATTTTGTTCTAGGAACTTCTGCTTTCAGTTTGTCAATAGTAAATTTTAGAGATATATTCCTTTTAAACACTTCATTTAAATTTATTGCGTCTCTACTTGAAGATAGGAGATTGTTTTAAAGAATGAAAAAACATTAATGTAAGAAATTATTGTTACATATAAAATTCTTCTGTCTTAAACAAGCTATCAGAAATAATGGCAGAAAATGTGCCTGTCGTCAAAATCCTTTTTTGACACTTTTATTAATAATTTTGTACACCGCTCTTAACAGGTTGATATACATAGAGAACAGAAACTAGGAACTATTGAAAAAAAATTAATAATACTATGTATATATCTTTATATATAAAATTCTTCTGTATGTGTGTTTGTAATAACAACTCCCCCTAAACGGCTGGACTGATTTTGATGACATTTTGTGTTTGTAAATTACGTTGATTCAAGAATGGTTTAGATTCACAATTTAATTCGATAGAAATTTTTTTTTAAAATTTAAAATCCAGAATTGTGCGTTTATTGAAATTATTATAATGCCATTCCAAACCGTTCGCAGGGGCCGCTCCAATCTGTGGCGCAGGGGTCAGCGCAACGGGCTTCAGTACGAGAAGTCGCATGATCGAATCCCCGTAGAGGCGATGTGGGAATATTAATTTAATCTAATTATGTTTGTGATGACTGTATGTGTCGACAAGTATTTTTAAAATAATTTTGTTTCCTTACTTTTTCATCAAAACGGTCCAATTTATAATTTATTTAAAAACATTTTACAATTTTTGGATTTACAGCGTTAAAACAAGACAACGTCTGTCGGGTAGTCTAGTTAAATCTGTAAATAATATTTATTACAATTCCGAATGTTGTTTCTTATTTACTGATTGGGGAGATCGAACTATGGCCGAGTGGTTAGTGCATGATCTACGGAACCGGAGTTCGTTGGTTCGAATTCCACTGTGGCATGGACGTTCGTAACAGCCGTTCGAAATCGGCTTTAAGCAGTAGGTCCCGGTCTCCTTATCCCCCGTGTAGGAAAAAAGTAGATTACAGTGCTCCAAACTAAATCTGATGGGAAAATTGTGTTTTCCTACTAAATAATCTAATAATTTTATTTCAAACAGATGGCGCTGTGTCAGCATTTTACAATTTGAAAAATTGTACCTGTATATTTCAGTTGACAGTCTTTTTTTTATTTTGAACTGTTACGTTGAATATAAAACTTAGAAAACCGAAAACGTGGATCGTACTGTTTTACTCCAAAACAATAGCATAATACCCAGATTCATAATAAAAGTAGTCCTAAACAGAAAGTTTTAGCATTTTAAGTGGGTTTGAATCCTGTGTTCGGGTAATAGATGTTCATAGCCTGTTATTATGGAATTTATATCACATACTTTAAGCAGCGGACTGTAAACATTTAATTTTAACTAATAAAAAAGAATCTTCAATTCAACACAAACTCAATCTCGCACAATTTTTCCTTGACACACGCTCATACAAAACTGGAATGGCTCCTTCTTTTTTACAAAGCAATACACATAGACGAACTCGTCGAGAGATGGCGCTTTTACATAACTTGCTTGATTGGGTACGAACCTAGCCGTTCCGAATACGCTTTTAAGAAGTAGGTCCCGGTCTCATTAGCCCTCGTGTTACGAAAATGTAGACAGTAGGGTTCCAAACCAAACCGGTTGTGCCACTGAGGACTAATCAACAAATCAACTCCCTTATTCAGATGACTAAAACTGTAACTAATGTGCGAATTCAGATGAAATTTTGTAGATAGGTAATTCAAAGAATGCTCTTAAAGTTACCAGAACTAAAAGAGTTATAAAATATTCCGCTAGGGGTACTTATACACAAAATACTGTTGTTGTTTCTTATGCCAGTTGGTTAAACCTAGGTTAGACCTTTGTTAGCCATACGCTACTCGTTTTAATGCAAAAGGGTGTACCTTTCGTTTTAAAGAGCACCATTAAAAGGTGAAAGAGTGACTTTGATCATGTGGGTCCTCTAATTTTGAAGCAGGGACCAAGCAAAAGACCCATGGGCTTGACCTGCCACATCCAGAGGTATTGATTGAGAATTTGGAGGACATTGTGATCACGAACATATATTACGTGCCCCAGTCACCTTTAATGAACACACCGGATTTTAAGCCGGTTCGGGATCAGAACAAGCAACCCTCCAGTTTTAGAGCGTTCCCTTTGCCGACTGGGCTACTCCCAAAACACTTTTTAAAAAAGACATGCAATAAATAATTGTGGGTAGCTAAAACTTCATTTAAAAAGGTTCTTTTAACATTTTCGAGCATTAGGACAATTAACAGTATCATTTTTACATTTTGAAGCATTGTGTCAGTTCCAATGATTATTGACGGCAGTGTGAAGACTCCCCCCCTTTGTTCAGAACCGAAATCAGCTGATCTGAATTCCTCCTGTTCCGAACGGCTACAATAGCATGTTGACAGTTCGGTTGAATAGGCGTCACTCCCCTAATCGGTTGCGGTAATGATCCCGGAGGATTGCCTGGGGAAGCCTCAATCGGGACAGCTAGCGAATGAGAATTCAGCTAAAATAACTAGCTGTAATCTTAGCGTTTAAATGAAAGAATAAACGGGGAAAGAGCAGGTTGCACAGTTAAATACACGGCTAAAATGCATGACCACGGAAATCGCGGGTTGCTCAAATTTTGCTACATCTATGTTGCCCGTAGAAATCGCGGGATGCGCAGCGAGAGGGTTAAGCGATAACTCTTAACTATCGTATCTATAAACAAAAAATGGTGGACGATTATAACAACAAATCTTTCCTAATGCTTAACTAGCTCTTTCCAACTGGTGGGCCCATTAGTTGGAATTTTCCACCAATGAAATGTATTTTCTTAAATATAAATTTAGATAATGATATCTGGAGCATTCGTCAAAATCATCAAGTTCATATCCTGGAAAATTGTGGGTTCAAAAGACGATCTTGTTCGCTAATCGCTGCTGTTGCACGTAAAATAGACTTGTTGTCGCAATGTCCTGCAAGTTTGAAGTATCTTTCTGGAAACAAGTCAAGCTTTTTGGGTCTTTCAAATTACTAATTTTAAGATATCCAGTCTCTCGAGGCAATGTCAACCATCTTTTCGTGTGAAGCGACAAAGCCGTTATTTTTAGAAACTAGATAAAATAAATTATTGGAATTTAAAGAAAGAATAAGCTGTTCGAAATCACCAAAATGTACCCCTTTCGTTTAATCAGGTAACTGGAAGGTTCTCAGGTAACTGGAATCGTAGCTGACCAAAAAACTGTTGGCGGGATTGTAACTGACCCCCAGGTTTAAAAAGCCTAGAATTTTGCGACTCGGGGCTTTTCGACATTTCTTACGTAGATGTTTTGACCTCGTGGAGGCTTACGTGACTTTTTTCTGGACCCAGCTTTTTAGTGATTTCGTTCGAGAGACTCGTAAAGTCCGCACACATAAGGAACGGCAGGGTCTCGGACACCGAAAGGGGGATAGATGGGGTTTGCATTGCACCCTGGAAAAGCCTAGCCATCTTGTGAGATTATTTAATCTTTTTTTCGACTGTGATCGTCGTGGTAATTTTAAGCAAGCAACAGTCCTCTATATTTCGACTTATTTGGGGAGAATTAGAATCCCTTTGTACCAGTGGCGTGAAGTCCATATGTGCGGGATGTGCACTGACATCCTAGCAAAATTATGAGAGACAATTTCTGCACCTATGTCTACCTATCTTTACATGGTATATAATAAATATTATTTATAATATATTCAAATATTATGTTGATTTGTTTGCTTGTATTC
This sequence comes from Pardosa pseudoannulata, assembly GCA_032207245.1. Taxonomy (NCBI): domain Eukaryota; kingdom Metazoa; phylum Arthropoda; class Arachnida; order Araneae; family Lycosidae; genus Pardosa; species Pardosa pseudoannulata. The sequence goes on from CM063497.1 coordinate 19,333,535, forward strand.
CCGCAGTGCGTGAGGTACTAGGTGCTGCACCACGTAGCGCGTTCAAAAGCAAACGAACATAAGAAGTTTTGATGTGTACGCTCTGCGCACTAAATTGGAAATCATGCTTTATATGTATGGGTTGGAGAAGAACAGCATGCTATAGCTTACTATAGGTTTGTCGGCACCAATGAGCATCCGGATGAGGCACCGTAGCGGAGGGCGCCATGTCTTGCTACGTTTGATGAACATATAAGTTTTTCTTAGAAGCCCGAAACGTTGCTTTTTAAAAGCCGACATGATACCATACAACAAAAGACATGATTTTCGCTTCAGTGCTAGTAGAATTCTCGTAAGTTTAGCTGTTTTTATAGTTATAACTCGACTACTCGTAGGTAAATATTTTATTTATTGTAATCTTTAAATTTATATTCATAATAAATAACCCGTTTCAGAATGAAGAGCTCAGGTGTCTCAAAAATTAAAGATTTATTGGAAAATCCATGTTCTCTGCAAACCCTGCATGGAAACCTACCGCACGTCACTGCTTTGTACGTACTGTATATACCCTGTATTTATTCCAGAAAAAATATAAGTGATTTCCAATTCTATTGTGACTGTGATCCTTCGTCACTCTACTTCTCACTCAAGAATATTGAAGTGGTCACAACAGCATATTTAATTTCTGCATAATGCAGAATATATAATGTTGAATATACAAAGAATTGTATCCTCTGATTTAGAAGGATGAAAATGCTTAGGGATTATGTCTATGAGACCGTATAGTAGCAGTTAAAGCTCTAACCTTAAAAGCTATTTCCTTTCACAATTACAATTAGGAGCTGGTCGCACCATCGTGTGAGATAAAAGAATATTTCCATGTCCGAAACTTGGAAAAATCTCTTATTTAAGAAAAAGAAAGAAAGACTATTATTTATTTTCTACCGTATATTTTGCTCCTATCTTATCGGATTTACAGCATAGTTTCAGCTGTCACTGGTGTGACGCAGTCGTAATTTCTAACAACTGCACATACAGAACATGCTGCGTCACAGTTCAACTTCCCTATAAAAATTTAACTTCTTTTATTGCATTTTTTAAACAGCTGGATAGTCATAAAGTAAATAATTTTGTTTCCTTTATTATAATCGTAGACAGAAATGACAAACGATGCGATAAGATAAAAAGTAGTGTAATGACGTAAGATTAAACGAAAGGGGTACATTTTGGTGATTTCGAACAGCTTATTCTTTCTTTAAATTCCAATAATTTATTATATCTAGTTTCTAAAAATAACGGCTTTATGACATCACATGAAAAGATGGTTGACATTGCCTTGAGAGATTGGACATCTTAAAATTGGTAATTTGGAAGACCCCAAAGGTTTGACTTTTAGCTTCCAGAAAGATACTTCAAACTTGCAGGACATTGCGACAAGTCTATTTTACTTGCCCCAGCAGCGATTAGCGAACAAGATGGTCTTTTGAACCCACAATTTTCCAGGATATGAACGTGATGATTTTGACGAATGCTCCAGATATCATTATCTAAATTTATATTTAAGAAAATACATTTCATTGGTGGAAAATTCCAACTGATTTCAAACTGATGGGCTCACGAGTTGGAAAGAGCTAGTTAAGCATTAGGAAAGATTTGTTGTTATAATCATCCACCATTTTTGTTTATAGAACGATAGTTAAGAATTATCGCTTAACCCCCTCGCTGCGCATCCCGCGATTTCCACGGGCAACATAGATGTAGCAAAATTTGGGCAACCCGCAATTTCCGCGGGCATGCATTTAACCGTCTATTTAACTGTGCAGCCCGCTCTTTCCCCGTTTATTCTTTCATTTTGGCTTTACTGTGTTTTTAATTCTTTATTTAGCTATAAACTAGCAGATGGCTTTAATTGTCCACATTTCTGCGAAATATAGAAGAATTTTTTGTAGCATTTTGAGCGCGCAGTTCATAGCTGAAAGATGTCTGGCAGGAAGCGTTTCGCGAGTGATATAACCTATACTCTTTACGATATTTCCGCCACCGATAGCACTTCTGACTGTTATTTCAAGTATATTCAAGATAGTTATAGCGAAACTGATGAGAATTTCTCCGATTCCTCTGCGGATAGTGATGAATCTGAAAATTTATTTTCTATTTAAAATGTTCGACAATGGTGCAAAATTGATATGCAAAATATTCCACCAGCTCCTGCTTCATTTTCTTTCCTTGGAAATCCCGGACTAAATTCCACTATTGCAAATAATGCAACTGTTTTGGACTATTTTGAACATTATTTTGACGATGTTATGTTGCAAATAATATTAAAAGAGACCAACAGTACATGAGAGTAATAGACTCACGAGACTAACTGCTCGACACCATATACACCCAAATCCCATCAAGAAAGAGCCTCGTAGATAGCGTGCTGTCTGTTTTTTTTTTTTTTAACTGAAGGTGGAACAAAAAATTCGAATAGAAAAGCGAATTTGGTGCAAGGATTGCGAGGTGGGACTTTGCATCGAGCCTTGTTTCAAAATTTATCATACAAAACTTCATTTCTAATAAATGTTTTGTAAGTCTTTTACAATTTTTAATTAGTAATTTACTTTTTGCTTTTGTATTTTATAAAATAAATGATAATTTAATAAGATTAATTTTCAAAATTAAGCTTTTATATCATTATTCTACAATTTCATTTTTTTTTGAACACCTTTTTTAAGGACCTAATTCTATATTAAAAAAAAAACTCTTTTACAAAATTTTTTTATATATTTTAACTCTAAAATGTATATAGATTTGAAATATGTAATAAAAAAATACGCAATTTTTGAACCTATTTTGATAAAATAAATAAGCAGCGAGAGGGTTAAGTACTTTAGAAACTCTTTCAAAAACGATAATGTTCTAACTTATAGTTATTTACACCATTCAACCATGCCGATTATTTTTAGATGGAACTTTGGAGATACATTCAAATGTAAACAATGCGATTAATCATATTTAAATGTTGCCTGAGTTTCGTTCAAGTTTAATGGCTATGTATTTTTAAAATTTTGATTAAAAATTTATTTTCTTTAATGACTATTTTTTTTTTATTTTAAAAATGATTCTGGCTGTTATTAGCTATAATTAGTATTAGTTGGAAATTTGACAAAAATAAAGTTAAATTTCACTGTAATATCTTAAGACTATTCGGCATTCAATTACATATATTATAGTAATCGTACACAATTAATCGATGATTAACTGAATTCTGACATTTTACAAGAAAGGCTGTTCACTCTAAACAGTCAGCCAAACATAATTAGAATTAACTTGCAATGAGGAATGTATTGACATGATTTCTCACACGTAAATAGTTACGGTAATTATCAAAAATTTAAATTTCATCTTATAAAAAGTTTCTAGGTGCTAAAAAATGCATCATTTGGAACGAAAAAAATAAAACAATAAAAGATTATCTTGCTGGTCTAAAAATAATCTAAATACTTTACTTTTCTCCTAACAGATGGCGCCACAAAAACCATAATATAAAATACTTTCGTTTTTTCTGGTGCAAGACATATTAATGTTATTGCCAACAAAGTATTCATAGATGGATGCATTGCCAATGATAGCAAACTCTGTACTAGAGGGCTTGGCTCAGGGAGTACTGTTGTCAATTATTCCTATGTGGCTCCTATGTGGCATGAGAAATTCAGAATGAGATACAGCGGTATTGCCTTTGTATCTGTGACGGTTTTGACATAAAGATATGTACCACGCAAGAGCCGGAGAAACCGGACCCCGGTACGGTACGACAAGTTTAAAAGCTGCATTTTGTTTCTTACTTCTATAATGCTTCCTTCATTAGTAAAGAAATTTGTCTAAAAATATTTATAAAATATAATTTTTACGACTTAGAAACCTGGAACATAAATATTTTGTAAGGTTTTTTTTTATTAGATTTAATTGAAATGCTAATCAGTGCCAGAAAAATGTATAAGATAGAAGAGTATATATATAAATATATATGTATATGTATATATATATATATATATATATATATTATATAAAATATTAATATATATCTACATATATATATATACAAATATATAACAATATATAAAAAAAAAAATATTATATATATAATTTATATATATACATATATTTATATAAATTTATATATCAAAAAATATTTAAAATATTGAATATGTATAAAATATATATATATATATAATATAAATATATATATATATAAATATATATATATATTTATATATATTATATATAATATATATATATATAATATATCATATAGTGTGTGTGTGTGTGTGTATGTGTCATTTAAAATAATGTAATTTAGAGATTTAATTAATTCTTTTCAAGATAACGTATTAAACATAAATATAACATGATATGCAAAATATAAAATAACATACTATATCAAATTATTCAAGCATGAAAACTGCCTTTGTTAATTCAATATAATATATTGTTGAGTATAATGTTGGTGAATTGAAATAAAATATAAGTGATAGTCAGGATTAGGTTTATGAAAACTTAATATGATATAAATATATTATATATATATAAATATATATATTGGGTGTATTCAAGGAATAAAAATAAATTATATCAAAAATATATTGTAAAAAAATTAGATTAAATTATACTAAATATCAAAAAAATATTCAAGGATAGGGGAAATATTGACTAACATTGCTAAATATCAAAAGTGATTTAGGGTATTAGGGAATATGGAACAACATTGCTAAATCCCAAAATATGATATTCAAAGATATTAGGTGAATATTAACAACTACTAAATATCAAAAAATTATATTCAAGGATATCGGGAAAATATTGACTAACATTGCTAAATATCAAAAAGTGATAGTCAGGGTTATTAGGGAATATGGAAAAACATTGCTAAATCCCAAAATATGATATTCAAAGATATTAGGTGAATATTAACAACTACTAAATATCAAAAAATGATATTCAAGGATATCGGGAAAATATTGACTAACATTGCTAAATATCAAAAAGTGATAGTCAGGGTTATTAGGGAATATGGAAAAACATTGCTAAATCCCAAAATATGATATTCAAAGATATTAGGTGAATATTAACAACTACTAAATATCAAAAAATTATATTCAAGGATATCGGGAAAATATTGACTAACATTGCTAAATATCAAAAAGTGATAGTCAGGGTTATTAGGGAATATGGAAAAACATTGCTAAATCCCAAAATATGATATTCAAAGATATTAGGTGAATATTAACAACTACTAAATATCAAAAAATGATATTCAAGGATATCGGGAAAATATTGACTAACATTGCTAAATATCAAAAAGTGATAGTCCGGGTTATTAGGGAATATGGAAAAACATTGCTAAATACCAAAATATGATATTCAAAGATATTAGGTGAATATTAACAACTACTAAATATCAAAAAATGATATTCAAGGATATCGGGAAAATATTGACTAACATTGCTAAATATCAAAAAGTGATAGTCAGGGTTATTAGGGAATATTGAGAAACATTGCTAAATACCAAAATATGATATTCAAAGATATTAAGTGAATATTAACAACTACTAAATATCAAAAATTGATATTCAAGGATATCGGGGAAATATTGACTAACATTGCTAAATATCAAAATATGATATTCGGGGATAACAGGAGACTATTAACAAACTACGAAATATCAAAAAAGGATATTCAAGGATATCTGGGAAATATTGACTAACATTACTAAATATCAAAAAGTGATAGTCAGGTATATTAGGGAATATTGACATTAGATATTGTAAATGACATAAACAGAAGGAGAGTTCAATTCTTCGTTGAAACAGAGATTAATCGTGGTTAGCTGTCAAACGACTTTGGTGAGACCAGCCTTTAGTGGGATCTTTGTAATTAATGTTAGATGCTAAGAGATTTTATGATACTTTTATTTCTGTTAGTATTTATATGTTTAAATCGGCCGAACTATGCCCTAATGGTCAAGGCCCTGATCTGTGGAACCGGAGTACGAGGATTTGAATCCAGCTTTCGTTATGGATGTTTCTAGCCGTTCGGAATCGACATTAAGGACCCACTCGAGGAAAGTCGTCTTTCACCCTTGAGGTGCTCATTAAAACGAAAAACGCACCCCTTTGTCTTAATAGAGTAACACTCAATCGTGCTTAGTTTGTTCAAGTGGCATCAGAAACAGCCTCTAATCCTCTATATAATAATAGCCTAAGTTGTCTGTCCGCGTGTACCGAGGTACTTTCTCACGGCGAGTTGCACGTGCATGCATAGCCGTGGGAGGATTTTCCCTGACGAATTTAAGACCCCAATTATTTACGTCAAGTTTAGGGACCCCTGCAGAGAGGATACTTCACGGAATGGCAGCTTAACGGTCAAGCTCGCACAGAACTGTAAGCGTGAATTATGGGAGCAGGAGTTAAAATGTAATGTCAGCCCGAACAAAAAGGGGCTACTTTAATGAGCCCACCTGCACTCCCGAAGGGCATTTGATATGGGAAAATTTCCCACTGAGAATGGATTGGATGAGGAGAAAAGAAGGGGCGTTGGGACCTAGGTGAAGTTTTTTTGGAGTGAGAGCTGAGAGCGAGGAGTTAGAAGTGGGGAGTCGAGAGAAGTGGAACGAGGATCCACTAGCACCAGCTCGTCCCGTGCGCCCGGACCGACGCCGCCTGCTCACCATCACCAACTCGTACCGTATGCCCGTGAGGAAAGCCCCTGCCTGCTCCCCTGTGACTTGAATGGAGGTAATTTATAAAGAATATTTACAGTCATTTGACTTAGGCCTCTATTATTAATAATATTTCCTTATAAAGAGTTGTGGGATAATAACCGTGTAAATAGAATTTATGAATGATTGATGATTATGTTAACCAAGTATTTTTGTAAATAAATGTATAGAATAAATGTCTGAATCTATATAATGTATTATATTCATTCTGTGTTTCCCCCTAACATTACAACACCGCGAATTTCTGAAGCGGTTGTACCTGGAATGGATACAGGCATCCATATTGGATTTTTCATGAGTTAGGGTTAGCAAAATTGAAAGCGACTTCGAAATCCACCCCATCCCCCCTTTTCGAGCGTTTAATGCTATTATTTCAAGCCTTACTCTTAATATATACGAAATTCATTCTTGATAGGATAGCAAAGGCGGAGAGTAATATTTAAATTTCTGGACTGTTTCTACTTAAATCTTTATATATTCTAATTAGTTTGCACACAATGTGCAGGCGTTGTACGTTAGGTAGAATGTCCGCCCACTTGATCGCCATACTTTTCGGGTTGACGGTTCTGACCTCGACGCAGCCAATTTTTTTTAATGTCTAATAAATTTAATATTTTCTGCTTTTTCTTTTAAATTCTTATTCCGAAAGTTGTTTTATAAGTTTTAAAATAAATTTTTACTTTTTTTTTTCAACTTTTTATAATTTTTATTATTATCCATATTGGATTTTTGATGAGTTAGGGTTTGCAAAGCGAGTAAAGTTATCTTTTCCTAAACTATAGATCCGATTCTGAAGTAAATTTTATGAATAAGCTTCGTATCACAGCAAAAAAATACTGTCCTCTTTAGAACGTTCGAAATCCACCCCGTCCCCTTTTCGAGCGTTTAATGCCATTATATCAATCCCCATTTTAAGAGCAAGCGATTAAATTGACCAATTTATCACATAACAAATAGGTAAAAATAACAATTTTTTTCTAGCATTACGACTTCATTCCTTTAACACTCTCATTGAATCATTTCTTATTTTAAATTATTTAAATATCGTCTGCATTATTTTCATACGTTTTACCACTCAACTTAGATATGACGTAAATAATTTTCTTTTAATTTGACTTAAACAATAGATTAGGTACACATGAGATAATTTTAAATTGATTCATCGATTATTTTTTGTTGCCATGAACATTTTATCACCGGTATTAACTACAAATTCTATCTACCTCCAGGGTGTAGTGGAAATCATAGTTACATTCCTTTACTTCCATTAATTACTGTGGCAAAAATAAATAAGAACTTAACGATCATTTCGACGTAGCTAAGAAAACTTTGAATTATCTTTCTAAATGAATTCAACAGGATTTTAAACTGCATTCACAGTATCAGTAGACTTTAGAGGAGTATGAAGATAAACAAATTATTGAGAGTGTACCAGATCATTATCAGCCAAAAAACAAACCATTTTTTTATCTGCCTTATAAGGTACTTTACAATTTTAGAAAATTAAAAATTTTACTGATCCCGTCATATGATGGGCTCTATGCTAGTTAGATATATAAAATAGAAAATAAACGGGTGATCATTAAATGTAGGTTTGGTTTGTTTTGGAGTGGTACGATCTACTTTTTCCAACACGAGGACTAATTAGACCGGGACCTACAACTTTAAGCCGATTCCGAACGACTACGTACATCCATGCCTCTGTGAGATTCGAACCCGCGAACTACGGTACCGAAAGCCAGCACCCTAACCATCGATCGGCCCATTAAATGTAAGAGAGAAGCAAGATTACCCGTACGTCGTACGGGCAAAACTGGAAAAAGGTTGAGCGGCCTGTTACATAAAATTGTAAAATCCAAAGAAAGACAAAGAGATTAAATCAAAGAGACTTGATTATAGTTATTACTGTTACTTAGTTACAATATATACTTTATTACTATTATTGTTACTTAGAAACAGTACTAATGCATATAAATTGTAATCCAAAACGATAAACTTAGTAACTCCCAAAACTTAGTAAAATAGAAAGGAAACCTTTACGCTTGATTTACCGCCCGTGACGAATAGTTCTCCGAATTTACAAGATTTTCAGTGTCGGATTGAATAAATTTCTAACTTTTTCTCTGATTTTGTACAATAAATGTTCTTTTGATTTTAAATTATGTTTGCGACTATTTCTTTCAAGTTCTTACTCAGTGGCGTAAGCAGATTTTTTTTTAAGGGGGGGGGTCATAATTTTCAAGGGGAGTTTCATAGTTCTAAAAAATGATAGCCTGCATAATTTCTACTAAAATGTTTATCTTTGCCATTTTTTCTGAGCTCAAGGGGGGTGTTTAAACGACTCACCCCCCTTGTGTACGCCCCTGTTCTTATTATAGATGTTTTATTGAATTAATTGATTTATAAGGATCTTTGTGGTGCCTGTGACTTTAACCTCTTCACTACCAGCTATATATTGCATAGACTTCGTTTTTTTCCTGATATATTTAATCAAATACTTCAAATTTTTCAATTAAATATCTGTTTTAGATGGCAACATAATAGGGGGTTAAAAATATTGTTAAGAGATATTAACGTCAATTTGCAGATGATACTTTTTCTAAAAATCGAATCATTTTAAAAATAAAAATTTTAGATAATAAAATAATGTTATGCTTCCAGTGTCAAAAAGGATAAAAAATCGCATAAAATATCGCGAATGGTTTAAATTCCTACAAAAGAGTCTATTTGCTTAATTTTGGAGAGAACAGGAAGTACAGGCTATTAACACTAATTTTAAATACTACGAACCCACGTCCACATACGTGGACCTATATATGTATCCATCTCAAATGCACAAAATGCATATTTAAATCTAAAATACTATTTTAACACAATTTTTAATTAGAACACATTAATTATAGGACTTAACAACCACTAAAAACAAATGATATTTACTGTTACAAGCACGCTGATTCGACGCAATTTCTTACGAATCGGTTCAGAATAACAAATATTCCACAAGAACTTCTGATTACTGCTACCATTTATTGGTATCATTCAGAAGCATAGACATCAACGCACGTGAACCTGAGTTGTTAACTACCATTTTTTTTTCAAAAGGATTATTTTTCGGGAGAAAGAGTCGAGGTCCACGTATGTGGACCGAGGTAGTGAAGAGGATATAGGGATTTGATATTATTTAATTACCGTAGCTGTATGTTTCGGGTCATTGTATTGCTGAAAAGTGAAATTATGTTTAAATCTAAGATTTTCGACCGATTGCTCGTAAATTTGTCTTTACCACATTTTGTAGGAAGATTAAACAAGACGGGGGACGAAGGATTCCGCGAAAAAACAAATTAGTTCCAAAAGTCACCGCTAGGGGAATATTTGGCGCCGTGTTATAGAAAATAGAGTGTTAACAAATGCAAATTAATACAGAATAAAATTACCTTTTATTATGCACATTTTCTGATTTAGTTCAAGTGCAATATGGCAACACTTTTAAAAAAGCGTAAAATCTACATAAACACCGATGAAGTCTCGTGATCTGCAATATCACGTACGCTGAGCAGAAGAAGAATTTCTTTATTCAAATTTCACGTTACATCCATTGGCACAGTTAAGAAATTAATTTCCGTATTGATTTGCATTTGTTAACACTCTATTTTCTATAACACAGCACCAAATATTCCCCTAGCGGTGACTTTTGGAATTAATTTGTTTTTTCGCGGTATCCTTTGTCCCTCGTCTTGTTTAATCTTCCTACAAAATGTGGCGTCATTCTCGGAAATAGATCGCGCTACAGAACACTGTGAGCACTGTCAGTTTAATTATGGCCAACCGGTATATATAACATCCACATAATTTAAAAATACTATAGTCATCACTGTAAAGCAATTATTGAATGTAGTAAAGAAATATTGATGCAGACGTTCACTTAAAAAAACATTTTTTATTTAGAACATAAGATGACACGAAACACACAAATCTCCATAGGGAAAAAGAGCACAAATCACAGAAATATTTTTATGATATCGTTTACATCGCGATCTTAAAGGAAGAAAGCCACGAAATCTGTGTGCTGGCCCTTTTATTAACTATTGGAAGGGATGAGGCTGCAGGAATGATGTTATTCCGGTAACCAATCACGTCCCTTTAAATACTTATAGTTTATTCTAGAAGATATAGTATGAATCAACAGGGATGGGATTCTAAATTCAAGGTGCCAGGAAATGGGTATAAGCCGCCTTTATGACGAAAAATGTTCTTTAGAATTTGTCAATACAGAATCTATATTTTCAATGGAAAACGGAAAACATTTAGGTTAGGATTTTACTTTAATAGAAATTTAGTACACACACACACACACACACACACACACACATATATATATATATATATATATATATATATATATATATATACAGATACATATAAGTATAAAAATACATGGCAAGCATTGTATACATTTTAATGAATTTGCCTATTTACAGAAGATGCTGCACAGAAACTAGAAATTTGTACATTATAAATGAGTTTATAAAGTTGGGAAATTATCTACGTTTTATCAAATATATTTCGGAAAGTAGTTTGTAATGTGAAGTTCCATATTAAGTTTAAAAACAATGAAGTTTCGATTATTCAATTTTTAGTTTTCAAGGTGAGTACAGTGAAAGAAACATTTCACATGGTGAAAAGCTGTTTTAATTATTATATTTATTTTTCGGCTTATAATGGAAAAAAAGCTTATTTAATAGGTGAAATGGACTAGTACATGCCGGTAAAAATTAAGAATTTTAACTGTCATATTTAACGTGTTGTGTATTTGTTCTACTTATTACTGTTTTTCTGTTTGGCAATTGCAAGAATTCAAATTGACGATGTTCGCGCATGCTCGTATTAACTTTCATCGTGTTCGATCTGATCTTGTGTGTTTCAAACTCTAGTAGTACGGTAGACGTGCGTATTCAGTCTTCACGCTAAATTTGTTTAACATTTGTCTGCTTAGAAAAATTAGCTTGCAATACTAAGTTTAAAAACTGACAAGTCTCGATATATTTAAGAAGCTTTCATAGGTGAGTGCCGCTGTAAATCTATTATCATCGCATGTGATAGAAATTGTGTTAAGTCTAATCTCTTATAGTACGTAAAATTTTTTAAAAAGGATAAACTTTAAACTTTTTTTTTATGCAGCGGACATGCTAAGAAGACAGTGAAGCAACAGTAATGTTTTTGTTGAATATATTCAGTTCAAATTTGATTGAAATATATTGACGAAAGTTTCAACTTGCCTTTTAAAAGTGTATTCAATAACTATGTGTGAATAATTACTCTTGTTATAATTACATAGAGTTGCTTCTACCAAGAACGTATCGGATAACTTACTGAAAACTGTGTACCTGAGAACTGTCATAATTTGTTAAGGGAAAAAATTGTGCAGAGAGATATTACAAGATTGCTAAAGAACCTTGTGAAATTAGTAGCCCTGAGCATAAGGGAATTTTGTTGAACTATATACATTTTTAGAGATATATTTCAGTGTCTATACATTCTTTTAAATATACTTTGGAAAATTAACTGCACACCGAAATACGATTTACTTTTGAGACTAAAATATTTGGAAGCATATTCAAAAAAGTTATCCAAATAACTGGAATTTAATAATTTTAAATTTTCCAGGAGTTTTAAAAACTAATAAGGAGCTTGCAAATTTATTGCATGTTAGTAACACGGTTAAAATTAATGACTATATATGGGTAGCATTTATTTAGTGCAATACGTAAATTGTGTAACTTAGCTGTTCGGAATTTATTTTAAGTTTCAGGCACTGGCTTTATTGCCCACGTATTGCAAAAGTCTATTGTTTGGTTTGAATTGGAGCACTACATTTTATGTATTGGTATATTTAGAATATTTATTATGAATTTCAATTTAGTCCCTTTTTTCAATTTAGAAATGCAATTTATTCACTTATATTACACAAATTATTTGAAACATCATTGGGTTTGTTTTTACAACTCTAAAATCAATTGCTCTAAAACTGTTTGTGAGATGTTAGTTTTTAAATTTGGAAATTTGTAATTTGGTGATTCATATAAAAGCGTACATTTATTCGTTGAAGCAATTTTTCAATGCTGTTTCCGAATAGTTTGTTTTATGCTACTTACCTTAACACTCGCTAAGGTATTACTCACTAGTGATGATGCATCAAAACATATATAATACTGCTATCAAGGCATTAATTTTTCAGATTTTTTTTTTATCCAGATTAAAAAGATGTAGATTTGATTGAATGTTATTCCTGACGCATATTTAGTACACACCTGTCGTTAAAACACTCTTTCAACACATTTCCTATTGTAAATTTGAGATTGCAAATGTTATTTAGTCAATATTATCTTAGCATTAATGCAGTGCTTTCATTTGTGTAAAAGATAGTTCATATTTTCTTTTGGTACAAGCAGGGCCGTAATTAGAACGTAGCAAAGATGGCATTTGCCACGGCCGCATCAGTCACAGGGGTGCTGCAGTGTGAAGAAAATGAGGCTTATGAATTTTCTTGCTTTTTAAAATGTTTTTCGAGATTAAACTTGGTATAAATTCTTATCAAATGTTTACCAACCCCCCTCTAATATGTCTTAATATAAATCCGGGTATTCTTTTAAAGTTTAGAACTTTATTCGAGTTCTTCAATGGCTTGCCAGCCCAGGGTGGGCCATGGCCTTCCGCAGAATAGAGTTCCAGGCGTCTCTTTTCTTGAATACTCTTCCAGATTTTGATTTTTAGGATCTTTAAGTCTATTTCAAGGCAGTCAATCCACCGAATTCTTGGTCTTCCCCTCTTCCTTGGTTTTTTCCTTGGTCTCCAGGCATCTTTCTTGGATAGACTCTTCAAGCTTTTGATTTTTAGGATCTTTAAGTATTTGAAGGCAGTCAGTCCACCGAATTCTTGGTCTTCCCCCTTTTACAAGCTCCCAATGGTTTGGCCTCGAAGATCCTCTTGGTGGTTCGGTCGTCACTCATTCTAATCACGTGTCCTTCCATTTCAAACGTTGAATAGAAATGAATTCTATTATGTCTGGCTCCTTAAAAATCTTATAGATTTCGGAATTTGTTCTTCTCCTGCAGTTGTCGTTGCATTTCAAACCTCTTGAAGTACTGCGGAGTACTTTTCTTTAGAAAACAGTCAATCTCTTTGTTTCTTTCAGTCAATGCCCATGTTTCAGTAGCCTATGACAGGATTGGTCGAATGAGTGTCTTATAAAGCAATAACTTTGTTCTTCTGTTTATGAGATTAGATTTGAGGTATTTGTGGATACCAAAAAAAATCTGGTAGATGCAAAAACTCTGTTGCGAACTTACGGCTCACTATCATTGTTAACACTTAGTTCGGAACCTAAATAGGTAAAGCTGTTAACTTTATTAGTTATTAAAACTAAATTTAAATTTGGAAATTTATGATTTAATGAAAATTTAACGTACAAATAAAATATCCCCGTCAAATAAACTATTCAATTTATCAGAATAATACCCCTGAGTGTTAAAAATATTTTAAGCATTAAAGTCCTATTTTAGTAAAAATAGAAGAGAAAATTAAAATTTAATATATTGTGGAAATTTTAAGAATTAACATTGTTTTGAGATATCATTCTGAATATATAATATAGAAAAGAGAACGTTTATATATTTTTCACTACATTTGGCGGAGGAACGCAGGTCAGTTTTTGCCAAGGGCGCCAAAGGACCTAGTTACGGCCTTGGGTACAATTGTTTTAAGTCCACGTAATCTATACTAATTCAGGAAATATTTTTCTACTTGTAAAATTCCTTCTTCCACTATTTAAGTATCATATTCTTTAACTGCTTTATTTTTATCGACCTGCAAGGATATTTCTGACAATTCTTTTACAAAAGATGGTAGTGTAAACTTTTGAGATGTTTAAGTTCTGTAAATTTTCAGTAGATACTTGCAATAATCTAAAGCTGCATGCAGCATCGCTGGAAACATTACAGCAAAAGTTAAATTTCCAATTTTTCTGTTTGCATAAGATTTTTGTCTCATATTTTTATAAAAATTTTATTTCAAAATTCACGGGATAATTGAGCTTTGTTTTCCTGTTCTACTTATTTCTTTGGTTTTCGAAACATTAGCTTAATCTTTTCCTTGTCGAACGCTATATCTTAATAGAAATGATAGTAATAAATGAAAATTGAAAATGTTAACTCGGGTACTGATATAGGCCTGGAAGACATTGTTTAAATTACTTGGTATAATATATTAAATACTTTAAAATTTAGTGTTTAGTTTTAGGTGAGGATATATGCCAGGTTTGACGGGTTAGAATTAAGTTAGGGCAATAAGTAATTGTGAAATATATATTCTCTCTGGCAGATTGTACGCGTAAAAGCGTATTTGTTCCAAATTCCTTTCTAAACTTTCTAAATTCGCTTATCGATGTAGAATTTCTCGATTTTGGCTGGGAAACTTACCTATTTTAGTTGTTAACAGTAAATTTATTTTTCTTCTGTCCTGAATTTTTCTCTTACTTTCCTTCTACACAGCCGAAAACGAGAAATAAGAATCATAGATTAAGGTAAATTAATGCATTTTTTAAACTTCCGTCAAACCTGACATATTAGTACTTGTAAGATAACATAAATGCATATAGCTATTCTGAATAATGATTGTCTTGTTTTAAAAATTTAAAGTTTTGTAGAGATATTCATAGGGGCTTTTTTATTGACATTCGCCCGAATTTTGACAATCTGTTAAAAAATGAATTGTTTTGATTTCTACGTTCCAAGGCGGAAGTAATACTAATAAGTACTACATTGGCTTTAAATACCTTTTAATGAATCAAAAATGTTAAATTATAATTAGGAAATAACGCCAGACACCAAAAAATATTAAAACAAATTGTGGAAGATTTCTTCAATGGCTCGCCAGCCAAGAGTGGGACATCGCCTTCCACAGAATAGTTCCAGGTATATCTTTTCTTGGATATACTATTCCAGTTTTTGATTTTTAGGAATTTTAAGTGTATTTCAAGGCATTCAATCCACCGAATTCTTGGTCTTCCCCTCTTCCGTCGTTTTTCCTTTGGTCTCCAGTCATCTCTTTTCTTGGATAGACTCTTCCAGTTATTGATTTTTAGGATCTTTAAATCTATTTCAAGGCAGATAATCCACCTAATTCTCGGTCTTCCCCTTTTACGAGATCCCAATGGTTTAGCCTCGAAGATATTCTTGGTGGTTCATTCGTCATTCTTCCTAATCACGTGTCCTGCTCATGTGTCTGGCTCCTTAAAAATCTTACAGATTTTGGAATTTGTTCTTTTCCTTCAGGTGCCGTTGCATTTCAAATCTCCTGAAATGCTGGGGAGTACCGGAAAGATTTATTCTACCAATTAACCCTTTCGTGGGTCATTTATTTCTCACACGACGTTTCCCAACTTTCAAAACAGAAGGGCCAATTCTGGTCAATCGATTGAACAATAGGTGACAGCTCAAACCTGAAGCGGGAATCAATTTTCCCATCGTTATAATACCAAAGTCAAGATATTATAAAGGTTTTTGCACTTCCCTCAGATGCATTTTGTAAGATCATATAGATGGGAAGTTATCTTTCCATCTATCCTCTTGGTGATTCAGTCGTCATTCTTCCTAATCACGTGTCCTGACAATTTGTCTGGCTCCTTAAAAATGTTACAGATTTCGGAATTTGTTCTTTTCCTTCAGGTGTCGTTGCATTTCAAATCTTCTAAAATGCTGCGGAGTACTGGAAAGATTTATTCTACCAATTAACCCTGTTGTGGGCCATTTATTTCTCACAACGTTTTCCAACTGTCAAAACAGAAGGGCCAATTCTGGTCAATCGATCGAACAATAAATTTTCGATCGGGAATAAATTTTCCCATCATTATAATAGCAAAGTCGAGATATTATAATGGGTTTTGTGCTTCCCACAGATGCATTTTGTAAGATCATATAGATGGGAAGTAATCTTCCCAAGGCCCACGAAAGGGTGAAACATAGTTACATAGGTTAAACATAGATCTCGCACCATGGAGCAATAGCTGAACGATGACAGAATGGTTAGGAGGCTGATCTTCAGTTCTGGAGTTCGTGTGTGTCAATCCCACTGGGTCATGCATGTTCGTTGCCGTTCGGAATCGGCATTAAGCAGTAGGTCTAAGTCTCTTCAGCCCTCATGTTGCAAAAAAGTAAACCGTAGTGCTCCAAACCAAACAATACTTTTGAATGTTATTAAAGTATCAAAATAATTTTAAATCTTTTGAAAAAAGCCTATCAAAATCTGAAATACTCCTTGGAGGAAAAAATTCTAAGTATTAAATATAAAATATTTAACGAGACTAGATTCATGTAATACAGATAAACTAACTTAGTGAAAGTGAGGAACGCTTCCCTAATAAGGTATCTAGGACAAGTATATCGATATAGCAAGAAAATCATCTTGAAGAAATTTCCTTTCCCAACTCAAAAGGAAAATAGGAAACCCGATAATGAGGTGGATAGATTGAATGGAAAAGGGGTTTAAAGACTTGGGAATTAATAAATGGAAAAATATAGCGTCGAGTAGATCAAGATGATGTAAGCTACTAGAGAAGTCTTTGTTCCAGTAACCGGAAATAGTGCCTAAGATTTATGTTAAAAAGGACTGACCACAAAATATACAGAATATATTATGAATTTTACCCCAAGACTTGGACGAGAACTGCAATTTGAAATCAATCTGATAACTCAGTATTCGGAATTTTGTGTCCCCATCTGAGAGAGAGAAAAGACTCTTCAGAAACAGAAATTGCATGCAAATTTTGGAAACTAAATAGATGTTAAAAAAAAACATCCACAGAGGGAAGTCACTTTTGCCACTGAGTATTCAAAAAATGCATTACTTGAATTTTTGGAGACCTAGGAGTAAAATGCACGGATATTAGCCAACGAGTCTGTTTGAACGGAACATGGGCATCATCGCTTTTGACACAACTTACGACAGACATCCTAATGTGAGAGTAGACCATGCAATCCTTAGTACAGCCTGGATATCTTCTTTAAAGGTAAGACATTTTACTGATAATTTTGTTTGCTAATTGATCGTACTTAATACGTTCCCTTAGATTTCGCACTGTACTTGTTTGTTCCTGAACTTGCAAATGAAACATGAAAGCAGTAATATAGTAAGTTTTAAAGTTTCCGGTGATAGAAATATATTTCCAAAGTTGCTGGAAAAACGACTGTTAGTTAACCCTAGTATTGACTTTGAAATTGCTAACTGACACTGTAAGCATTTGAAACTCCCAAAATTACTTTTTCCAATAACTTTTGAATCTTGCGGGATAACCGTTATTTTAGACTACAACTTTCCTAGTTAAAAATTATTTTAATTATAAAGTAATTTCTAAAGCTTTGAAATATAAAATCGTAGAGATGATATAATTGTATTTTTGAAAACTAAACTTTGTAAATTAACACTAGGTCTACGAGACGCGTAAATTTGATGCATTTCGAATTTTATAAGAAAAATTACAATAATCTTTTGCAATGCTCTATTTGATTTTTTTCATCTATTTATGTAAAAGTAATTTAATATTTGTTTTATTCTTTTATCATTTACAGTGAACAAATGTTCTGCTGGGAGCATGGCGCTTGATTTGGAAGGAGAATCGAGAGATGCTATGGAAGAAAATTTTTCTAAATTGTCACAAAGGAATCCGAAGTATTATTTCGTGCCTGCTGAATATTACCATGCGAAGATTTCTGAAAATAAGACTTTCTGCAAGTGCTGTTCCCTGGTTTGTTCAGTGATGACATAATTACTCAAGATTATCAGAAGCTGGATTCTTTTCAGTTGCGAAAAGATTTATTTTTAAATGAGCCTGAACTGGCGGCTGTTGAAAATTTACTAATTTTCCCCTTTGTGTTGAAGGGGACATTTTGTTCTTGTTTTATATTAAGATATTTTGTGTGTGGTCTGTTTAATTCACAAAATTACGTGCAGTCACAACCTATATGTATTTACCTATCACAGCACATTATCCAATATAAAAATCACTAATTCACATTCTTCCAAAAACACATTCCCATTTGCAAAATCTCGTATTGATCTTGAGCCGTATTGAATATCTGTTATAATTTAGATAACATGGCCATGTTGTTAGCATAGTTATTTAGTTTAGTTATTAGAATATAGAATTAGTATAGGATAAGTGTATATACAAGGTATTAAAAAGGTGTATTATTTTAGTCTGTAGTAGTGTGGCTCTAAACACATGTTTCAAATCCTTTACATATCAAGTGTCATTTACATTTACAATTGTGTTGGTAAATTTGTACCACAAACTTACATACACTTTGAACAACTCTGATATACTGCAAATAAATGGGGGAAAATTCATTGTATACAGTTTACAAAAATCTGAGCACTGTCATAAGATATACATTTGGCATGACTACACGATAAACTACTGTTGCATATACACAAATACTTGGCTGCAGTGAAAACAAAAGGTGTTATGAATTACTGTCGAGTATGATTTTGGTGTGTAAAATCAATGATTGAAAATTCTGGGTCGTACATACCTAGAAGTCTATTTAGCTGCCTATAGTAAGTTATTTAACGATACTGTACGAATTTAAAATATTTATATCAAATAAAGTAATGCAAAAATCATTCCCGAGTCTACTATTCGTTTACTGTATTTCATAAAATTGTAATAAAAATGTTTTGGAAAAGAGTGTCGATTTATTATGCTATGTTTACAAATATAATAAATTTTACTATAGGTGGATCAGCTTTAATAGGATTCGAAAAGGTTTTGAAATTTATAATTATGTATCGTTTCCGTATATGTATACAAACAAAACTCTTTATATACAGCAGTTGTTCACACATACATTAGATAATATATATAATAAAAAAAACGAAGTTCTTGTGTTTAAAGTGTTCTATTTGATAGTTCTTATACTGTAACGTAGTCGAATGAAACAGACGTCAGATGGAATATGAAGAGGTAGCGTACACATTTAACATTTATTCGACGTCCCACACACTACACAGCTACACACTAAACATAATTTTTACACGGAGAAGTAACATGTCTCGGCCTAAGCTCTCTCAGGAGCTACAAAATGAACAGTTATGTTTCAGCTTTCATCTCTCTCTTCTCATCTGTCCGTTCTTGAATATATAGCTTAGCCCTTGAAGTGGTTTGAAGGAGTTCAAGGGCTTCCAGATGACTTAAAGTTTATGATATTCAATAACTGTTCAGGTAATGTCAAAACCTGAAGAGCAGGGCTATTGGATCGAACTTTATGGGTTCTATAACGTCATACAGTCCCCTTGAGATTGAGCTAATGAGGGCCTGGCCACTCTGGACGTTCCGAACTTTACGATTTATCAAAGTCTCAAAACCACTCGAGAAACAGTTTATGGGACTCTACAGCTGCACGTTCCACTTATATAGTAATGGAATGCTGCATTGGTACAATACTAAACTATCTTGCGACAACATATATACCAGGATAATAATGACTTTTGAAGTGTCAGAAGAAGTATTCTACCCCATTCCTCCTAAACAGCTTTCCAGAGATTCCTGTAAGGGCTATGGGGGGACGTATGAATAATGCAGGTTTTAAAAGTCCGAAAGCACAAAAATACGTAGGTGATAAATCGGGAGATTTAGTAGAGCTATCAGTAAAGGGTATGGCCTTAATAAAGAAAATTTATAGTTGATTTTGATGTGTGACTGCTAGTTTTGTCTTGCTGGCACTGAGGGTAAAGTGATGGTATTTCATTGAGAAAAAAATTGCAGTAAAATACGTACCTGATGGTATATGGATATAATCCTGACATAGTTTTTTCAACTCTATTTTTAACTTGCCATTCTATGAAAAATCTGTAACAATCACACATACCTTAGAATGCCCAATCTCTTGCATTATGTACTTAAATATTTTTCTCCCCTATTATGATAATAAATGGCTCTTTTGTTGCAATCATTATAATACACCCATGATTAATTCATTGGGACAATTTTCCCCCCATTTTTTTTTTGGATAAATGTTACTCATACAGAATGGTAAGTAGAGAACTTTAACTAGGTTTGTGGTCACAATGTCAAAGTTCTCAGACGGTACGTTTGGTAGTGGTCTCTTGGTCCTTGTTTCTAAATTACGAGCACCAATTGGGGGTAATGTGACTCGTAGACTTGTATTGGCATAAAGACCTGTAATGCCAGCTGCGTTAGTACTAAAAAATACGAACTTCAGTTTGTGAACAAGATTCTTTTGTTTTAAAATCCCTCCAACAAAACTTTCCAATCCATCAGACTTATAACACAATGGTTACCGAGTGAATGAATATATATAGCAAAGAATCGAATATGTAATTATATTAGAATATAAACACCAAAACGTAGGGCCATCTAACCTCATAACTACTATAGTTTTTTTTTAATTATTTATCTAGTTTTGTCTTTCGAGTTAGACGACAAAATAGTTGTGTCATTTTTGGTAGAAAAGAGGATTTTATACAGTATACAGGTATCAGACTACGTTGTCCAATTATCTGCATAGGGATCGTTTAGAACAGTAATTATCAAACTTTTCCAAGCTGTCACCCCTACAAAGCCAAAATGGGTTCAACGCCCCCTTTGTAAAAATCCTGTAATTTGAAGTATAGGGAGAGAAACAATTATATTATGCAAAAGTTCGAGAAATTTTCTTCAACAGAGTTATACACCAAATTTTTGCTACTGCGAAAGGCTCAAGCTACACTCAAATGAATGCTATTGATTAAATATGTTAATTTTTGGAGGTCGGTCCAATTTCGCAAGTATGGACAACATATGGGATGAAAATTACTGGTCTGTATACCATTGTGTAACCTCATTTTATTACTGGTAAAAGTCGTCGTAAATTAGGTAATTAATGCAATAAATGGATCAATCGCCAAAGGCAATGCTCTTGTAACTGGAGGGTTGGGGGTTCTGAGACTGAGCCAGCCTAAGGATCGTCAACTTCGTTGTATTCTAATTGAACCACAGTACAAAAGCTGTTCGCACATTTTTTAGACAATTTTGGTAAGCAGTATTAAAAAATCCTTTCTTGCAAAATAAATAACTGCAATTGTACTATGCTTTTTAAAGTCAAATTTATCATGTGCGTCTTTAGAGGTTTATTTTTATTCAAAATGGCGATTTTAACGAAGCAGTGGTTCGAAGGCTATATTAATGCTCTTTCCGAAGAGAAGTATTCATATTCCGTTATTAAAAAACGATTTGAGAGTCATGGTTTTCGGATATCTAAAGCGTCGATAGGTAATATCGTCAAAAAGAAAGGAAAAAAGTTAAATGTTTGCGACTTTGATGTTGACACTAGTCTTGCAACAATGCATGCACTTGTACCATCTGAAGAAGTAAAGACATTTTGAATTTGCAAAACAATTTTGACCCCTTACAGACAAAATCTGTTATTTCAGGCTATATAAATAGTGAATATCAATAAAAATCGGTGTAAATTTTTGTGAGATAAGTAACTTCCAATTTCATGTAGATTTTTATGACTGCAAAAATAAAATAGCGATAAATTGATTGAGGGGCTGAACGATGGTCGAATGGTTAGGGTGCTGGCCTTCCGAACCGGAGTTCGTGGGTTCGAATCCCACTATGGCATGGATGTTCGTAGCCGTTCGGAATCGGCTTTAAGCAGTAGGTCCTGGTCTCATTAGCCCTCGTGTTGCAAAAAGTAGACCATAGTGCTCCAAAATCAAACGAAAATTGATTGAGGGAACTCTGATTAAGCATAGCTATGACCTACTCATTGTATGCACATCATCTTTCAAAAATGGATGAACTAAGCCACTCTGAATTTAAAAAGAACTGTTTCAACTGAAGAGCTCCGAACGATGGCAGATTGGTTAGGGTGCTGGCCTTCGGTACCGGAGTTCGTGGGTTCGAATCCCATTTTGGCATGGATGTTCGTAGCAGTTCGGAATAGGCTTTAAGCTGTAGGTACCGGTCTCATTAGCCATCGTGTTGCAAAAAGTAGACCGTAGCACTCCAAACCAAACCAACTGAAGAGCCACATTTCGCCATCGTTGGTATATTATTAACAATTTGTGTCGCAGCGGAATTGTACCGGGAGCGGGCGTTTTGCGCGTCAATTTAGTTATTCAGTTAAATCTCAATAGATCGAAAATTATTTCATTTTTGAACCAACGTTTCGTGTTTTATATTGAAATATATAAACAAATATATACAGTCTGTTCCATAAAAGAGTATTTCTTTGAAAATACAAACTATTTAGTTAAAAATACATTTGTACCGTGTAGTATACAATTAAACTGAAATGCATTTCACCTAATAAGTTGTCCTGTCCCCATTATTATCGATTATGCAAGAATCACTTTATCATTCGATTTTGACGTATACCCCGTTACGGTCGCTCGTCAACATTTTGTACCGCTTTATAACGTGCTACCCACTTTTTGACGAACGACTCTGAATTTCTCATGTACCGGGCTACAGCTGCACAAGACATTTTTGGTCCTTTTGGATGGTAACACAGAAACACTGCTTGAAAACGGCTCGCATACGCTGCACTCATTTTGGAATTGTTGATTTAAACACAGCAAAACAAATCAAATAAAGAATATAACCATAAAGCATTGTTCTCTAATGTTTGAAGAACACGTGCAATTAAGCCGGTATCTGCGCGATATCTATTCACGAAGTTATGGGTGACACGCTCTTATGGAACAAACTATAAATAGACAAATAAACAAATATAGATATATATATATATATATATATATATATATATATATATATATATATAAATATATATATATATATATATATAATATATATATATATATATATATATATATATATATATATATATATATATATAATATATGAATATACATATGTATAATATCATTTTAATAACGATAAATAAAAATTTAATTTTAAGTCTAAATTGATTTTTTAATCAACCTACCCATTTCGTGGTTCCTCATCAACTGATGTAAAAACTAGTTTTTTTTTGTCCAAATTTTTCCAGAATCTATGTAGTAGACTAGAACATTCGGTTTCGTTTTCCTGTATATACCGTTATTTTTGTGCCCACAAACAAACCATGTTGTTACACTAACCCGTACTAGTACGTGACCCACGATCAAATATCAATCGTCAGAAAACGTACTAGTACGTGTCTCGCATACAATGTGTTAAAAAAAATCGAACACGTAATAATTTCTTTTCATTTAGAAAAAAAAAAAACTGAATTGAAAATAAATATTTGAAATATTACTTAAGAAATATTAACAAATATGAGTAATAACACATATATTTTACTAATATTTTGGTTCCAAGTGCTTTTTTTAATGAAAACATTGCAAAAACTGAATTTGACGAGCAAGTTTACTTTATATAGGGCAATACATACCGCACTTGTATTCATCAGTTTATTTTGGTGGCAATATCTCAAGCGCAGACGAAGAGCTATAACATTCTCCGAGTTCAAATTTCCGAAAATAAACAGACAGCCGAGTGCATTGCCTTTGAACCAGTGTTTACAAAATGTGTTTTGATCCTTTCAATGCATAAGTGTCTTGTATTTCCGGATGAGGAAAAAACCTCCATGCTCGGCTGGAAATCTCGTGTAGCGTTCAAAATCCCGTCAGAATTGACAATCTGATGCAACGGTAACGTCAAAGCTGATGGAATCCAGACTTTTGTCGTTGAGGAGAGGAGCTTATGGACGAGCCGAAATAACCTTCGTGGGTTGGGCGGGTGATAGACAGGAGACATTTCTGGTCACGTAGCGTGATTGCAAGAGAGTAACTCTTTGACGTTCAAGGACATCTGTTTTCTTTCCACGTTGACATTTCCCTTTTTTGTGCTGCTTTCAATAAATATTTTCGACAACAACTCTTAAATGCATTAAATACACTCTTCAACGCGTCTAGCTGTCTTTCTTGTACAACCAATAGATTAATTTGAACTATTAATTCTTAAAAATTTCAAAAATACAGTACTGAGAGGAACTCAATAAAATTATGGTTTTAGATTAATATATCGCTATATCGAAGGATGGTATACCAATAAATTTGGATTAAATAACGATACAAAATTATCTACTTTAACATTTTCCTTCTTTGTGTTGCATTTAATAAATAATTTCGAAAAATCTTAAACGCATTATTGCACTCTTCAATGGGTTTAGCTGTGTTTGTTGTAAATCCAGTAGAGTAATTTGAACTATCAATGCAGTAAAAACTCAATACAACAATATGTGGAGGAACCCAATAAAATTATCGTTATAGAGTAATATATCGTTTATCGAGGGACGATATAGCGATATATTTCTCCGTAAAGATTGAAAATTTTTCCCATTGACATTTCACTTTTTTTATATAGCATTTATTAAATATTTTCGACAACAACTCTTAAATACACTAGCATATAGCCCGGCATATGACGGGATCAGTAAAACTTTTAATTTTCTAGAATTGTAAAGTACCCTATGAGGCAGGTAAAAAAAATGGTTTGTTTTTTGGCTGAGAATTATTTTGCAACAAAATATTACCTTAAGAAAATTATTTACGTAATATCTATTATTTACGTAATATCTAAGTTTAATGATAAAATGTATAGAAATAATGCAGACGATATTTAAATAATTTAAAATCAGAAATGATTAAATGAGATGGTTAAAGGAATGACGTCATAATGCTAGAAAAAAATTGTTATTTTTTACCTATTTATTATGTGATAAATTGATAAATTTAATCATCTGCTCTTAAAATGGGACTTGATATAATAATGGTAATACGTGAATTTAATAAAGTAAAAATCATTTGAAAAATGGTAAAAATTTATTTTAAAAGTAATAAAACTTCAAAAATAATAAATCAACTTTAGGAATAAGAATTCAAAAGAAAAAGCACAAATTATTAAATTAATTATCCTGTATATTAATTTGAATTATTAATGTAGTAAAAACTCAATACAATAATACGTAGGTGAACCCAATAAAGTTATCGATATAGAGTCATATATCGTTATATCGAGGGACGTTATAGCAATATATTTCTTTGTAACAATTCAAAATTTTCCAAGTTGACATTTCCCTTTTTTGTGTTGTATTTAATAAATATTTTTGGCAACAACTCTTAAATACACTAATCCACTCTTTAATGCGTCTAGCTGTGTCTGTTGTAAATCTTGTAGATTAATTTGAATTTTTAATGCAGTAAAAACTCAATACAACAATACGTAGATGAACCCAATAAAATTATCGTTATAGAGTATTATATCGTTATATCGAGAGGCGATATAGTGATATTTTTCTCTGTAACGATTCAAAATATTCCACTTTGACATTTTCATTTACACACACACACACACAAACACACACACACACACACACACACACATATATATATATATATATATATATATATATATATATATATATATATTTATATATATATGTATGTATGTATATACATATGTACATATATATATATATATATATATATATATATATATATATATATATATATATATATATATATATATATATACATATATATATATATATATATATATATATATATATATATGTATGTATGTATGTATGTATGTATGTATATACATATATACATACATATATATGTATATATATGTATATATATGTATATATATACATATATACATATATATATATGTACATATACATATACATTTACATACATATATATATATATTTATATATATATATATATATATGTATGTATGTATATACATATGTACATATATATATATATATATATATATATATATATATATATATAATATATATATATATATATATATATATAATATATATATATATATATATATATATACATATATATACATATATACATATGTATACATATATATATATATATACACATATGTATATATATATATATATATATATATATATATATATATATATATATATATATATACATATATATATATATATACATACATATACATACATATATATCCATACATGTATATGTACATACATATACATATATACATATGTATATATATATGCATATATACTTATATATATATACATGTATATATATGTATATATATATATATATATATATATATATATATATATATATATATATATATATATATATATATATATATTATATATATATATATATATATATATATATGAACTTATTTTAATGTGTTTTGCAATGAAACAATTTGTGTGAAAAGTTTAGATTCCTTACCTGATAAAATACATAGTTTTTCTGCCACGAATCACAACATAATCATTAGAGCATTTTTTTTAAATTTTAATTTGTGCTGTGGCAATTTTAGAAATATACCTGGGCAGCCAAAACATACTGCAATTATTTATAGCATCTCTGTTACCTGCTGCCACACAAATTGTGAAATTTCGCAAAAGAGGTGACAGTAAACAAAGTAATAATTACAGGAAGAAAATTCGAAGTGTTAAAAAGTAAACAAACAAAAAACAATGTAGGAAATGTAGATAGCATTTTGTTTTGCTTTGCTTTATCTTAGTTTTATTGTGTTTACAGGTTTTTCAAGGTTAAAAAACTTTTTGTGGCATTGAAGAAAATATATTTATGATGCTAAAAACACCTCGGTTTCGTTTTAAACTAGATTTTTAGGAGTATATTTTTAGTTTAACATTTTTAAAATCCTCAATTATCGTTACAAAAAGTGTTCACTTTTATCTTTTATCATTCTAAGATTCTCACTGAATTTTAAAATTTTAGAGTGAACGTTAAATAAATGAAATATAGATAAATTTTGTTGAAATATGGGTAAATTAAAAACAACTCACTTCTGTTTTCTTTCATTCTAAGTTAAATTCTGAATTTATAAAACTTCAATAAAACATTCTGTAATTGAAATATAAATTTTGTTGAAATATAGATAAATTGAAAATTGTCCAATTCTAATCTCTTTCATTCTAAGATCAATACTGAATTTATAAAGCTTGAATAAGAATATAATAATTGAAATATAGATAAATTGAAAATCATTCCATTCTAATTTTTTTCCCTTTTAAGATCAACACAGAATTTATAAAGCTTAAATAAAACATTAAACAATTGAACTACAAATTTTATTGAAATATAGATAAATTGAAAATCATTTCATTCTAAGATCAACACTGAATTTATAAAGCTTGAATGAAGCATATAATAATTGAATCATAGTTAAATTGAAAATTGTTCCATTCTATTTTTTTTCATTCTAAGATCAACACTGAGTTATAAAGCTTAAATAAAACATTTAACAGATGAAATACAAGTTTTATTGAAATATAGATAAACTGTAAATACATCTATTCTAATTTCTTTCATTCTAAGATCAACACTATATTTTTAAAGCTTGGATAAAGCATGTAATAATTGAAATATAGATAAACTGAAAATTGTTCCATTCTAGTTTTTGTCATTCTAAGATCAACACTGAATTTATAAAGCTTAAATGAAACATTTATAATTGAAATGCAAATTTTATTGATATATAGATAAATTAGAAATCCTTTCATTCTAAGATCAATACTGAATTTATAAAGCTTAGATATAACATTCAATAAATATAGATAAATTTTATTGACATATAGATAAATTAAAAATCGTTCTATTATATTTTATTCATTCTAAGATCAACACTTGATTTATAAAGTTTACGATAAAACATTCAATGCTTGAAAAAGGCATGAATTAAAAATTGTTCTATTATATTTTCTTTCATTCTAAGGTGAGCACTGAAATTCAAAATTTAGACAGATCATTCAGTATCTGAAATATAGATAAATTATTTTGAAATGTAGATAAATTAAAAATCTCTCCATTCTATTTCCTTTTATTCTAAGATCAACATTGAATCTATAAAACTTTATTACTTCTCAGCACTAAATTTTTAAAACTACAAAAGCTTAATAATTGAAATATAGATAAAGGCTAAAATGTTGTGGTCGTTAGATACAGTGGATACCCTGATCTATCGTTTTTGAAAGGGACGCAAATATAAAACGATGGAAGCCGGAAATGAAGGAATTCCGTAAAATGTGTGACTATAAATATATTGATTATTTACTATTCTAATTATAAGTATTTAACATTTCATAGAATATAATTTATCTTTAGATCGAGTTGACTGATTTGTATCAACTTAATATAAATAATAACATAAATCAAGATTTAATTCACTCATTGATTTAATCACTGATTGAAATAAAGAACACATTTTTCTCAATATGTAAATTTTTAAACATGATTTTTTATTGCAGTAATAGAAGATGCCACCGGCAGCATTAAAAGAGGCAGTAAATCATACCATGGTACCAAACGATGACCGAATGTTAGGAAGTTGCTCTTTGGTACCGGATTTCGCGGGTTCGAATCCCGCTATTAGTATGGATGCTCATAGCTATTTGGAATCGGATTTAACTAGTAGGTCTTGGTTTCATTAGCTCTCGTGTTTGAAACCAGTAGAAGGAAATACTGAAAAATAGGGTGCCCTTGGCTAAATTCGGCGAAATTATTTGCGATGTTTACTAAAACATGAAGGTATTTCATCCGAACACTATATCCCTTGGATTTTTAGTGACTTTAATGGTTGCAGAGTGTACCATTGTAATAGAATTATATACTTTTACTTAATTAATCAAAATCACCTAGAAACCGGGCATTTATGGGGATATAAACTCTCAACAGTTTACAAAGCCAACAGCTCCAAATTATTAAAAATTGGCCATAGTGAACCATTAATGGTTCATTATAGTTAATTTTTTAAGCAATACGCGCATTTAATATATAATAAATGGGTTCCACAAAGAAAGCTGAATACAAATAAAATATAAATTAAAATATAGATACAGACTGTTTGGACACGGCGAGATCAGGAGAATATGTTGGGCTACAATGCTCAGAGCTTTATCGCCAAGTTAGCTGGGGCACCTGTCCTTCAGTCAAGCCAGCAGTACCTCTCCTAACCTAAACAAAACAGAGTTTAAATCAAAGTTCAAGGATGTGTATCAGCTTGATATAAGAAATAATATAAATAGATTTAAATCATGAATTTTTATTAATCATTGTTTAAATAAAGATCCATTTTTTCCACACTTCTTAATTTTTTAAGAATAGAGCGATTTCACGCAACGTCACGAACTACTTTAATGCCCTTCCCATTCATTTTCATGCTGACAATAGCCAGAAGGCAACCAATATACTGCCCTTCCATTTGAAACGAAAGTCAGAATCGTCATCAGTTGAGATGTGCCCTGCTGCGTGAAACTGCCTTATAGTTTTCATTGCAAGAATAGCAATAGTAGAAGACACAGCAATGCATAACTTAGATTTTGAGAAGAAAACATAAGGTTCATACTTCCTTAAAAATGAAATTTCTGACCAAGGGTGCTACCATATTGCGTTTGAGATATTGCACATCATAAAGATGTCAGAAGTCACCAGAGAGAAAAATTTATGTGACCAAATTTCCATCTCTGGCGACTTCCGACGTCATCATGACTCAAATGTTGCCTGAGACATGTCTAGACCGCAATACGGTAGCACCCCAAATCTCAGAATTTTCTTTCTGAATCTGGCATCAAATTAATAACAGATTCACTTAATATTGTTTTCGAATGTATTTGAATACTACTGTTTTAAAAAGTGATTTAATAAAAAAATAGTTGTTATTTTTTAATGTTTGTAAACCATAAAAAAGTATGAACAATTTGTTGAAGAAAATCGTATTCATTTTATTAAAATGAATTGTTTTATTTTCGAAGCTGTTTAGACCACCTAAATTAAAACCCTGGTATGTAATATAATAATAAAAAATCTAATGTATAAAGGATTGACACAACAGGGTACCGCCGCCAACTTGGCGATAAAGCTCTATGCATGGTAGCCTAACATTTTCTCCCGATCTCGGCGTGTCTATACAAT
>CM063497.1:19369300-19384300 GCA_032207245.1 Pardosa pseudoannulata
AAATTTAAAGATAAAAATCTATTCCTTCGTCTTTTTAGATGTCTGATTGATTCCGTTAAGTTTATTTAGATCATAATAGCTGGTTTAATATGCATGCAAAGAAGTTGACTAATCAGACATTTTAGTACAATTTGACGATAAAATTCTACTTGTTCTTTTTAGATGTCTGATAGATTTCGTTAAGTTCATTTAGCTCATAATAACTGATTTAATATACATGCAAAGAAGTTGACCACATCAGATATTTTACTACAATTTGACGATAAAAATCTATTTCTTCTTTTTTTTAGATGTCTGATTAATTCGTGTTATTTCTCTTGTAAAAACTTTCATATTTCTATTTTAACAACATATATAAACGGTTTTCATTGCTTAATGTCCTTTTAACTGACTGTAAGCAGAAACGAAAATCAAATTCCTAGAATTAGAACTTTAAATTAGACAGTCTTTTTAATGGCTCGCAATTCGACAGAAGAGTCTTAACATGTCAGCTTGAAACTAATTAAGCGACCGCAATACGTGGGAAGAGGAAATTAATCTACTTAAGCACTGATTTTTTATCTTGCGTAAAGGAACAATTATTGGTGTTACACAACAGATGTGATTAGGAGATAAATCTACTCATTTTTGGTGGACTTAAATGGCTTGAAATGTATTTTAGATTAGTTATAAATTATATCAATACTAGACTACCCGACAGATGCTATCCTGTTTTAACGCTGTAAATCCAAAAATTGCTGCCCTCAGATGGCAGTACTCTAGCTCTACCCGTTGTTGAATTAATGTATACTACTCCCTGAATACAATTCTACTCATTGATGAATTAATATTGTATATTTTAATGTTCATAAAAGGTAAAATAAAGGTAAAGCCGCCCACTTTATTAAAGAATCGAAAAAACACATTTTTCTTTAGGAGTATTATCTGTATTTATCTATCTAATGCTGTATATTGACAAAACCATAAAAAACTATTATTGATTTTAGAATAATTGCATTTCTAGGTACATCAACATATACGGCCTCTTTTATTACTGCCTAATTGAAATGGGGCATATAATCGTAAAAAGGTTCCTAATCTCTGCCTTAAACTTTATGTGATCCTCAATGAAAGAAATCTGTTTTCTTTCGTAGTATTATCTATATTTATCTAAATAATGTAATATATTATAGAAATATACAAAAAGAAATCCATTTTCTTGCGGAGTATTCTCTGCACTTCTCTATCTAATGCAATATATTGATAGAAATATACAAAAATAAATTTGTTTTCTTGCGAAGTATTGTCTGTATTTATCTATCTAATGCAATATATTGATAGATATACACAAAAAGAAATCTGTTTTCTTGCGAAGTATTGTTTGTATTTATCTACCTAATGCAATAATTGATAAAAATATGCAAAAGCTATAAGTAGGGTCTGGTGCGGTAAAATGGGTATTTTTTATAATTTACTTAAAAGATACATCTTAACTTTTACCAATTATATTTTAGCTTTGAAATATATTTTTAGACATTTGTTTGCAACATTTGATTTCCTTCAGAAGTATTATATTTTGCATATGCCAACATGAATTGCCTTGTTTGCAACTCAGGAATAAATTCTTAGTTACTAAGTAAACTTCTTCACCTCCCATTAAACTCAAACCATGCCCTGCAACCTTTTGATATCGAATTATTTGCCCATATGAAGTGTGCCTGGAGAAAAATCCTAAAGATGTGGTACACAGAGAGCTGTCATTAAAAAGCGTCCAAAGAGACATTCCCTAACCAGCTGAAATAGCTATTTGACACTGTAAAGGAAAAGAGCTGTTAAAAACAAAAAACAGCGTTAACTGAAATAGATAGAGAAATAACAATAAACAGTGTTGCACAGACTTCGACAACAGCTACTATGGAAGTTCTTTCTACGGAAACTTCCAGTACTAACATTTCGAATTTTGTCATTTCTTCTCCACATAAGGATTTAAAAAAGGCCTTCTTTACAACGATTTTACCACTGCAGTTCTAAGGGAAAAAAACCTTAGAAAATAACAGACGAAAAAGAAAGTGGGTGCAAACTAAGCCTGAGAAGTGATGAATGTTTCTGATGTAGCAGAACATTGCTCAAAAGAATAACCATTGCCACTACAGTTTTGCAATATAAATTGTAATTATATCATTAGAAATGTGTTTGTAACTAAAAAACAAAGTTTTAATTAAATTTTGCATAATTAATAGCACTTTTTAATCAATACCCATTTTACCTCATCTACTACTCATTTTACCCCACCTCTGAGGTAAAACGGGTATAAAAAATTAAGTAAAAAATTATAAATTTGCAATTTAAGAAAATGTATAAAACTATTTTAACAATAATGGTAATGAACCCATTGCATTAATACATGCAAAACAATTGCTTGTTTATAGTTTTTAAGTGAAAAAGAGTGTTGAATGAGAAATCACGCTTTTTCTACCCATTTTACCCCACCAGACCCTATTTTCATAATAGTCGCATTTCTATGTTTTTAAATGCATAAAGCCTCCTTTGTTAGTGCCTCATTCGAATGTGGCTTCAAAAGAGAAATAAAAGTTGAAATTAAGTGCAGTAAAATATATGTACATTTTATTTGGCGAACAAGGTTATCAAGTGGTGTCCACATAAGAGTTTTTATAAATCGGTCCCTAAAGTAAAATATATCTTGAGTCCTAAAAGGAAATGTTTGCATGAACGCTTCCTCTGTTGTATCGCCTACTTTGAAAGAAATCCATCAAGTCACGCAGATGTTTTTACACAATCAAAATGATTGCGAGGTTTACGTCGAATTCTTTAGAAGATTCTCTTCTGTCGTAACAGAGTAATCTCATAAATTTACACCAGGCGGTGGAACATCTTTTTCTTTCCGTAATCAGGATGATGACTTCCTTTTTTATTCCAAATCTTGGTTCAACTTGTTTATCAATTTTTCAGTAAATTTTGCGTTATGACAAAGGGACGTTTTGACGTCGCATTCATCCACCGAATTCGGGAAGAATTTCCTATCTTATCTCCAGATTTATAAATATGGCGCGATATTCAAGCGCTTTAATCGATGGCATTGTCTGAAAACCTCGAAGGCTTAATCTTGTACATTAAGGAGGAAATCAAAAATGTATGTTTGTAGCTTAGTAAGTACAGATAATGCTCCGGAAGAAAAGTGATTTAATTCAGTGAGGATCACGTATTATCACGTACAGTTTAGGTCAAAGATGGGAAACTTTTTATCATTAGATGTCCCATTTGAATGAGACAGTAATAATGGAGGCCACGTACGTTTACACACCTTGAAATGAGACTATTGTGGTTGGTTGGTTGGTTGGAATTTAATGGCGCTAATTCCTGAAAGGACAAACTGCGCCAAACAAGACGAAATTAAAAAACAGAGTAACAGATAAAAAAGAAAAATAAACACAGGAGAAAGGAATTTTGAGGATGAAAAAGACGAAACAATAAATTAAACGTTAAAGGCACATAAAAATCAAACAAACGGAGATAGTAAAAAATAGCAAATATATACAAGATAGATTATTACATTAAAAGAAAATTAAAAAACAAAATTGAAAATTGAGAAATTGAAAATCAAAAAATTGTTAAATTGAAAATCAAAAAATTGTTAAATTGACATAAAGATTAACATACAAAAAATCACAGAATTCAGATTTCATAATAAAAACCTGTACAGCGAAGAAAGGGAAACAAGCCTGGATGTGGCGTTTCACCGATGATTGTGTCAAGATTCGGCGATAAATTTTTAAAGAATTTTATATACATTGATTTGAGACAACAACACGATGACAAAATGTGTGCGACTGTGTAAGGGATTTTACAATAAGCACACTGTGGAGGATCTTCACCCAGCAAGAGATGGACATGGGTGAGTCTGCAATGATCCACTCGTAGACGAGTGAGTATGACGTCTTGTCTCCTAGAAGGGAGTTGGGGCCACTTGGTAATTTTTAATTTTACTTCTCGCAATTTAATTTTACTTCTCGCGACTATTGTGAAAATAATTATAGTTTTTGTATAGTTTTATCAATATATCACATTAGATAGATAAATACAGATAATACTCTGATACAAAAATAAAATTATTAATTGAGGATCACGTATTATCGAGCATAGTTTAGGTCAAAAGATGGAAACCTTTTTACCATTAGAGGCCTTATTTGAAAGAGGTAGTAATAAAGAATGTCTCATACGTTGATAAACCTACAGCTGGGATTATTGTGAAAATAATAGCAGTTTTTGTGTAGTTTATAAATATAAAGAATCATATAGATAAATACAGATATTATTCCAAAAGAAAAGAGTTTTCATTCACTAGGATCACATATTATGACGTAGAATTTAGGTCAAATGTGGGAAACCTTTTTCCCATTAGATGTCACATTCGAATGAGGCAGTAAAATGGAAGCCACATACATTGATATACCTAGAAATATGAATATTGGACATATAATTTTAGTTTTTGCGACGTTTTATCAGTGTATGGCATTAGATGGATAAATATAGATAATATCCCTAAATGAAAGGGATTTCATTCATAAGGATCATGTATTATGATGTAGGGTTTGAATCAAAGATGAGAAATCTTTTTCCCATTAAAAGTCACATTCGAACGTGTCAGTAATAAAGGAGTCCGCATACCTAGAAATACGAATATTGGGTATACACTGTCTACCAATAAGTATTTGAACACCTATACAAATTACTATATCTGCAGTCCTGAGGTACGTCACGGCATCCGCCGATATAAACAGCATTGGCATTAGTTGCCTGCAAGATGCTGCGCAGTTCGGAGTTCTCTGATTTCGAGAAAGGTATAATTATCGGGTATCACAAATGTGGCCGATCCTTAAGGGACATATCTAGCGATCTGAAGTACCCAAAATTGACAGTGGCCTATGTGATTAAGAAGTGGGAGGTGAGTGGTGATTGTCGGAATGTGCCCCAAGTCGGCAGACCAACAAAACTGAGAGATAGAGACCGACGAGTGCTGTCCAGAGAAATTCGGAAGAACCGCGCCCAACCGATGCCCCTCATTCGCGAGGAGTTTCAACAGACATCTGGGAGTATTGTTTCAATGAATACCATCTGTAAGGAAGCACATCTGCATGGTTTTCATAGTCTTGCTGCCCATAAGCCTTTGATCACAAAGTCCAACAGCGCTGATCGGTTAATGTGGTACGATGCACATCGAAATTGGACCGTAGATCAGTAGAAACGGGTTTTTTGGAGAGACAAATCAAGGTTCACCCTTTACCGTTCGGGTCTGGCGTCTGTCTGGAGAACGTCTCCTACCAGAATGCATTGTGCCAACAGTCAAGCTCGAAGGAGGTGGAATTATGGTCTGGGGGTGTTTCTCCTGGTATGGACTGGGACCCTTGGTACCCATTCATGGTAAGATCAACGCCGATGCTTACTGCACTATTTTGGATGACAATGTGCGTCCTACATTGTGGCAGTTTTACGGGTTGGACCCCTATTACTTTCAGGACTTGGTATGGTACCAATGGAGTTCATCGAAATGACTGGCTTGCCCATAGCTCAGACCTGAACCCTATTGAGAACCTCTGAGACAAGTTGGATCGCCGAATTAAGGGGTGCACTACTCATCCAAAATCGGTGAAGGAACTTGTATGTCTACTCCAAGCCGATTGGAAGACAATACCAGTAGCTGTAATACAAAGACTTGTGGAAAGTATGTCCCGGAGGGTTCACGCTGTAATTGCCTCTCGTAGAGTCTCTACCAACTATTGATTTTGAATAAAGTTAGTTTTTCTTTTCTATTATGGTGTCCAAATACTTATTGATAGACTTTGCATAGATAATATCACGTATTGTCACGTAGGATAGGAAACCTTTTTACAATTAGAAAAGTTTTTATATGAAATTCTGTTTTAAATGACTATGAGTTAATACGGTTTTATGCATTTATTGCATCAAATCTACACTCCTAGGCATTAATCGGCTCTTGTATTGTAAAAAATTAAAAAGCTTGTACTGCTTTGTATTTCAATTAAATTAATAAAAAAAATCATATTAACACACTGCGGGTACATTTCGCAGCGGAATTGTACCCGTAGCGGGTGTTTTGAGCTTAAATTTAGTTATTCAGTTAAATCTCAATAGATCGAAAACTATTTCACTTTTTAACCAACTTTTCGTATTTTATATTGAAATATATAAACAAATATATAAATAGAAATATATAAATAACAACGATAAGATTTTTGTAAACAAAAAATAAAATTTTGATTGGATGGATTTATAATAGTATCGTAAATATGAAAAATCAAATAGAAATAGTAGTATATAGTTTTAAGTTTTCGAATTATGATATATATAAACATTTTTACATCATAATAAAATAAAAAGAGCAATTATAATACTAATAATGTAAAAACTAGTTTTTATTTGTCTAAATTTTTTACAGAATCTATGTAGTAGAAAAGAACATTCGGCTTCGTTTTCCTGTATATACCGTTATTTTTGTATCCACAAACAAACCATGTTGTTACACTAACCCGTAGTCGTACGGACAGTGTTCAAGTATCAATCGTCAGAAAACGTACTAGTAGGTGTCCCGCGCTCAAATATCAGTCGTCAGAAAATGTACTAGTACGTGGCCTGCTCTCAAGTATCAATCGTCAGAAAATGTACTAGTACGTGTCCTGATCTCAAGTATCAATCGTCAGAAAATGTACTAGTACGTGTCCTGCTCTCAAGTATCAATCGTCAGAAAATGTACTAGTACGTGTCCTGCTCTCAAGTATCAATCGTCAGAAAACGTACTAGTACGTGTCCTGCTCTCAAGTATCAATCGTCAGAAAACGTACTAGTACGTGTCCCGCGCTCAAGTATCAATCGTCAGAAAATGTACTAGTACGTGTCTCACATACAATGTGTTAAATAGTTCTATTTCATGTTTCCAAGGTATAAATAATTATATTTTGTAAAATAATTTCATATATGCTCCTAATAATAAAATATTTACAAATTTGAGCCAAATTACTGCCACCTTTGAGCCCTGGACAAAGGTCCTTTATTGTCACCCCTAGAGCCACCCTTTGGGAAAGAATGCTATATAGCATGATTGGCTTTGAAGTTGAAACAAGAATGAAGTTATCCAATATCAACAATGAATCAGTCTGGACAACAGCACGACTGAGTCACTCACAACTCTGTAGTAAGTGACTAAGTCGTGCCCTTAAGAATAGAATCCTTCTATTCTATTCTGCTTGTAGTGTGATCTAAAAGATAACGGAAGGGAAACAAGTGTATCGGGCGTTAACATCAGAACGATTGCTGGAGTTATTTCGACTTCAAGCAAAACATGCAAATTGTTTTATGATTGCAAATTGATCCAGTAATAGTAATCTTGATCTCTGCAAGCAGATTTTTTAGAGTGGCTGAACATTTGATAACGTTGTAGAATTTAGAAATTGTAGATTCACTTCAGCGCATTCAGGAAAGAAATTTCATAAAGCGTATATACACAGCAGTAGAAATTAAAAAGGAATTTGAAAAATGTTAATTTACGTCAGGACAAGAATTTTTAAAATCTTGATTTCACATCAGCAGCAATTAGGAAAGGAATTTGAAAAAACATGAATCCACATCATTAACAATCAGGAAAGGAATTTTAAAAAAAGTGATTTCAAGTCAGCAGCAATCAGATAAAGAATTTATAAAACGGGAATTCAAGTCAGTAAAGGAATTTGAAAAGGGGTGAACTCACGTCAGCAACAATCAGGAAAGGAATTTGAAAAATGTGAATTAACGTCAATAGCAATAAAGAAAGGACTTTGGTAAAACGTGGATTCACGTCAAGAGAAATCAAGAAAAGAATTTGAAAAACATGAATTGACATCAGCAGCAATCAATAAAGGAATCTGGAAAAAGGGAAAATCACGAGAGCAATCAGGAAAGGAATTAAAGATAACGTGAATTACCATCAGCAACAATCAGGAATGGAATTTGAAAAAAATGTGAATTCACGTTAGCAGAAATCAGGAAAGGAATTTGAAAAACATGAATTTACGTCAAAATCAATCAAAAGGAATTTGGAAAAATGGGAATCCACGTGAGCACCAATCAGGAAAGGAATTTAAGATAACTTGAATTTCCGTCAGCAACAATCAGGAAAGAAATGTGAAAAACGGGAATTCAAGTCAGAAGAAATCGGGAAAAAAATTCGAAAAGATGTGGATTCACGTCAGCAGAAATCAGAAAAGGAAATTAAAAAAAACTTGAATTTACTTTAATGGTTGTAAAAGCGGAACCATATAGCTAGGATAGTTAAAGATTATTTGTTAGAGTGTTCCTAGATGGCTACAGACACTCCAACAGTTCACTGACAGTTGAACATCTAGGGGAACAACTTGGAAAAGAAATCAATTAAAAATCACATAAAAGAAAAATAGATAACTACTCAATCTAATCGGATACTCAAAAGCTTTCTAATTCAACAAATTATAAGCTACACGATGCAATCAAGCGTAAAAGGTAAACTACTAAATACTAAATAGTTAAATGGGGGATTAATAATGAAAGAAGGGCATTCTAGTTAAGCCCTTTTCTGAAATATTTAAAAGAAATGGTGTTTCAGTGAAACTGGTCAGGTTCGGAAAACAATTTAATCAATCAATATTTTGACATTAAGCTGTTAAGAAGAATCATATGTCTGAAAGGTAATTATATTGTATGTTGAAATTTCAGCCGTTCTGACTTACTACAAGATTCAAAATAGTCAACAAAATAATGAAATATTAAGGATTTCGTTTATCTGGTATAAAATTAAGAAATTATTCCTGTTAACTGAATACAATAAAGCTTACAGAACAATTAACATTAGAAAACACACTACAATCATTTTGACTCTATGCCCAGCATACTGTTTTATAAAATCCAGAAATAGCTATCTATCCTTCTCTCTCTCTCTCTAAATATATATATATAATATTATATATTTTGTATATATTATATATATGTATGCATTATATATAAGTATATAAATGTAATATATCAAAATTATTTCACTTTAATATTTCCTTAAAAACCTCCTCTCTCCCATTCTAATTCCTTAAAATCTTTTTCCCAGCTTCTAAATGTCTTAATCAAAGGAGTGTCCTCGACTTAAAATTCTTTAGATCCATTTCCCAGAACTTTCTATCCTAGATATGTAAATTTTTTGTCTATTCAGCACTTTTCCCAGCTGTCGCCGGCAAATGGCTCCGTGTTTTTCCTGATCTTGCACTGAAATTCGCTGAGTAAGTGGGAAAATTCTTTCTTTCTTCGCTCTTGGGTGCACCTCTGTTCGAACAGAGCGATTTTTTTGTCTTTCCTTTGTCTGTCGTTGATTAGTAAAAATGTCCGTTTTAGTAGCTCTAAAGTAAAGTTTTAATTAGACTTGTGCCGTACTTTCAATGTCTGCCGACAGCATTCTTACTATTGCTAAGCTGATTAGGCTTCTCCTTGTCCAGCAGTTTTATCATTATTGGATTACATATATGTATATATATGTACATTATATACATATTTATATATTTATGTCATAATAAAGTGCAATGGGTTGTTTCCAGTTATGGCCAGTTGATATTGTAAAACAAGACAGCGTTTCCAGTTACGAAAGATATTTATTAGGTTCATTCCCACTTCATTATACTAACGAGCTGAACTGCTAAATCATCTAACATGGAAAATCTAACAAAGAATACCCAAAAGGTTAAAGGGAACAATTAAGCTAAATTCTCATGAAAAAACTAAGGGAAACCTCTGAAAAATCTGTCATCCCCTTTCTGTTCACAATTTTCTAAACATTCCGCTAGGGTGCTATAAAGTTTTAATTGGTTTGACCCCTTTCCTGAGAGAGTGAATTGTAGCCCCAGTGATGAGCTTAGATTAGGGGTTAAATGGGGGGGAACCAAAGAGACGCATGCTTTTGCCCCTTGACTTTAGATTTGAAAACCCCTGAAAATTTTCTCGTATATATATATATATATATATATATATATATATATATATATATATATATATATATATATATATATATATATATATATATATATATATATATATATATATATATATATATATATATATATATATATATATATATATATATATATATATATATATATATATATATATATATATATATATATATATATATATATATATATATATATATATTTATTTATATTATATGTGTGTGTGTGCGTGTGTATATGTGAGCACCTTTACTTTTTTTTAATTTATGCATTTATGATGTAATTATAAATTAAAACATAAGTAGTGATTTGGTAACAGTTAAGCAATCAAAGCAATCTTTCTTAAGCAAGACTTACCGAATTTATGCCATAAGTATTCTATTTCCAGAAATCGATTCACCATTAATTGCCACCATTAAATCGTGTGCCTACCATTACGCTTCACGTCCTTAAATGAATCGGAAAGAAT
Organism: Pardosa pseudoannulata; assembly: GCA_032207245.1. Lineage (NCBI taxonomy): Eukaryota > Metazoa > Arthropoda > Arachnida > Araneae > Lycosidae > Pardosa > Pardosa pseudoannulata. Next base: position 19,379,780 of record CM063497.1, read on the forward strand.
ATATCATCATAGTCGAGAACAGAACAGTTTCATTTGGATTGCACACCTATTTTCATCGAACCGATGTTAAACATTACGGATTCGTTATAAACGAATTATACAGATCACGGATCATTTATCGCTCATTTGTGGAATCAGCTTTTGTAAGCACAACCTTGGAGGTAATAAATAAATGTCTTGATATGTTCGCGAAGGTTTCTTTCTTATTTCGTTTCCGCACTTTTTTGAAAATAGTGCTCCCTGTTTGCATTTTTATGGCTGACCGGACGTCATCACAATACTTGCTATCAGTGGAATCCTGATTCATGATGTCACAGGTCACGTGACAAGAGGCGGAATAAAAGGAATTACTAGTTCGCTCGTTTAAGATTGACTTTGCAAGAGTAATTCATTCCCTGTGCTTGAACCCGAGGTTCAATTAAAAGTAAGTTTTATTTATTTACTCAAAAATTTCTCTCTATTTTTAAGTTAATTTTTGTAAGTAAATAACATTTTTGAGCTTTTTTTTTATGAAGCGTATTTTTTTAAAATTATTAACTCAGACTTTTGAAAATTTGTACACATATAAACTGATGTATGAGTATATTAATTATTTTAAGTAAATAACATTTTTGAATCATTTTAACGGAGCGTTTTTCTTATAAATTATTAACTCATAATTTTGAAAATTTGTACAATGAAGTATAAGTATATTAAATTAAGTAAATAATATTTTTAACGAGGTGATGGACAGTACACAGTGATTTTATAAATTATTAACTCAGAATTTCGAAACGTTTTGTACACATAAAAATTAAAGTATACCTAATTCTATTACTTTATAAGGGGTGGCGGACATTACAAAATGTTTTTTATAAATTATTAAATCAGAATTTCGAAACTTTGTACACATATAAACTGAAGTATAAGTATATTAATTTAATTAATTTAAATTGTAAGAAATATAATTTTTTTACTATTATTTTTTTTAAAGGGAAGGAGATTACGAAATGTTTTTTTATAAATTATTAACTCAATTTCGAAAATATTAATGGAGTGAGGGACAGTACACAGCGTTTATATAAATTATTAACTCAGATTTTCGAAAAGTTTTGTACACATACAAATGAATGTATAAGTAATATATTTTTTGTACTATTATTTTTAAGGGGGGGGGCAGACATTACAAAATATTTTTTTATAAATTATTAACTCAGAATTTCGAAAATCCGTACACATATGAGCTAAAGTATAAGTATATTAATTTTTTTAAGTAAATAACACTTTTAAGTCATTTTAATGGAGCGTTTTTTTTTTTTTTATAAATTATTAAATCAGAATTTTGAAAATTTGTACACATTAAACTGAAGTATAAGTATATTAATTTAAGTAAATAATATTTTTAATGGGGTGGAGGACAGTACACAGTGTTTTTATAATTTGTTAACTCAGAATTTCGAAAAGTTTTGTACACGTACAAATGAAAGTACAACAAATACTATTATTTTTTAAGAGGTAGCGGAGATTTCAAAATGTTTTTTATAAATTACTAAATCATAATTTCTAAAATCCGTACACATATAAACAGAAGTATATTAATTTTTTTAGGTGGATAACATTTTTAGTCATTTTAACGCAGAGTTTTTTTAAATAAATTATTAACTCGGAATTTTGAAAATTCGTGCACACATAAACTGAAGTATAAGTATATTAATTTAAATAAATAATATTTTTTTAATGGAGTGGTGGACAGTACACGGTGTTTTTATAAATTATTAACTCAGAATTTCGAAAAGTTTTGTACACATACAAATTAAATTGTAAGAAATATAATTTTTTTACTATTATTTTTTTAAAGGGGAAAGAGATTACGAAATGTTTTTTTTTATAAATTATTAACTCAATTTCGAAAATTCGTACACACATAAACTGAAGTATAAGTATATTAATTTAAATAAATAATATTTTTTAACAAAGTGGTGGACAGTACACGGTGTTTTTATAAATTATTAACTCAGAATTTCGAAAAGTTTTGTACACATACAAATTAAAGTCTAAGTAATATAATTTTTGTACTTTTATTTTCTTAAGAGATTGCGGGCGTTACAAAATATTTTATATAAATTATTAACTCAATTTCGAAAATTCGTACGCATATAAATTGAAGTATAAGTCAATTAATCACACTAATTTTTTTTCGTGAAATCAGCTAACATTTTTGTGTAAATCTTTTTTGTAGAATTTTTGGTGATTTTTAAAATGGTTTTTCAATTTTCACAAAATGTTTTAAAAATAAATATTTTGTTCACACCAAATATTCCTAATATTATAATTAAAACAAATCTGTGCATACGTTTTAAAAATTGATTTTATTTAAATTATTAAAATTCACTTTAAATTTCGTATGCTCGAAGTTTTTATGAAAATTCTACATACATCCTTAAAAATAGTTTCATTAAATTATCCACATAATTTTTAAAAATTTTTCTCTGTATTCATGTTTGTTTTTGTAAATGAATAACATTGTTCTACTGTTTATTCTTTTTTTAAGGTGGACATTACAAAAAGGTTCTTTTTATTATTAACTCCGAATTTCGAAAACTTGTAATTTATTATTGTAATAATATTTATTATTATAATAATACATATTACAAATATTACAATATTACAAATACAATGTGACTAGTTAAAATGTATTTGCCTTAAAATTTTATATTTTAGTATGGAATATAATGAAATATGCAAATACGATGTAATTTCATATTTAATTATTAATAATTATTATACAATTAAGATTAAATTTTTAATATAACTTATTCATTACGATTTAAAATTCCATATGCTTTTTCCCAACTAAACAAAAATTATGCAGCTAAAAGAAAACAGGATCTCTTATGTGAAGAAAATCTCAACATTTTGTTTCTTACAATGAAATATAAGCAAACAATAATACACTTATAAATATACCTTTGAACGTTGAATACAAAAAGTCAAGTGCAATATTTGTAAAATCAATCCACTCGTACAAGGAAAACCTAACCTGAAAATTGCCAAAACTGTAAAGTGTGCTAAATATTATTTTATTTAATTTATAAATATATACAGTGGACTCCACTTAATGTGATCGCGGTTAATGTGATCAATCGCTTATTGTTATCGAAATCACTTGTTCCTGATTTTCTCTATTCCTTTTTATGTTAAGATTATCGCTTTATGGGATCGTTACATCGTTTAATGTTATCAGTTTTCGAACCTCATTTTAACTGGCAGAGGAATATTCACAATGTATTCAGAAGGAACCCATTCTTTTTTTCCCCTTCGCTGTTTGAATTTCCAAGAATTCTCCCTCTTCCTCCTAGGGAAATGGGGAATGATCAAAGGAGTGGGAATTTACACATTCATGGAATTTTTCAAAAATACGCCAAAATACTGCTGGTGGTCAATGGTTGTCAGAGAAGCAGAAGGCAACACATTCTTATCAGAGCTAAGAAGGAGCGTATTCACATTTTATGCCTTGCTCGCTTACATGCAGATTGCCGATATGGAAAGAGAAATGATTTACAGTTAAAACAAAAGATCGAAATTTTACATAGTTATGACAGGCTGATTATGATTACGAATAATTTATCAATGAGCTTCTTAGAAAAAATTGTAGACAGTCAACAATTGATCAATTTTTTTAATTATGTATACAATTTTTATGTTTTAAAGGATAATATACAGTACAAAAATATAAGGTGAATTTTTTCCTTTTATTTTGAAATTTAGTACGTGTGAATTAAAGGGGGAGGTAAATTTATGCTGGTAGTTAATGGTTCTCAGATAAGCAGAAGGCAACACATTCTTATCAGAACTGAGAAGGAGCTTATTCACATTTTATGTCTTGTTCGCTTACATGCAGATTTTCGATATGGAAGCCAGAATGTGAAATGATTTTACATTAAAACAAAAGATCGAAACTTTAAATCGTTATTAGAGGTTACAAAAAATGAGTCAGCTTAATTCTGCAGAGCAGTTAAACATTTCTCAGCTTCCGAATTGCACTTAAAGTTTTGAAACACCGCTCCGATGACTTTAATAAAAACACTATGATAACGAGTAATTTATCAATGAGTTTCTCAGAAAATATTGTAAACAGTCAACAATAGATCAATTTTTTAAAAGAATGTATACAATTCTTATCTTTTAAAGGATAATATACAATACATAAATGTAAGGTGAGTTATTTCATTTTATTTTTGAAATTTAGTACTATGGATTAAAGGGTGGGTAAATTTTGCATATTGTTTATTGTTATCAATCGGTTACTGTTATCAAAATCACTGTGGCTCAAACGGATCACATTAAGCTGAGTCCACCAAGGCCGTAATTAGGACGTGGCAAAAGTGGCATTTGCCACGGTCGCATCAGTGTTAGGGGCGCCGCATCGGGAAGAAAATGGGGTCCGAAAAAGGACGATTCGCCCCAAGTAGAGATAAGGAAAAGTTAAAAAATAATCTTTTCTTATTATAAAATCCAATGTGTTTAAAAATTAATTTTTAT
>CM063497.1:19389300-19396800 GCA_032207245.1 Pardosa pseudoannulata
GCTTAAAGATTAGTAGCAGAATTAACTATATCTAACTTTAACAATTTATCAATGTGCGGCCAGTTTTCCAAGCCTCTACACCATCAGAGATTTAATTCTTTACTAATTTAATCGTTTTGCTCATATAGCCAGCGATTTAATAACGTAACGAGCAGTGTCAGATTCAGCTAAATATAACTTTAATACTTAGTGATGTGATTCTAGTTATCAGTGCCACTACACCATAAGAGATTCATTTAGTCTTTTCTAAATGAATCACTTTGTCCATATAACCAGAGATCTAATAACTAAACTATCAGTAGCTGAATCAACTATATCTAACTTCAATATTGCAAGCAGCCTATCAGCCCTACACCGTCAAAGATTTATAGTCTTTTTTAACTAATATATGGATATGTATATTATAAATTACATAAATCTGATACATACTTATGTTCAATTTTATGCGTATTTCTAATATCTTGAGATATATTTGAAGATATAAAAGATGTATTCGGCCTAAAATACTGTATATGTTCATATTTCCTTCATCGTCATACCCTGGTTTTCAATGAACCTGATATTCATGTCCAACACTCCAGAACACTGGTGCTATTATAACTCCAATATATATAAGCAGCTGATAAGGAAGACTCTTCCTGCCTCATGTATGATAACTATTCTAAGATTCTGCAGTAAACTATGCAGACATAATTATAAGCAGTGCAATGGCTCAGTATGACACATAGTATGACGCAACAAATATACTAGCATTCTTAGAATGAAAAGGAGATAGTGTAAGAATAATAATCTTGTTTAAGGTATGGGTTGAGCGATTAACCAATTAAGTCACTCTGAAATCATCCTAAGCACCCTTTGTTAAAGATACTATAGATGCTATTCTATAACTATAGTATGTACATAGATATTATAGATACTATACGGGTATATAAACTATATATACATACATATATATGAATATATATATATATATATATATATACATATATACATATATATACATATATATACATATATATGCATATATATATATATATATATATATATATATATATATATATATATATATATTCGCTTACAGATACTATATTATAATGTGGTAGAAAATATAGATAAAACAAAATTAAACATATCTATGCCAGACTGAGAGGAAATGAAAAGGTATTTATATAAACATACACTCACAGTTATATATATATATATATATATATATATATATATATATATATATATATATATATATATATATATATATATATATATATATATATATATATATGTATGTATATATATGTATATATATATATATATATATATATATATATATATGTATGTATATATATGTATATATATATATATATATATATATATATATATATATATATATATATATATAATATATATTAGTGAAACCTTATATTATAATATATATATATATATATATATATATATATATATATATATATATATAATTATATGTCAGGTCTAAAAAGGGGGTAGTTGAAAATTATGTGAGTTATGAACGATTTTAAAAGGGAACTCTTTTATAGTAATAAAATAAATGAAAAAGTCCCACGCTTGCGTAACCTTTTGCAGTAATGCGGTCAAGCGCAGAGATATTTCACAGGAATGAAGTTGATGACTAATAAAGGGAGAAGAATCAGGTAGCGCTTGGACATGGAGCTGTCAACACATTCCACTCTTAGCTCCGCCACGAACAAATGAAAATGGCGCTAGTGTTGCTTTTAAATGAAACTATGATTTAATAAACTTATTATTATCAAGAAAGACTGTTTTTCATTCGCCTTAAATATATATATATATATATATATATATATATATATATATATATATATACGCTAGAAAGAGAGCTTTACGGGTTCTACACCCCTGCCAAAATTCTGAAGTTTGATTGCATTTTTGAGTTTTATTGCATTGTTTAACATTAAAGTATACTTTCGAATATAAAAGATATTAAAATTCTATACTTAATCAAAATTTAAATTAAAATTTAGGTTTTCAAACTTTTTATCTACTTTTTTTCATTTTTTGCTCAAAATTATTTCATACATTTACTGAAACTTATTAACAAGATATAATACGGAAATTTAAATGTATGTAATATAAAATTTTATAAAATTTTAATGCATGTGATTAGCATTAAAAATTAATATTGAACTTTATATAATTTTCATGTAATTATTAATTTAAACTATTAATATTAAATTTTAAATAAATTTGAATGTAATTATTCTAAACAAAGAAAATGAACAATTATATTAAACAATATAAAACATCATGTCGTGTCATATAATCTTCAATGCAATTATTAATATCTAGTATGTAGCCCGCCATATGACGGGATCAATAAAATTTTTAATTTTCCAGTATTGTAAAGTACCCTATGAAGCAGGTAAAAAAATGGTTTGGTTTTGGCTGAAAATTATCTTTCAACAAAAATAATCGATTAAAACTATCACATACGTGCCTAATCTATTATTTAAACCAAATATAAAAGAATATTATTTACGTCATAAATAAGTTCAGTGATAAAACGCATGAAAATCATGCAGAAGATATTTAAATAATTTAAAATAAGAAATGATTAAATGAGATGATTAAAGGAATGACGTCATAATGCTAGAAAAAATTGATTTTTTTACCCATTTATTTATTTAAATTTAATAGCCTGCTCTTAAAATAGGGCTTGATATAATTCCATAAAACTCTCGAAAAAAGTGACGGGGTGGATTTCGAACGTTTTAAAGAGGACAGTAGTTTTCGCTTTGATACGAAGCTTATTCATGTCAATTTATTTAAGAATAGGATCGACAGTTTAGGGAAAGGTAAACTTTACTCGCTTTGAATTTCGCTAAACCAAACTCATCAAAAATCCAATATGGATGCTCTATCCATTCCAGGTCCAACCGCTTCAGAAATTAAAGGACAGATAACTTAGACTATTATTACATTACGAGAAGAAACTGTAAGGATAGAAAACATGAAATGCCAGGGACATCCGTACAACAATACGTGAATTTAATAAAATAAAAATAATAAAAATCATAAAAAGTTGGAGAAATATTAAAAATTTATTTTAGAAATAATAAAACAAATTTAGGATTAAGAATTTAAAAGAAAACGCAAAAAACATTAAATTAATTAGACATTTAGAAAAGTTTGGCGGCGTCGGGGACAGAGCCATCAACCCGAGAAGTACGACGACCAAAGAGGCAGGCACTCTACCGAACGTACCACGCCTACACGTGGTAAAGGAACTAATTAGAGTATATGAGGGTCGTGTAAAAACAATACAGAAATTTAAATATTAATTTCCGCTCTCGCCATCAAGAATGAATTTAGTACAGAATAAGAGGAAGAATAAGGCTTGAAATAATAGCATTAAAAGCTCAAAAAGGGGGGGATGGGGTGGACTTTGAATTCGCTTTGAATTTTGCTAACTCATAAAAAATCCAATATGGATGACTGTATCCATTCCAGCTACAACCGCTTCATAAATTCGCGGACAGACGGACAGCTGGGCAGACAACTTAGGCTATTATTACATAGGGGATAGTTATTACTATTAAATTTTATGTAATTTTTACAAGATTTTATGCATTAATTAATCAAAATAGCGAAATATCCGAGGGAAGCTAAGTTCAGTTTGATTCAGCCTCTTGAACGGTTTACAAGAAAATAAAAAATTTTATGTTTGGTAAATTCCATTAGAAAGATATAAAATCGCCTTCCTACATACCCATGAAGAAAAGCCGTATATTTTTTATTACCACTTGTTACTATCGGAATCCCGATCTGTTATTTGAACAGACTAACCAAAGAAAAATGCCTAAATAAAGTATGCAAAATAAAATATCATGTCCTGAGAAGCCTTCAATATTTATTATCATCGGTAACACAGCACACCTGGTCATCACCAAACTGTAACTCATCCTTGCAGATGGTGTGTTCATTGACATTGCATATTTTGCTAAAACATCTGGCCTGCAGCCTATAATACTGTTGACGTCTTAAATACGTGAGAGATACGAATTTGTCTTAATAATATGCAAATGCTTGTTCAGTTGTGAAAGCCGTCACACTCACAAAAGATCAAGGTCTTGGCCAGATTTATTCTTCGAGAAGGTCTCGGCTGATTATACAGTTAGTTTAGATAAAATAGTTAAATAAAACTACAGATACTGCTATTTATGTGTTGTTATTAAATATAAGATAGATTTTAATGCATTAAATTGTCAGTATGAGTTTAATAATTAAAAGCAGAATTGATTCATGGTAAATTTCTGAAAATAAGGACATATATACATTATACATACTTTACACATTATATGTATATATAATATAATATATATGTATGTATGTATTATAAATAAAAACTTAATTTATTTGCAATATGTTTGTATATAATACGTTTGTATGATTAATAATAAAAAACTTTAATTTAAAAGTTTTAAAGAATGGTCTTAATTTATTGAAATACATAAAAGATTTTTAAAACAAAGAAGTACTGCAAAAAAATTAAAATTTAATAATATGTATATATATATGTATATATATATATATATATATATATATATATATATATATATATATATATATACATATATATATACATATACATATGCACATATATACATATACGTACACACACACGCACACACAGACACACACACACACACACACACACATATATATATATATATATATATACATATACATATATGCACATATATACATATACGTACACACATACACACACATATATACATATATATATATATATATATATATATATACAAATGTCTGTATATATATGTATTTATATAAGAATATCTATACATATACGTACACACACACACACACACATATATATATATGTATATATATATATATATATATATATATATATATATATATATACATATATATATACATATACATATGCACATATATACATATACGTACACACACACACACACATATATATATATATATATATATATATATATATATATATATATATATATATATATATATATATATATATATATATTTATATAAGAATATCTATACATATACGTACACACACACACACACATATATATATATATATATATATATATATATATATATATATATATATATATATATATATGCATATATATGTAATATATCAGAATTATCTAAATTAAATATTTCCTTAAAAACCTCCTCTCTCCCTTTCTAATTCCTTAAAATCTTTTTCCCAGCCTCTTAATCAGAGGTGCGTTCTTGACTTAAAATTCTCTTGATACATTTCCCAAAGCTTTCTATCCTATAGATGTCATTGACATTGCATATTTTGCCAAAACATCTGACCTGCAGCCTATAATGCTGTTGACGTCTTAACTACCTGAACGATACGAATTTGTCTAAATAATATGCAAATACTTGTTCAGTTGTGAAAGCCATCACACTCACAAAAGTCCAAGGTCTTAGCCAGATTTATTCTTCCAGAAGACCTCAGCTGATTATGCAGTTAGTTTAGATAAAATAGTTAAATAAAATTACAGATATTGCTATTTATGTGTTGCTATTAAATATAAGACGATACATTTTAATGCATTAAATTGTCAGTATCAGTTTAATAATTAAAAGAAAAAATTATTCATCGTATATTTCTGAATATACGGACATACACACCTTATACATATATTACACATTATATGTACCGGGTGGCTATAATTAAACTGACAGTGCTCACAGTGTTCTGTATCGCGATCTATTTGCGAGAATGATACCACATTTTGTAGGAAGATTAAACAAGACGGGGGACGAAGGATTCCGCGAAAAAACAAATTAGTTCCAAAAGTCACCGCTAGGGGAATATTTGGTGCTGTTTAATAGAAAATAGAGTGTTAACAAATGCAAATCAATACGGAAATTAATTTCTTAATTGTGACAATGGATGTAACGTGAAATTTGAATAAAGAACTTCTTCTGCTGCTCGGCGTACATGATATATTATGGCAGATCACGAGACTTTATCGGTGTTTATGTAGATTTTACGCTTTTTTAAAAGTGTTGCCATATTGCACTTGAACTAAATCAGAAAATGTGCATAACAAAAGGTAATTGTATTCAGTGTTAATTTGCATTTGTTAACACTCTATTTTCTATTACACAACGCCAAATATTCCTCTAGCGGTGACTTTTGGAACTAATTTGTTTTTTCGCGGAAACTTTAGTCCTCCGTTTTGTTTAATCTTCTTACAAAATGTAGCTTCATTCTCGCAAATAGATCGCGCTACATAACACTGTGAACACTGTCAGTTTAATTATGGCCACCCGGTATATATATATATATATATATATATATATATATATATATATATATATATATATATATATATATATATATATATATATATATATATATATATATATATATATATATATATATATATATATTATATATATATATATATATATTATATATGTATATATATATATATACATATATGTATGTATATATATATATATATATATATATATATATATATATATATATATATATATATATATATATATATATATATATATATATATATATATATTATAAATTTTTTTTGCAGTATGTTTGTATATAATATGTTTGTGTGATTAATAATAAAACATTTTAATTTATAAGTTTTATAAAATGGTCTTAATTAATTGAAATACTTAAAAGGGAATTAAAACTAAGAAGTACTACTAAAAAATTAAAATTTAATAATATATATGTATATATGACACAGACGAGTGGTTAAAGCATGGAAGACATTTGATTTCATTCATAAAACTTCTTTATTGTAATCCTTCTGCCCATGGCTATGGCATTTAGATATTTTTTGTTCTCATCTTGGAGCAACAATTGTGGAAGATGTTATGCGCCCGAGTTCTCGCTCAGAAATGTGTTTTTTGTAGTCGCTACCTAAGCAAAATTCCTATGTCTACTGTCACGTCAGCTCTTTTACTCTGTATAGTTCTGCATGAGGGTGTGTCTTATTCCTATTATGTTGTCGTTAATGAGTTCTAACTATTTTTAATTATAACTCGTTTAATTCTTAACCCCATTTTTAAACCTGACATATATATATATATATATATATATATATATATATATATATATATATATATATATATATATATATATATATATATATATATATATATATATATATATATATATATATATATATATATATATATATATATATATATATATATATATATATATATATATATTCTTTTTTTTATTTTAATTTCAGTGGAACATGGTTTGCAGTGATGGCCACTACAGCAGTCTTGTACTTAGTCTAATATTTATTGGTGATGTGTTTGGTACACCCTTCTACGGTTTCATGTCGGATAAGTAAGGAGAAATATTTTTCTTATGTAATGTATTTTATGCAGCTATAGTAGTTACTTGAAATTTAAAATTTTGGACCAGTGTTTTAC
>CM063497.1:19401800-19416800 GCA_032207245.1 Pardosa pseudoannulata
CTTTTATAGACACCCTGTATATATATATATATATATATATATATATATATATATATATATATATATATGTATATATATGTATATATATATATATATGTATATATATGTATATTATTTATTTACAAATATGCATATATATATGTACATATATATATATATATATATATATATATATATATATATATATATATATATATATATGAGAGAGAGAGAGAGAGAGAGAGAGAGAGAGCAAGAGAGAGAACATATACTTGGCGATGATAAATATAATAAAGAATTAAAATCCTTGGCAACCTAAACTGCTGTGAAGCCCTTATAGTTGATGCTTTTTATTGTATTTGTATTGGTCTTATAGACTCTTATCGAAGCCATTTTAAATAGCATGTTGGCATTGTTGGCGATATAAAGGATTAAAATCCGAGGGCACTTTAAACTGTTTAACCTGGAACTTAAACCAGGAATGTATCAAGTGACTTATCCAACATTAATGTACACGGTGGATCTTTGTCAGGCACAAGCCTCCATCCCGCAGCTCTCTGGTTATGAGCTTCCATGACTCCGATAATTAACTGTAACTCTCCTAAAGAGAACTAAACCCGCTATGAGAGAAGCATTATGCATGCAATCCTTGCGTGTGTTAAGATCTCAGTCAATATATTTGTGTAAGATATTGGAGATTAAAGTAGGGCTTTTTTTTAATGTAAATAATATCCTTTATAATTCTTTCTAGTCTTGGAACTGGTGAGCCCTGATATCCGAGCACGAATGAACGGACTGGCCACGACGTCTTGGACCATCGGATTATGCCTGCTGCCATTAATAGCCTGGCTCACCAGAAACTGGGTCCTTCTCAGCATCGTGACCACATCCGTCGCTGCGGCACTCCTGTTCTACTGGAAGTGAGTGGAATTCAGAAATTTTAAGATCCCTATTAAGGCATTTAAGGTTTAATCAGAGACGTAGGTAGGAGGACGAATTAGAGGGGAACTGTTCCCGGGCACACCATTGAGGTGTACCAAACTGATGTTACGATAGTTTAGAATGAAATGTTTTCCATTTCTTTTCTTCTTGGTCACTACCAAACTGGTGCCAAATGGTCTGGCCGAGAAGATCTTTTTTTGTTACACGATCTTCGTCCATTCTGCACAGGGATTCATTTTACTTTGCATAAAGATTCACTTCGTCCATTCATTCTGATTTAGAGAATGTAATTTTGTTGCAGTGTTTTAAGGGTCATCATTTTGTTGCAGTGTTTGAGGTTTTGATAGATAAAAATGCCCGGTCATCGAATGTGATTGGCTTTAATAAAGGCCCCTCTACACTATGGTCCACTTCAAGCCATTATCACTGTTTGGAGTGGGCTTATCGAAGTCGACGATGCAGACGATAAAATAGCCTTGGAGGAGAATCGATTCGGAAACGGTTTTTCTACGAAGATCAAAGACAACCAGCATACGCTACCAAAGTGCGCAGTAAGTTTTATGGATGCATACACGCGCTCTGCTCATTAGTGGACCAGTGTGTGGATGCAACCAGTGAACCATCTTTCAAGGTCACCATCAGGACCAGTACTGGAGTGGTGAACTATTGGCCATAGTGTGGAGGCTACATAACGTTAACTATGTTTCCATTCTTTAGTGTACTAAAGATTAAACCCACAGCAACAGCTCGGAATAGAGTATATATGTATGTTAATCATGTTTTCCTTCCTATTGGACAAATAGAACTATCTCGACTGTTATCTTTTGTATGTTAATTCCCTAGTTTTGTATCTCCAACCCAATCACAGTACAAGCGTTTTGTTTTATTCATTGTTTTCTTCTCTAGCACATTTTACTTAACATTTTCTAGCATGAGATCTTGCTACTTTTTGTAATCTTTCATAACTTTCAGACTACAACTTTTACACAGCAGTCCTTTTGTTTAATGATGTGTGGGGATACTACCGAGCAGAAAACATCATTAAATTTTTCTTAGCTCTATGTTTCAGTTTGCTTTTATTTCTCATTATTAACTTCTACTCTCCCTCGCTTTCTTTCTCTTTTTTTCCTACACTCTCTTCCTCTCACTCTCACTCTCTGCATCTCTCTGAATCTTTCATTCTCTTTCTCTCTTCCTCCTTCTATATCTTTATATAAGGATATATATATATATATATATATATATATATATATATATATATATATATATATATATATATATATATATATATATCGTACAACTAAGTGGCCAACAGGGGAGGGGATTGCAGTCGTGACCAGCTGATGTGACGTGATAAAGCTACAGGAGACTGTTTTACTGACTAAGAAATTTGCTTTCTTAATATCTATCTTTCCACTTCATCTTAGAGATTGGACGAATTGCAATATATCCTTGATAGTTTAAGAATTTAAGAAAATCTGTAGAATGTAAGGAAATCTCTGAAAAAACCGTCTGCAACAGTGTGCATCCCTTTTTGTTTGGAATTGTCTAAAATGTCGCTACAACTCTATAAAGATTTCTTGGTCAGACCTGTTGCTTAAGGATGTGAAAAAGATAGCTTAAGGATGCCCCAGTTGTTATTTTCGAGTACGGATAAAAAGCAGGAAAAGCAGGGACTTTCGTTGTATTATCAATTGATCCTAGATTTGAAAATCCCTAAGAATTTTCTGAAGCATTAGCCACTTAGAGGCCTTAACTTAAGGGCTATAAATTTACTTCGTTTCTTTTGTATTGGATTACAGAATACGCTTAGACACTACATTCCTTAAAGGGTAATTTTGGAGTTTTATACAAATAAAAAAATCTACATTGGTTTGCTTATTTTGTTTACTTTTTCCTTGTATATATATATATATATATATATATATATATATATATATATATATATATGTGTGTGTGTGTGTGTGTGTGTGTGTGTGTGTAACGGCCCTAGCCGTCACATCATCTATCCCACGGAATGTAGCCGTGTCCATTGGGAGTCAGCTATGAAACAGCCAGAGAGTGGCATGCAGAGGCACCAACAGCAACAACAGCTTGGACTAACTTTTATTCCTGTTTCACATGATGACAATGAAAACACACATCAACGGACAACAACCAGAATCACGAACAACAACGAATAGCCCCTCGAACCTTGGTGCTCGCCTATTTAAAAACATTTCAAAACCGGAATCGACGTCATGATTGACGTCAAGAGACAGCCAATCATGCCGCATAGAAAGTTCTCGCGAATTCTAAAAACCCAACCCACTGACAGAGTGCCGTGTGCAAATCCCAAAACCAGAAAAACGCTGCCATTTTAAAAGAATTGACATATAGAATTTTGAAACCAAAACCGAAATATTTTAAGCAACGCGCCCCATTATTACAAATATATATTAATATAAGTATGTGTATATGTATATATTATATCGTGTTGTCACAATTTTAATGCAATTTTCAGATTGCTTCCCGAATCCCCAAGCTGGCTGATATCCGAAGAGCGTTACGACGAGGCCTATGCCATCATGACAAAAATCAGCAAAACGAATGGGATGTCTGCTCACGAGGGGAATCAGTTGAAACAGAAGATCTGGGTGAGTCTCCCAAATTTCGTACAGATTTAATTCTTTTGCATATATTGTCCTTGTGAAGGCCAGACTAAATTTTCACTAAGATTTCACATTAAACTGCAATCAGTGATTATAAAAGAGTTCTCCTTGGCACCTTGGGAAATTTCACTACAGCACTGTTTGGATAATTTTAACTTTATTGACATTTTAAATTCACTTTCATAGGTTCCGATATGAATTTTAGATCTTGACTAAAGAACTGGGTTCCCCCACCAACTTGGCGATAATGGTTTAAGTATGGCAGCCTAACTTTCCTCCTGATCTCATCGTGTCCAAACAATCTGTATCTATATTATAATTTATATGATATTTGCTTCCAACTTTCCTTGTGTAACTCTTTTCTTATATAATACAAGCGCGCCATGCTTAAAAAAATTAGATATAACAAACCATTAATGGTTCACTATAGCTGATTTTTAATAATTTGGAGCTGTTGCATTTGTAAACTGTTAAGGGATTAATTGCCCATAAATATAAATGTCCAGTTTTCAAGTCGTTTTCTTTAATTAAAGAGTGTATAATTCTATTACGATGGGGCACTGTGCATTAATTAAAGTCGGCAGAAAAGGCAAGAAATACAGTGTTTGGATGGATTACCTTTTTGTTTTAGTAAATATCACCAATATTTCCGCCAAATTTGCCAAGGGGAGCCCAATTTTTAAGTAGTTCCGGATTTTAGATACGTCGAACTAGGATTGAGTTAGGTTAAAAATCTTGTATCGTAATATATAACCAACTTTATATCGCGATTCAATGATATATTGATGCATGGAAATACATTATGAGGATTTTATAAGAGTATTTTAAGTACATCATTGTATAAAATTTCTAAAATTAAAACATATTAGAATATTTTTAAAGTGTTTTACTTCGATAGAAATTAGGCTTGGCTAATGAACAGGGTGCCCCCGCCAACTTGGCGATAAAGCTCTGAGCATGGTGCCTAACATTTTCTGGTGATCTCGCCGTGTCCAAACAATCTGTAGCTATATTTTAATATATATTATATTTGGGCCCTATCTCAGTTCGGAGGGCCCGCCGAACCAAGTTCAGTGGGAACGCCAAGCGTGGGCGATGTCGCCAAATTCTAAAACCCAAATATCTGGCAAACCTTGCTGTGTTTTTTATTTTCTATTTTTTTTTAATTTGTATTCATCTTACCAAAATTTTAAACCTTTTTTTATTCAAAATATGGTTTGAAATTGGGTATAAACTTAATATAATACGAAGCACAAATTGTAAACATCACTTGGTGACAATTTGGCGATCACTTGTACAGAAATAGAGCCAAAAACGTGGCGGCCGCCCCCCGGAACTGGGATTCTACCTATATTTGTATCCAGCTCTTCTTGTTAAACCTATTTCTTATATATTAAAAGTGCTTAAGGCTTAAAGGTATTAGATATAACGAACCATTAATAATATTAATTTTTAATAATTTGGAGCTGATTGCTTTACGGGATTAATTGCCCAAAAAATATAACAGTGGTTTTGGTTAATTAAGAAAATGTATATAATACTATTACAGTAGCACAATCTACATCCATTAAAGTCGCCCAAATAGCAAGGGATACAATGGTGTTCAGATGAAATACTTTTGTAAAGTAAAGATCACCAATAATTTCACCAAATTTGCCAAGGGGACACAATACAATATTCTTCAGTAGTACCAGAAATTAATATTTTATAAAATAATTTAAAATTACTCACCATGAAGTATCACGAAGAATCAAGTGAATTTAAACAAGTCCAACATTTAAACTCTATTCTACATGCAATTAAAATTATAATATGAAAAAGATTAATTGACTTTCATTATTTTGCAATAAATATACAAATAGCTCTATGTTCTCTTTAATTATGTCACTAACTGTAGGTGTAGAAATATTAAAACAGTGCTTTTCCCATCTCTTTTTAATAATCAAATAATAGTATTTTTTCTGAAAGCACGAAATTAGAGCCTTACATCTATTGTTTCTTTTCCGGAGACATTTTAAAGCATAGAATATTTTTAATGCTTCAAACGATATTTAAACCTTACTCCAGATTGATGCTAGTCAATTTTTTAATTTAACATTTAAATTTAAACTCGTGGAGAAAGTAAAAATCAGTAAGAAAGTGTTGAACAGCATTTGCATATATATAGTTCTATGAATATATGTATGCACGTAATTACATATAAGTGCTTTTATTGATTGATAAAACCATCGCTTTAGATTATGTAATTAAATAATAATATGAAAAAGATTAATTGAATATCATTTTTTTTCGCAATAAATATACAAATAGCTATATATTCTCTTTAATAATGTCACTAATTGTACGTATAGAAATATTAAAACTATGCTCTACTCCTCTTTTTTTACTAATTGAATAAAAATATTTTTTCTGAAAGCATGAAATTATAGTCTGACATCTATTGTTTCTTTTCCAGTGACATTTTAAAGCATAGAATATTTTTAATTCTGCAAACGATATTTAAACCTTATTCCATATTGATGCCAGTCAATCTTTTAATTTAATAATTAAATTTAAATTCATGGGGAAAGTAAAAATCATTAAGAAAATGTGTGAACAGCATTTGCATGTATATATTTCTATAAATATATGTATGCACATAATTACATATAAGTGCTTCTACTAATTGATAAAATCATCGCTTTAGATTATGAAAGACTTCATTTTCAGTTCATTTGAAGAGTGTTTTTCTTTTATAAAAAGTTCCGCTTAATGTCACAGGAAAAAAATTCTAACCGCTAATTAAACTTCGACTTTAGTGTAAGCGATATTGCCATGGTAGTTAAATTGGCTAATGCTTAACTCGCCGTATTACGATATGGCATAGAAATCGTTCTAAGAAGCCGCACAATTAATTTGATGAATAGTGGTGTCTGGAAAAAGGAGTCATTCATTGCACGAATGATTTTTTTTCCTCCGACACCTCATATGATGTAATTGAATGATTGCTGTGATCTATTCAGACTTCCAGTCTTTACTCATATATGTTTAAGAGATGAATGATATTTTTAGCTTCATCGTACATTGAACCTAAGATTATTAAAAATAATTCATCATTAGATTATGTGGGTTAATTCCCCAAAATACGATAATGAGTTTTGAATTTTTTCATCTATTTCTCGATGTATCGTCTCTCAGAATTAAATACCGCCAATATTAGATTATTAATGTATCTTAAAGCTATTAAATATTCAAAATTTCAGCTTTCTAATTTTACCTTACTTACAAATTTAAATAAAATATTGTAAACGCAAAAAAAATTTCAGTGTTCAAATTTCAACGGAAATATTAATTTTAACCTATTGAATATTAATTTTGAATGAATTATTTATGATAAGTTTCAGTGTTACGTCTGTATGTACACACAAGGAAACTTTAATTTTGAAACTTTAAATTTCCATTTTGACCAAGTCTGAGCTAGTTATTACTAGTTTTACTCTTGACATCTGTAAGTACAGTGGACTCCGCTTAATGGGATCGCGGGTAATGTTATCAATCGCTTATTGTTATCGAAATTACTTGGTCCCGATTTTCTCTATTCATCTGTATGTTAAAACGATCGCTTTATGGGATCGTTACATCAGTTGATGAGATCAGTTTTCGAACCTCATTTTAACTGGCAAAGGAATATTCACAATGTATTCAGAAGGAACCCATTCTTTTCTTTCCCTTCACTGTTGTTTGAATTTCCGAGAATTCGCCTCTTCAAACTAGGGAAATTGGGAATGATCAAAAGAGGGGTTAATTACACGTTCCTGGAATTTTTCAGAAATACGCCCATCCTGCTGGTAGTCAGTGGTTATCAGATAAGCAGAAGGCAACATCTTTTTATAGGAACTGAGAAGGAGTGTGTTCACAAATTTAGCTTTTCTCTCCTCCATACAGCTGGTCGATATGTTAGCCAGAAAGCGAAATGTTTTAACATTAAAACAAAAGATCGAAATTTTAAATCTTATGACAGGTTGATTATGATTACGAGCAATTTATTAATGAGCTTATTAGAAAATAATGTAGACAATCAACAATTGATCAATCTTTTTTAATTATGTATACAATTTTTATGTTTTAAAGGATAATATACAGTGCAAAAATATAAGGTGAGTTTTTTCCTTTTATTTTGAAATTTAGTACGTGTGAATTAAAGGGGGAGGGTAAATTTATGCTGGTGGTCAATGGTTGTCAGATAAGCAGAAGTTAGCACATTCTTATCAGAACTGAGAAGGAGCGTATTCACAATTTATGCCTTGCTCGCTTACATGCAGCTTGTCCATATGGAAGCCAGAAAGTGAAATGTTTTCACATTAAAACAAAAGATCGAAGTTCTAAATCGTTATGACAGGTTCATTATGATTACGAACAATTTATCAATGAGCTTAGAAAAAATTGTGGACAGTCAACAATTTATCAATTTTTTTTTAATTATGTATACAATTCTTATGTTTTAAAGGATAATATACAGTACATAAATATAATGTGAGTTTTTTCATTATATTTTGAAATTTAGTACGTGTGAATTAAAGGGAGAGTAAATTTATCTAATTTTGCATATCGTTTATTGTTATCAATCGGTTATTGATATCGAAATCAAGGTGTCCCAAACTGATCACATTAAGCGGAATCTACTGTATATACATATGCATGTATCTTGCATAACTTAAAACCGATAAGCCGTAAAACGTTAATATTTTGTATTTACTGTTCTGATTTAAATTCACCTCTCAGAATTCAACGGAAACTTTAATTTTGACCATGAATGAATTATGATTACTGTTAGAGTTACGTAACTGAAAATATTACCCCGCGCGCAACTTCCGTGGTGGAGAAATAAATTAAATTATAACTTTCCTTTTTCCTATATGGCATCATGTGAATAGTATTCCATCTTCTGCCATTTTGTTGAAAAAGCTGAGAGCTATGTCAAAAATTTCAGCTTGACGTATTGACGTTCTTATTTCCCTTCTACATTCATACTTGGTTTTCGTGTAAATAAATTAATTATGATAAAGCTGTGCTCGTCATTTCCTTCTAGTCTGTTTGTACATACAAATAAACTTTAATTTTGAAACTTTAAATTTCCCTTTTGACCATTTCTGAGCTAGTTATTATTAGTTTTAGCATTGACATCTGTATGTAAATACGTATGTATCTAGCATAACTTATAAAAGATAAGTTGTAGAACTTCAATATTTTGTATTTACTGTTCGGATTCAAATTCGGCACAGAATTCAGATGAAATATTAATTTTACGATGAATGAAAATTTTTTGACCATTTCTAAGCTAGTTATTACTAGTTTTACTCTTGACATCTGTATGTATATACATACGAATGTATCTTGCATAACTTAAAAATGATAAGTCGTAGAAAGTCAATATTTTGTATTTACTGTTCGGATTCAAATTCACTGCTCAGAATTCAACGGAAACGTTAATTTTGACCATGAATGAATGAATTATTATTAGTTTCAGTGCTACGTCTGCGGCGACGTAACTGAAAATATTACCCCGTGCGCAAGCAGATGCCGCTACTTCAGTGGATTAGAAATTAAATTCTAACTTTTCTTTTCCCCTAATGGCATCATGTGAATGGTATTCCATCTTCTGCCATTTTGTTGAAAAAAGCTGAGAACTGTGTCGAAAATTTCAGCTTGACGTGTTGATGTTCTTATTTCCCTTATATATCATACTTGGTTTCGGTGTAAATAAATTAATTATGATAAAGCTGTGCTCGTCATTTCCCTCACGTATGTTTGTACATACAAATAAACTTTAATTTGAAAACTTTAAATTTCCATTTTGACCATTTCTGAGCTAGTTATTACTAGTTTTAATCTTGACATCTGTATGTAAATACATACGTATGTATCTCACGTAACTTAATAAGGATAAGCCGTAGAACGTCGATATTTTGTATTTACTGTTCGGATTCAAATTCACTTCTCAGAATTTAACGGAAACATTAATTTTGACCCTGAATGAATGAATTATGATTAGTTTCAGTGTTACTTCTATGTACATCCAAGGAAACTTTAATTTTGAAACTTTTAATTTCTAGTTTGACCAATACTGAGCTGTTATTACTAGTTTTACTTTTGACATCTGTATTTAAATACTTACGTATGTATCTCACGTAACTTAATAAGGATAAGCCGTAGAACGTCGATATTTTGTATTTACTGTTCGGATTCAAATTCACTTCTCAGAATTTAACGGAAACATTAATTTTGACCCTGAATGAATGAATTATGATTAGTTTCAGTGTTACTTCTATGTACATCCAAGGAAACTTTAATTTTGAAACTTTAAATTTCCATTTTGAGTAATTCTGAACTAGTTATTACTAGTTTCACTCTTGACATCTGTATGTAAATACTTACATATGTATCTAGCATAACTTACAAACGATAAGCCGTAGAATTTCGATATTTTGTTTTTACTTTCGGATTCAAATTCACTGCTCAAAATTCAACGGAAATATTAATTTTATCATGAATGAATGAATTATGATTAGTTTCAGTGTTACGTCTACATGTACATATAAGGAAACTTTAATTTTGAAACTTTAAATTTCCATTTTGACCAATACTGAGCTGTTATTACTAGTTTTACTTTTGACATCTGTATTTAAATACATACGTATGCATATCACGTAACTTAAAAACGATAAGCCGTAGAACATCGATATTTTGTGTTTACTGTTCGGATTCAAATACACTGCTCAGAATTTAACGGAAACACTAATTTTGACCATGGATGAATGAATTATGATTAGTTTCAGTGTTACTGCTATATGTACATACAAGGAAGCTTTAACTTTGAAACTTTAAATTTCAAATTTGACGAATTCTGAGGTAGTTATTACCAGTTTTACTTTTGACATCTGTATGTAAATACAATTGACTCCGTTTAATGGGATCGCGGTTAATGTTATGAATCGCTTATTGTTATCGAAATCATTTGGTCCCGATTTTCTCTTTTCATTTGTATATTAAAATGATCGCTTTATGGGATCGTTACATCGGTTAATGTTATCTGTTTTCGAACCTCATTTTAACTGGCAAAGGAATATTCACGATATATTCAGAAGGAACCCATTCTTTTCTATCCTCTCGCTGTTGATTGAATTTCGGAGAGTTCTCCCTCATCCACTTAGGGAAATGGGGAATGAACAAAGGAGTGGGAACTCGAAAGTTTTAAATTTCTCGTTTTTTCAGAAACTCGGTGAAAAAATCCAGAAACAGAAGTTGGCTGAAGAAAAACATTCTCCTCTCGACTTCTTCAAGTACCCTACACTCAGGAAACGATTTCTTCTGGTCACCATGTGCTGGTAAATATCTTTATTTTCTAATCTGTAGCTCAATTATGCAGCGTTTGATCTTCAATTTAAGAGCTATGCAATTTCTTTTGATAAATGAAAAAAGTAACTTCTTCAAAGTACAGTATTTCTCTTTAAAATAATTTAAACCAAATGCCAAGCCGTAACTAGGACGTGACCAAGGTGGAATTTGCTAAGGGCGCACCAGTGATAGGAACGCCGCACCTTGAGGAAAATGGGATCCGAAAGAAGATGATACCATATTACTGTCGACATATGTCACTGGTGACTTCTACGTCATAATGATGTCAGAGAGGGAAATTTTTGGTACCAAATTCTCATCTGTGGCGATTTCTGACGTCATTATGACGTAGAAATCACAAGCGACATATGTCGACTGGTAACAGCCATAGTCATCTTGTTATATAAGTAGTAAAAATTTAATTTAGCATTAGTTGTACACATACCTAATTCCTCTTTCCCCATAAAACTCTCACTCTATTGCTTAATTCTTAACATGTTTTATTCTGAATGCCGTCTGACTTTTGAAGTCAGAAAAATTTTAAGATAAAGGGGAGGGCATTAAAGTGTCCAGGGAGGGTGGCCGTACCGTACCTATCTATTTAGAAAATTTATACTTTAAAAATATCTACTGTTATATGCAAAAACGTTTTATATACCCTAAAATTTTATCTCATAGTTATCTTCTTATATAAACAGTAAAAATTTAATTTAGCAGTAGGTATGCGTATACCTAATTCCCCTTGTTACCATAGAACTCTAACTGTATTGGTTAATCCTTGCCAAAAGTCATTCTGAATGCCGTCTGACTTTTGAGGTCAGTAAAATTTTGCTCTCAGTTTGTGTTTCTGCATGATGTAAAACTCTATGACTTCATCTTAAGGTCGGTGGCCAAACAGAATATTTTCCACACACACACACACACACACACACACACACACAACTATATATATATATATATATATATATATATATATGTGTGTGTGTGTTGTGTGTGTGTGTGTGATTCATGATGTAAAACTCTATGACTTCATCTTAAGTTGGTGGCCAAACAGAACATTTTACACACACACACACACACACACACACACACACATATAATATAGATATATTATTTATATATATATTTTAAATATTTATTTATATATATGTATATATATTATGTATATTATATATTTATATTTATATACAGTATATATTTATATATATATATATATATACATATATATATATATATATATATATATATATATATATATATATATATATATATATATATATGTGTGTGTGTGTATATACCGGGTGATCCAAAAGTCAGGACGAATTTTAAAAATGAATAATTCGAAAACGAATGAAGATAAAAAGATACGGTTTGCACCAAGCGGATGGAAAAGAAACCGGATTTTGTGTGTCAACGGAAAAATTAGTTATATTGGTGACCAACAGATGGCGCTGTAGTGTTTTATTGCACCTAAGGATGATTTACAAATGATAAAATGTGGCCAACTTACAAATTAACTTAATTACAGTTAATTAGTACTACAATAAACGTTCAATGTGCTGTCCATCATTCAGTAGTACAGCTGTGAGACGAGCCACCCCACTGTCATACCCTTTACGTGGCGATATGCTCGCAATGTCACTTTCAGAATTCGAATAATACAGTTTAACTAAGAGGGATTTCTCAACTTTGGACAGCATTTCGATGCATACAAGCTGAGACTACTATTATTTGCTGCAGTTTCTTCTTTTTATATCGTTTGTTGCTTTGCATAATCCTAAATCAGGAATTAGAAAGCGCCATCTGTTGGTCAGCAACTAAAATTTTTTCGTTGACATACAAAATCCGGTTTCTTTTCCATCCGTTTGATACAAACAGTATGTTTTTATTTTCATTCGTTTTCGAATTATTCAATTTTAAAGTTCGTCCTGACTTTTGGATCACCAGGTATATACATCCCCTCGATAGTATAAAAAGAAGAGAAGAGAGCAATAAGACATCCTAGAAGATAAATCTGCACTCTTACACACCCTTACATCATAGCTGTCCTGACTGACACTGGGAGTAGAATGCTGAAGGTCGTCATCATTCATATCGCCGTAGTAGGAGAGGACAGGTATATACAAAGAGACAGACATAATTCATTTCAATTCAAAGACTGAAATGGGCAGGATATTTGACCAGAATGGAAGATGACCCTGCCATCAAAAAGATCTTCCACGCTAAATCAACTGGAGCACGAAAAAGGGGAAAGACCAAGCATCCGGTGGATCAAAAGATTTGAAACAGATCTGAAGGGCCTCAGAGTCAATAGCTGGAGAAATCTGTCCAAGAATTTTTTTTCCTTTCCTTAGCGATACAAATTTTCAGAACTAGCTTCAGAATTTCATTATTTTTGCCGGTACTCGGTGTTAGAAACGCAAATAATTTTCTGTCACGAATTCACTAATAACCATTTCCCTTTCATTTACAGGGTAGGTAATTCCATGCCATACTTCGGTCTCCAGATGAACGTGAAAAACCTGGCCGGTAATGAGTTCCTCAACTTCTTCCTGATGTCCCTGGTGGAAGTACCTGCCCATTTTGCCACGTGGATTTTCATGGAACGAGTCGGAAGACGATGGTGTTCCGTGTTTGCCTTCTGTGTCTCGACAACTGCCTGCTTGTTGCCAGTTCTTTTCCCTCCAGGTAGTGTATAGCGAACTTCAAATTATATTTCCAGTTTGACATACATTTTTGATATAATATATAATCTTACGGTAGCCTTAACGAGATTCAATAAACTTAGGTTGTTAAAATAGGTGACCTCTGACTTATAAGACTTTTTCTTTAGTCTCTTGAGAGTCGTATAAGTCAGGGGTTAGTTTATTTAACGTTTAAAACAAGAATGTTTAGCAAGAAAGAAAAGTAAGTAAGATGTTTATTCAGCTGCAAAAATTTGACTAGACTCCAAAAGGAACATCTATAGGCTTTTGACGATTTTACGGTACATAAAATAATTCTTAATAATTATTACGAGGACTAAGTAAAAACAGATTCATTATCTTTAATTTCAAAATTGTTTGTTGTGTTGTTTCTTTAATTTTCGGATCCATAGTTTGTAAAAAAAGGGAGTTTTAGATAAGACGAAACATAATTAACAGTTACTTACAGACACATTACAGAATTGTTTAACAAAAATCATGATCACGTTTCATTGTCTTATCTCTGATGTGTTTTGATAGCGCTCAAAACTATTTTACTCCCTCATTTGGCGTTCGCTGAGGGGTGCTGTACGAAACTTTCGTATTTTGATAAAATTCTACAACTAGCAAGATCCCTTGTCTTTTTAATGCACGTTTGAGTAATAAAAATAATTTAAAATTGAAATCAGGTTGCAACATCCCCCAGCGTAAGGCGGAAGGATTCTTTCGTTATAAACGGGTGGTGTATCTACAGTAAAGTGAAATCACACTGAATTAATTATCCATCAAAATAAGCTCTCAATCTTATTCCTCCCTTATGTATTTTCAGTTAAATATATACGACCAACGATTGCGGAGAAAAAGGTCAGACAAGAACTTTACTATTGCATCCCCTATACAATAATAGGCTAAGGGCCGGTCTCACCAAAGTCGTTTAAGAGCTGACCGCGATTAACCCATGGCGCCAACCAATGGTGGGACGCAATTCTCCGTTTAAACAGAGATTAATCGCAGTTAGCCGTTAAACGACTTTGAAGAGACCGGCCCTTAGTTATCTGTCCGTCTGTCCTCGAATTTATGAAGCAGTTGGAACTGGAATGGATAGGGCTATCCATATTGGATTCTTAATGATTTAGGGTTAGCAAAATTCAAAGCTAGTCTTTAAAACGTTCGAAATCTACCCCTTCTCCCCTTTTCGAGCGTTTTATGCCATTATATCAAGCCCTATGTTCCTCGGTTAAGAGCAGGTGATTAAGTTTATCACATAATAAATAGGTAAAAATAGCATGTTTTCTAGCATTATGACGTCATTCCTTTAAACCTCTCCTTGAACCATTTCTTATTTTAAATTATTTAAATATCGTCTGCAT
>CM063497.1:19421800-19479300 GCA_032207245.1 Pardosa pseudoannulata
TTTTATTCTCATTGAAGACTTGTTACAAATAAAGTAATTCGTTCAAGTAATTTGTGACTAAACTTCTTAATTCACATTCTGGTGTCATTTTCATTCCACAGAATTCGCTATGATTGGTGTAATTGCCTCATTGTTTGCCAAAGCCAGTACCAGTTCCGCTTTCATGACGTTGTACCAACAGTCTCCGGAGTTGTTCCCAACAACCCTCAGAGGAGTAGGTATGGGACTCAGCAGCACCATCGGCACGGGATCCACATTGCTAGTACCCTATATTGTATACTTGGTAAGTCCATTTTTTCAGCATTTCAATAATTTGAACTTGTTTTCCATTCACTAAAAGACCCATATTTCTCTATGCAACCCCGGTTTGGGGGATCGGCGAAAAACACACATATTTAAAAGCTGCAAACATGCAGAACAAAACACTTTAATCGATTGGCAAGGCTTCATAGTATTATACCATTGAATCAGTCAGTGAATCATGACTATGTATCCTAAAATCCAAACTATTTGTCAAAATTATTTAAAATGTATGTTAACCTTTTATAGGAAGTTATATGTCTTAATAATAGAATGCTTTGACACTTGCTACTTACTATTTTAAAGAACGTGGAAGATGTATGTATAAAAATATAAATGTATAACACACACATATACACGAATGTTATGTATTTTTTATCCTAGCGTTATATTCAGGATATTAGATACTTCTAAAGAATTAATGTATAATGTATTAAAACTAAAGTTATTGTACATTTGTCCATAAAGTATATATATATATATATGTGTGTGTATATATATATATATACATATATATATGTATATATATATACACATATATATATACACACACATATATATAGGCATATATATATACATATACACACACATATATATATGCATATATATATATACACACACACATATATATATATACATATATATATATATACACATATATATATATATACACACACACATATATATATACATATATATACATATATATATATACATATATATATATATATATATATATATATATATATATATATATATATATATATATATATATATATATATATATATATATATACACACACATATATATATATACATATATATATATATATATATATATATATATATACATATATATATACATATATATATATATACATATATATACACATATATACATATATATATATATACACATACATATATATAGAGAGAGAGAGAGAGATAGATAGCTAGATTGATAGATATATAGATAAAATGGATAAATTTATAGACATTAGACAACTATAGATAAATCGATAGATTTATAAATAAATATTATTTTATAAAAGAATGGACTGAACTTGGAGTTGAAAATGATTGCAACAGGTATTGTAGTCTTGAAAGGTTAAAAATGAAACTAAAAGCAAAATTCGGATCTGAAAGATTAGAATTTAAAATAAAATAAAACTGACTAATTTAATTAAATTTATATGACTATGAAGCTTATATTACAAAGATCTAAATTTACTACTCATTTCTTTTACAAGTGTAATTTTAAAATGTGTATCAAAATAAGTATAACTACTTTATGTTATCATATGACATACGCAATATTCTCATAGCATTTATTCCTTTTTCCAGGCTAAATTTGGAACCTACATACCCTTCCTCATCTTCTCAGTCATCACGTTTATATCCGGAATATGCGCTTCCTTCCTTCCAGAAACCCTGAATAAAAAACTACCTCAGACGGTAACAGACGCCGAAAACTTCGAAAAGAACTTCAAGTTTTTCTCCTGTTCGCAGTAAGACTCGTTTATTGTTCTTTCACTAGCATATAACCCATCATATGACGGGTTCAGTAAAATATTTCATTTTCCAGAATTGTAAAGTACCCTATGAGGCAGGTAAAGAAATGGTTTGGTTTTGGCTGAGAATTATCTGGTACACGCTCAATAATTTGTTTATCTTCATACTCCTCTAAAGTTTCCCGATACTGGGAATGCAGTTTAGAATCCCGTTGAATTCACTTAGATTATTCAAAGTTTTCTTATCTATGTCGAAATGATCGTTAAGCTCTTCCCAATTCTTTTTCCATAATAATTAATTGAAGTAAAGGAATAAAAATATCATTTCTACTACACCCTGGAAGTAGATAGAATTTATTGTTAATACTGGTAATAAAATTTTCGTTGCAACAAAAATAATCGATGATTCAATTTAAAATTAACACATATGTACCTAATCTATTATTTAATCTAAATATAAAAGAAAATTATTTCTTTAATATCTAAGTTCAGTGATAAAACGTATGAAAATAATGCAGACGATATTTAAATAATTTAAAATAAGAAATGATTCAATGAAATGGTTAAAGGAATGACATTACAATACTAGAAAAAAATGCTATTTTGGCTATTTATTATGTAATAAATTGATAAATTAAATTGCCTGCTCTTAACTGGGGAAAATAGTTCTTGAAAGAATGTCATTAAACGCTCGAAAAGGGGTGAATTTCGAACGTTAAAAAGACGACAGTATTTTTTGCTGGGATATGAAGCCTATTTATGGGAATTTATTTTAGAATCGGATCTGTAGTTTAGGAGAAGTTGAACTTTACTCGCTTTGAATTTTGATAATGAATTCAATGTGGATGCCTCTATTCATTCCAGGTCCAACCGCTTCCTAAATTCGAGGACAGATGGACAGATAAATTAAGCAATCATTATATATGAGATTTATTTGAGGCACAGTTGTGTTACGAATTTCGCAAGTTGGCATGTTTTTTTTTTGCCGTATACTGTGTATTATAATGGGTAAATCATGTATTTGGCGAGATATTGGCTCATTGGCGATGTTTTTGGCGACTAATTTTTGGCGCCATGTTTGGCGATATATCGCCAAATTTGGTGACTTGGCGACCATTTGTACCTAGTACTTTCTAGAATATTCCAGTTTCTCCCGAGGATATAAATACTGGGGGCTGATCCTGATCGAGTTGAGTTAGCTGAGAAATTTGTAGAGGTAAAGACCTACGTTGTTTGGCGCTAAGAGTTTTAGTGAACTATCGCCTGTGCTAGCCAGTTCCCGCGGTGTTGGCTGCTGTATTCGTGTTTTCCCTGCATTACGAATAAAGTGCTGTTATTTTTGCTGTCTTAATTCAAAGTCTACTCAATCCACGAACGCTATGCTTCATGAATGGTAACTGTTGTAATATAGACACCACATCCCACCAGTGTTAAAACTGAGACGATTGCACTGAGCATGCTCATGCCCCCATACGTAATGCATAAGCGAAGGGATGTAAACTTTAATTGCAAATTTCAGCTAATTAAGGCTAACTGTTTTAATAAACTCAACGTTTGCATAATTATAAACAAGTATCTTTTATTTAAGATCAAAATGAGAAAGATTGATCCAGTAGTTTCTTCTCGCAGATTGTCGGAAAAACACACCTAGCGTTTTAAATATATAAATACTAGCATATAGCCCGTCATATGACGGGATCAGTAAAATTTTTAATTTTCCGAAATTGTAAAGTACCCTATGTAGCAGGTAAAAAATTGGATTGTTTGTTTTTTGGCTGAGAATTATCTGGTACACGCTCAATAATTTGTTTATCTTTACTGATCGCATGTTAGTTGCCAACTTTAATTTATCTTGTCATATTACATGATAGAATGGACAGCAGAGGTTTTAATATTGACAGTGATTATTTAGCGGTATATATGAATGGTGTGCAAAATGGAGCTAATCGATCGCAAACCGTGTGGTTATGTATAAAAAGCAAACACACAAACGAACAAACTAACAGACTTCTTAAATTTTCAAAAATATATAACTTAAACGATAGATTTATATTAGTCCTTAAAATAGACTCCTAGACTTTTATGAAAAAAATTTGTTGTTAATACCGGTGATAAAATGTTCATTGCTACAAAAAAATAATAGAGGATTCAATTTAAAATGATCACATATGTACCTAATCTATTATTTAAGCCAAATATAAAAGAAAATTATTGACGTCATATCTAAGTTCAGTGATAAAACGGATGAAAATAATGCAGACGATATTTAAATAATTTAAAATAAGAAATTATTCAGGTAAAAAAATGGTTTGTTTTTTGGCTGAGAATTATCTGGTACACGCTCAATAATTTGTTTATCTTTACTGATCGCATGTTAGTTGCCAACTTTAATTTATCTTTTCATATTACATGATAAAATGTACAGCAGAGGTTTTAATATTGACAGTGATCATTTAGCGGTATATATGAATGGTGTGCAAAATGGAGCGAATCGATTGCAAACCGTGTGGTTATGTATAAAAAGCAAACACACAAACGAACAAACTAACAGACTTCTTAAATTTTCAAAAATATATAACTTAAACGATAGATTTATATTAGTCCTTAAAATAGACTCCTAGACTTTTATGAAAAAAATTTGTTGTTAATACCGGTGATAAAATGTTCATTGCTACAAAAAAATAATAGAGGATTCAATTTAAAATTATCACATATGTACCTAATCTATTATTTAAGCCAAATATAAAAGAAAATTATTGACGTCATATCTAAGTTCAGTGATAAAACGGATGAAAATAATGCAGACGATATTTAAATAATTTAAAATAAGAAATTATTCAGGTAAAAAAATGGTTTGTTTTTAGCTCAGAATTATCTGGTACACGGTCAATAATTTGTTTATCTTTACTGATCGCATGTTAGTTGCCAACTTTAATTTATCTTGTCATATTACATGATAGAATGGACAGCAGAGGTTTTAATATTGACAGTGATTATTTAGCGGTATATATGAATGGTGTGCAAAATGGAGCTAATCGATCGCAAACCGTGTGGTTATGTATAAAAAGCAAACACACAAACGAACAAACTAACAGACTTCTTAAATTTTCAAAAATATATAACTTAAACGATAGATATATATTAGTCCATGAAATAGACTCCTAGACTTTTATGAAAAAAAATTTGTTGTTAATACCGGTGATAAAATGTTCATCGCAACAAAAAAATAATCGATGATTCAATTTAAAATGATCACATATGTACCTAATCTATTATTTAAACCAAATATAAAAGAAAATTATTGACGTCATATCTAAGTTCAGTGATAAAACGGATGAAAATAATGCAGACGATATTTAAATAATTTAAAATAAGAAATTATTCAGGTAAAAAAATGGTTTGTCTTTTGGCTGAGAATTATCTGGTACACGCTCAATAATTTGTTTATCTTTACTGCTCGCATGTTAGTTGACAGTTTTAATTTATCTTGTCATCTTACGTGATAAGATGAACAACAGAGGTTTTAATATTGACAATGATTATTTGGAAGTATATATGAATGATGTCCAAAATGGATCGAATCGATTGCAAACCGTGTGGTTTTGTATAAAAAACACACAAACGAACAAACTAACAGGCTTCTTAAATTTTCAAAAATATATAACTTAAACGTTGGATATTTATTAGTCCGTGAAATAGACTCCTAGACTTTTTATGAAAAGAATTTGTTGTTAATACCACTGATACAATTTTCATTGCAACAAAAAATAATCGATGATTCAATTTAAAATTATCATATATGTACCTAATTTATTATTTAAGCCAAATATAAAAGAAAATTATTTATGTCACATCTAAGTTCCTGAATAAAACGTATGAAATGACTTGGAACTTGATTCATTGGACCCGCATGTCAACTGACTTACAAAGGGAAAAGTTACTTGTATGGTTTGGTTTGTTTAGGTTTGGAGCTCTACGGTCTACTTTTTTTGCAATACAAGGACTAATGAGACCGGGACCTACTGCTTAAAGCCGATTCCGAACGGCTACGAACCCAAAAACTCCGGTACCGAATATCAGCGCCAAAACCCTTTGGCCACCGTTCGGCGTGAAATTTTATGCGCGTTAGATACAAGATATGATTTTTAGCCATTTTTTCTTGTAGAATATACAGTGCGTGTTACACACGTAAGGTAATACAGTATTCGAGGTCACGTTTGCCTATAACCGATTAGGATAACCGATTAAGAGTACAAAGGACCTTGAATCTCAGCTTTTAAAATATTCATTCAAGTTTCAACTTCATTCTTATAATCAGCACGCATAATACTGTTGCATAAAACATACGGCACAGAAATCGACGTGAAAAGAATTTTTAATTACAATAAAAAATAATTTGTAGATGGGGAGTCGTCCAGCAACATTCATCAAAAGTAATCATACTGCTCTGCTTGTCTGTCTAAGTCTAAATTTTTTTCACAGAAGTTTAACACGTGCTAGACACGGGTGTGACAAAATGGGTTGGAAGAGGAATACCGCACGGGCGCGAATTTTAATGAATTAAAATTTGAGTGATAAAGCAATTCAGATTTCTATAGTACCCTGATGGATAACATCAATTGTTACTTAACTTCTTCAGAACTTACAAATAAGATGTCAAACTCGTGGCCCATAGGACAGGTTCTGTAGCCAACCGATGTAACTACATATAACAGTAATGTTAATAACAATTTTATAACTGAAATTTTAATTTTCTTGCAACGCTATTGGTCATCTTTGTATTTCTTAATCTCCTAAATACAATTGCTGAGTATGCCCGTACGTTTTCATAGACAGGTGGGACCATCAATGGATTAAAATTTGAGTGATAAAGAAGTTCCGTTTTCTACAATACATTTGATGCATTATAGCAATTGTTATTCAATTACCCCTTCAGATCCTAGAACAAAGATGTCAAATTTGTGCAACCTTGGATATGTTGAGGATTATCCA
The DNA here is from genome assembly GCA_032207245.1 of Pardosa pseudoannulata. Taxonomy (NCBI): domain Eukaryota; kingdom Metazoa; phylum Arthropoda; class Arachnida; order Araneae; family Lycosidae; genus Pardosa; species Pardosa pseudoannulata. The sequence continues at coordinate 19,428,604 of CM063497.1, forward strand.
CTATAACGGTATATAGCAAAATTATTAATAAAAATAATATAAATGAATTTTAATTTTCATCATCTTTGTATTTCTTAATCTCCCACATACAATTGCTGATCATGCACGTATGTTTTCATAGACAGGTGCGACCATTTATGAATTGAAATTTGAGTGATAAAGCAATTCCGTTTCCTACAATACACAGATGAATAACATCAATTGTTACCTGACTTCTTCAGATCTTAGAAATAAGATATCAAAATCGTGACCCACAGGGGATGTTTTTATGGCCTACCTGGTGTAACGACATATAACAATAATGTTAATAACAATTTTATAACAAACTTTAATTTTCGTACAACTTTATTCTTCACCTTTGACTTTCTTAATCTCCTACATACAATTGCTGAGTATGCACGTATGTTTCCATAGACAGGTGCTGCAATTAATGGATTAAAATTTGAGTGATAAAGCAGTTCCGTTTACTACAATACACAGATGTATAACATCAATTGTTACTTAGCTACTTCTTCAGATCTTACAAATAAGATGTCAAACATATAAGTTTCTATAATCTGTTAGAAAATAATTTTGATTAAAAAAAAGAATATATGATAAAACTTAGTCATTCTATAACATTCCTTAAAATTGCTCCGAGTGCTCCCAATTGCTCCTAGGAGTTTAAATTAAGACAAACTTTCAGAGAATTGCAAGGGACAAAATACCTCCGTAAAGACACTTTTCACTTCAGATTGATATTCCTGGATAAAACTATGCAGTTTTAAGGTACAAGGGAAGTTAGATCTCATTTTTTAAATTTTGAAATTTTAACGATATTTTTATAGTGAGAATATATAAGGTTGTTGCAAATATGTCAAACTTGTGCAAAAAATTATTAATATAAATTATATAACTGTATTTTAATATTCTTGCAAAGCTATTGGTAATCTTTGTATTTTTTAATCTCCTACATACATTTTCTGAGTATGCAAGTATGTTTCATAAACAGGGGGGGGGACCATTAATGGATAAAAATTTTTGAGCGATAAAACAATCCTGTTTCCTACAATGCACAGATGGAAAACGTCAATTGTTACTCATCTATTTTTTCAGATCTTATAAATAGGATGTCAAACTCGTAGCCCACAGGAGATGTTTCTGTGGCTTACTCGATGTAACGGTATATAACAGTAATATAACAATTTTATAACTGGTTTTTATAACAATTTTTTAGACAAGTGCGACCATTAATGAATTAAAATTTGAGTGATAAAGCAATTCAGATTTCTACAATACACTGATGGATTACAGAAATTGTTACTTAATTACCCTTTCAGATCTAATAACAAAGATGTCAAACTTGTGGCCATAGAGGATATTTTTGTGGACTATAACGGTATATAGGAAAATATTAATAAAATTCTTATAACTAAATTTTAAATTTCTTGCAACACTCTTATCTTCTTATTTCTAAATCTCACACATACAATCGATGAGTATGTACGTATGTTTTCATATACTAAACAGGAAATTCGTCAATGGACAAACAATCGGGAATATTATTACTTGTATGACATTATAATCTGTATTTTCCATGTAATAAGATATTTTTTCTTTCCTTAACCGATTGAGTGCTGAAGAGATTTCTGATATATATGCTGATAGTGCGGATTGAAATGAGTAGTAATTTTTTTGGAGAACAATAGAAATGGTTATAATTAACATTAATTATTATATAACAAGTAATTTTTACCAGCAAAAATATTATTTGTTCTCATTTATTACAAGAATGTTTTGCTGCACAAATTCCATGAATTCCTTTTTTACATATAGCGCAAATTAAGTTGGATCGTCTAATTCCATTACCATTTTTTTACTGCATACATCCCATTGTCGCAAGTTTCGCCCAGGAAATTTTTCTAAAGAAAACTTTGTACTTATTGGTAGTCTTCCTGTGGCATTTTTGCTTGCTAACCATTCCTCCTCTATAGCATCAATAATGATCAGTATAACACTTGTTGAGAAGAAAAAACAGTTTCTAATTTCTAATTTCTATACAACAACGAAAAGGTTTTTTTTTAACTACAAATGTAAATAAATAAATAAAACACTTTCATTTTGTTTACCGTACCACAATCCGAGGCTCTACTGCGTTACTACTTACCACTGAATTTTATTTTAATTATTATTTTATTAAAAATTGAGTAAAATGAATACACACTACGATTGATATGAATTCAACTGCTCTCAATAGATGCAAAAAATTATACTAACCAAGAACAACGTCTCCGCATTTTCGGTACAAAACCAGAGAAGCGCTTCTCCGCATTTTTGGCACATAACACGCGAAGCGTCATTGCCCTTCGCCGCACTCAAACGGTTAAAGTAGATACGTGACCTTTAAACCTTCAAGAATTCAATTTTTAAATTTTTAGATTTTAAAAATCTCTGAGCAGTTCTGAATCATTTAAAAATTAACCCAGTGAATTACTGAAATTAGAAACTGTAAAATTATACATTTTTTCCATACAATATCATAGTTTATAAGTAAATTATAAAAACTTCAAATGCATTTTACTGTAAATGATGTTTTTTCAACCTGAGCGCACTCTAAATAAAAGCTATTGCACATATTGATTTTAAATTTTCGCAGCCAATAAAATACAGATCTACCAGGAAACTACTTTTTTTAGTTATTGTTTATTTCATTTAATAATTATAGCATTCGGAATGAAATTTTTAAACATTATTTTATTTTATTTTTGAAAATTCAAATCCCTGGTGTAATATTTATGACATTTTTTAAAAAATTTAAAGAGTGGGAAAATTATACCTGTGATTAATGTTTACAAAAGAAAAAAATATTTTAATAAAATTTCCTTTATGTTGTGTAAATCTACGTACGTAGTACCAGAAAATTTTAAAATTTTTGAAATAATATCTCACTTTTTACTTTATAAAAAAATTCTTATTATTTAGAACCAAAGTAAATTCAGCAAAACTAATTAAATAGAAATAGAGGAAAATGGCTGAAAATGCCATGTATTTTTTTTTTTTTTTGTTGTTGTTAAAAAGTATATAATAAAGCTAATAACAAGAAAAAAAATCTTCTATTTAAAGTTCCTGAGGGATGAAAAAATCTTCGATCTTAAAAACGTCTATTGAGTTTGAAATCATCACACATATTCAATTATTGATTGTCAGAAAAACTCGATTCAGCCTTGCGTCAGTTTTGAAAATATTAATTCTTTGTCCATTTTTTATTTGAGAAACTAACTCTCTTCAGCCTTGCGTCAGTTTTGAGAAAAAAAAAAGTTATTTTTATCAATAACAGTTCTCCGATGGAGTCAGAAATTATCACAGATATTTTTTAATTGACGGTCAAATGAACTAACTCCCTTCAGCCTTGCGTCAGTTTTGAGAAAAAAAATTATTTTTAATAAATAACAATTCTCCGATGGAGTCAGAAATTATCACAGATATTTTGTAATTGACGGTCAAATCAACTCCATTCAACCTTGCTTCAGTTTTGAGAAAACAAATATTTTTAAACAATAACAATTCTTTGATGGAGTCAGAAATTATCACAGATATTTTATATTTGATGCTCAAATGAACTCCATTCAGCCTTGCGTCAATCTTGATAAAATAACAGCGGAAAAGATTTCTTCTAAGAGAATCGAAGGACAGTGGCAAAGATAAGATGCTAAGTTTCAAGGGGAAAAAACATTGATTCATTGAGCTAATTTGTTCTGACATAACTTAATTAAAAAAATTAATATTAGCCCCTTATTTTAGTATACTCTACTATTCGAAGAAACAGTTCTATCGCATAAATTTTTTTAGTAGTTTTCGCATTTCTTTTAACAAGGATAGGGTACATTTATCAAAAAGGCAGTCTCAATCAAAGGATAGAGCACTTTTTATTCAATAAAAGATACTTTCTGTACGTTAAATGTAACTATTTGTCCAGTAAAGCATACATTATGTATAAAAAAGGATTTAGCTAGATCTTTACGAGTTTCACATAAAATAATTTCACCCTAATTAACCCTTAGCGTGAACGCTCGAGTTAACTCGAGTACACTACACTGGCCAAACTGTGAACACTCGAGATAATTCGAGCGGCATTGTACTTTGTGTTGCTATAATCTTTCATACTCGAATGCAATCGAGAATTGGGAACTACTTTAATATACCCCCAAATCGGAAATTTGGCGACTTTTTTTTCTCGCCAAGCAAAATACCTGTTTTTTGGCGCCTTTATTTTCTCGCCAAGATGGATTCTCGCTAAATACAAATAATTAATACATAAAAAAATGGAATCATTAAATACAAAAAAAAAGAATACCTAAAAAATACAATAAATACAAAAAAAAATACAAATAAATGACACTGAATAACATATTATTTGCAATTTACACAAAAGTTTTAACAAATACAATTGAAAATACTTGTCGGCAATCTAATAAAAAGAATTATTTATACCGAAATTTTGAATTCCTCCCAATTAACAATACCTGGCCTTCCAACAGTCGACGAAAATGAAGCACAACTATCAATTTTCCGACTCAAAATTCCCTGAAACTTTTCAACAACACTATATACAGTAGGCATATTGAAAGCTAAAAGATAAAAATAATTAATAGAAAAAAAATATAATTGGAAAATACAACCAGATTTGCAGCAAAATACAGCAAGTCAGAAATCCGCTTGATCACTTCACAAAGAAATGGCGAATGAATGAAATGGCGGTAAAACATATATGAAATCCAAAAATTGTTGCCACAAAACTTTAAAAAAAAACTCAAAAAATGGTACAAAATACAAGAAAATACTAAATTTGGCAACAGCAAAAACCTAAAAGCTGAAAAAACCTAAATTGGCAACACCAACAACCCTAAAAAGTCCGTAGGAAGTGCCAGATTTGGCGCGTAATTTTTTGGGGGGTATATCAAAGTTGTACCGAGAACTGAAAATAACAATGTGAAAATAACAATGCAAAAAAAACAATCGTTTTATTGATATTTATCATTTACATGGGATTGTAAGCTATAACACTTACTTATTCAAGTAGAAAATATATGTATTTTTTCTACTTATCACTTACGACTTATCTTTTCCTTGTGAGCCGCTTTCCGACAGCGTATTCATATTCAGATTCTGATTCGATCATTTTTCAATATATATTTCCCTAAAATATAATGTAAAATAAAATATAATTGTTAACTATTTTATTACTAAGCTCTGGCTGTAAAGACATCCTTGACGCGAGGCGTCACTTTATATACTTGAGATATGAAACATAAAGGCTTCATATTTGATACACACGCATCAAGGGATGACACATCATACTGCCAATTGGTAGATTGCATACCAATTGAACAATATTCTCTCTTTACAATAATAATAATAGTCTAAAAATTAGAAATCATACCAATTGTATAAATATCCAATATACTCAAATTTTGATTATTTTCGTATTTTTGTAATTTTCTTGGCAAGACAACGTTCTAAATTGTGTTTTTTGCATTAAAAAAATTGATTATTTTTGGTATTGATACTTTTTGAAAAAAAAACTGTGCATTAAGGGGTTAAAATCCTAATTAAGGTCGAAAAAAAATGTATTTCTTTTACTTGTATGTACTCTGTATTCAGCAGTAGGTCCCGGTTTTTAGCTGTCGTGTAGCAAAATAGAGCGCTCCAAAAGAAACCAAACCAAAATGCTGTATTGAGTTAGATAGAAAATCTAACAGATTTTTTAAAAATATTAAATAAAACGTGCTACATGATTTTTTTTTATTTTTTATTGAAAGGAAACCTATATTTTATACACAAAAAAAATCAACCCTTGTTATATGTTTTATGAGTGTCATATTTACTGATTTAATTTTAGTAATTATTATAAAGAAAAGAATTTATTCTATTTATAGTAAAAAATACAAACTATATGCTAGTAATTTAACCAATAAATCAAATGCAAAAACTGCTTTAAACGACAATCTAACTGATATTTTTTCAGTAAATTCTAAAAACAAAAATGTGTGATACTGTCCTATATTCTGCTAGTGTTCGTAATTGGAGAGTTGCGGGTTTGGAACCCTAGCCGACCTAAGATACACTGTGTTCGTTAAAGGTGACTGGAGCACGTAAAATAGGTTCGTGGTCATAATGTCGTACATGTTCTCAATCAATAGCTATGGGGGTGGCAGACCAAGACTATGGGTTTTTCTGCTTGGTCCCTGCTTGAATATTACGAGAACATGTTATTTGTTAGAGAAAATGAAAATTTGAAAATACTTAACCTCTAGACATGTTTTTTAAAAATTTGCATTATTACCACTGCTAGTCGTGAGCATGGAAAAAATGTGAATGGAAGTTGCCCCAAAAAAAACATTGCTATAGCCGTTTTATAAAGTTGTCTAATTATCTGGATTTTTTGTTGATCGTATCGGTCTCGTTCTTGATCGATCGATCCGGATAATCGATAATCTACTATATATGCTTTCAATTCATGTTCTTAAATTCGTTTCTTTTTACAGGCACAAAGAACCCGAATCGGAGGAAGAGGTTGTTCAAAACAGTTGGACGCCTGCAACTTTGTCAGCGGCAGATTTATCCTCTTCATTTAAGAATGTGGTTGTCGAAGAACCGTCTACGGGGGTCCCAGTTTTAGTAAAAAGGAGCTCCGTGTCTTCCATAACTGAAGCTGTCAACCCTGCTGTCTAAAAGAATTTATTGCTGTACGTTGTTGACTATCTATGAACTGAATCTACATGAGCCCTCTTACAACGCCGAGATCTTATAAGATAAATGGCGAATCGTGGTATTCCACGAATAAAGAGAAAAGTAGAAGTACAGCCTCACAGCCAAGAAGGCCAGGTTCGGTGCATAAAAGTCCATAGAGGCGATATCAAAATGACACTGTACCATTTCTGACTGTCCTTTCTGGCAGTCTTTGGACAATGGAGAACGTTCAGCAATCGATTTCAAGAGATGTATCAAGATAAATTCTATACATTAAGGAGTGGACCTCCTAATGACTTTAAAAAAACTCTAAGTACTATTTTATTGTTGCAATCACTTAAAAACAATATTGTCATATTCTTCTACATTAGTGAACATTAGTGATGGTGCACAGAAAAAAAATCAACATATACATCAAAAACATTTTGTTTTATCTAAGACTGAATGAGGTATGTAGAAGAAGTCTTCGTGCCATGAACATTTAAAACATATTTTAACACATTCGGGATTGGCAGTTATTTTGCCTTTCTAATACTGAATACCGGCGAAAGTGATGAAATTATGAAGGTGATTGTCGAAAACTTATGGCAAGGATAAAAGTTCCATTTTCAAAATTTGCTTACATTTGCTGTCAAAGAATTCTAGTCGTATTCTGTCTAATCATATTGCCATTTCTTCTTTTCTAACTGGATAAATAAAATTGTCTAAAATTATAATATTCAACAGGAAACTACAGTTTCGATTAAAATTTTTGTAAAAGTTTAACTATAAATTTAAACATTTCTACCATAGATGCAGACGAATGATGCTATATCCACAACAAAATTATTATTGTTCCTGTAATGCATCTAGTTATTCTCGAAAGTTAAACAGGTATGCAAGTATATTTAGAATAATATTTCAACGCACAAGAAAAATGATGAAAAACTGATATTTTTGATAAAAAAAGATTGTAATTTTTTCTAAATTAGCTCTTTGGAGACGGAAGTATGAAAAATAATTCTCATACCGAAGTACAACTCTCCTAATGTCAAACAGGAGGAGAAAAGCTAGCAAGAGTATAGTAAAAAACTGAAAGTTGTTGGATGAATGTGTTTATATGTACAAAATGTATATATGTTCTTTATTAAGTCGTTTAATAAATCTAAGCTGATACGTAAAAGGAGTATTGTATATCGTCACACCTCCTGAGTTCAACCCTTTCTGAGACCATAGTAAATATACTTACCACCAAAGTCACTATTTTAGAAGATCTATTGTAAACCATTTTACCACCTCTCATATCTGCCATTTGTTAATAACTTTGTAATAAAAAAATTTGATAAAAGTCTCATAACATGGTTTTACTTTTAAAGGTTAACTTTGTATGAAGACAACATAACAAAGACAAATTCTTTTGCACTTAACCATTAATTTAATTACTAGAAGATAAAAATTTTATGTCGGAATATAGCATAAAAAACAAACCTAACGTAAGCAAGACACAAATATAAAACTAAAGTAAGTAGACAGCTGTTTCATTTTAACTTTTACAAGCCACTGAGTGCTCTTACGTTGAAAGCATTGCTCGCTTAAAGCAAATGAACAGCTGTTTGCGTACTTTCTCCATTCAAGTCTCGCTTAAATTGGCTTTTCATTTTACAACATAAAGCTAACGTTAATCACAAATAGAAGAAGTACGTAGCTAACTGTTTTGTTTATGGCTCAGTCTGCTTCAGCAAGCTGCTGGAGGATCTCGCATAAAAAAAGTTGCTCGCTCGAAACAAAGGAACAGCTATTTGCGTTTTCTCTCTATTTGTGACTTGCTTAGGTTGACTCTACATTTTATAGCATAAAATGCAAAGCTAACGTAAGGCTCGGATAGAAAGAAAAAGTGAGCAGATAGTTGTTTCGTTTTGGCTCAGTCTATTTTTATAATCCACTGAGTACTCTCGCATTGAGAATATTGCTCGCTCGAAGCAATGAAACAGCTGTCTCCGTACTTTTCCATTTGTACTTACGTTGGTTTTGCATTTATGATATATTAATTTCATTCATTTTCATAAAATATTTTTAGATTGTAGTATTTACAAAATATGCTTGTGCAATGTAACATAAAAAGAAATAAGAATTATAAAATGTCTTATCTTTCAAAGACATCTAGTAAGTAGTTCGATTTTTCTCATACCCGGATAGAAACAGTCGCACTTAAAGAACGACATTATTTCACATGCATATCCTCCAACTGTAGTTCAAAAGAGTCAAATGAAAGAGTTGTCATTGCGAACATGCTAGTCTCAGGCAACAAATTTAACTTGCAGAAAACTTGTAGAAGTCTTGCTTTGCAAGCTTACAAACTTGCAGCAAGTTCAGCATGACAAATTTGCAAGTTTAAAACAAGACTTCAGCAAAGCTAAGAATTTTCGCTTGCTTCAAGATTGTCATGACAAAGTTGACACAGTTTTGCAGCAAAATAGAGCTGCAAAAGAGTGTCGCTTTATGTTCCGTCTAACTTGCAGGAGTTTGCTGCAAGTTTGTCGCGTCAAATTTGTTATGACAAGATATTATCCAGAAAAAATGAAACTGTAGCTCAAAAGAGTCGCATGAAAGGGTTGTCATTGTGAACACGCCAGTCCCAAATAGCAAATTTAGTTTGAAGCAAACTTGTAGCAGTCTTGCTTTGCAAGCCTGCAAACTTGCAGCAAGTTCAACATGACAAATCTGCAAGTTTCGAAGAAGACTGCAGCAAGAATTTTTGCTTCCTTCAATGTTGTCATGAAAACGTTGCCACAATTTTGCAGCAAAATAGCGTTGCAAAGGAATGGTAGCTTTATGTTCCGTCTAACTTCCAGGAGTTTTGCTGCAAGTTTGTCGCGTCAAATTTGTTATGACAAGATATTATCCAGAAAAAAATGAAACTGTAGCTCAAAAGAGTCGCATGAAAGGGTTGTCATTGTGAACGCGCCAGTCCCAAATGGCAAATTTAGTTTTCAGCAAACTTGTAGCAGTCTTGTTTTGAAAGTCTGCAAACTTGCAGCAAGTTCAGTATGACAAGTCTGCAGCAAATCTACGAATTTTCGCTTGCTTCAAGGTTGTCATGACAAGGTTGCCACAGTTTTGCAGCAAAATTGCGTTGCAAAGGAGTGATCGCTTTATGTTCCGTCGAACTTGCAGTAGTTTTGCTGCAAGTTTGTCGAGTCACATATGTTATGACAAGATATTAACCAGAAAAAAGCAAACTTACTGCAAGTATGCATGCTATGTGGGATATTCTCTTAATTTATTTGATAAGTCAATCTACATATGCCCTTACATCCATACACAAAATTTCACTGAGTTGTAAAGAACAGTTTGTAAGATAGCATGCACAATCTAAAAAAATATGAAATCTAAGAAAAAAATATTTTTTTTTTAAGTTTCAATGATGTAAGGACGTGTCACATATTCCGCGTAATTTAATTAGCTATATCTGTCGCTCCTTTCAAGATATGGCAGAAGTAATGGTATCAAAATGTGCTGACAAGTTTGCAGTTTAACATATATAAAAAAATAGAAAACCGGAATGTTCGAGATTTAATATTCTAGAGACCTTTCAGGAGTTTAAAATAAGAAAAACCTTGAGACAACTGCGGGGGACAAAATATTTTTGTAAAGACACTTTTTATGTCAGATTGATATAGAAATAATATTCCTGGGTGAAACTGCAATTTTAAGGTATAAGGGACGTTGGATCTTAGTTTTTGAACATTTTTGCAATATTCTTGCAGTGAGAATATAAAATGTTGTTGAATGAAACATATAAGACTCTAAAATCTCTTAGAAAATAATTTTTGACTAAAATACGAGAATATATGATAAAACTTAGTCATTCTATAACATTCCTTAAAATTGTTCAGAGTGCTCCCAATTGCTCCTAGGAGTTTAAATTAAGACAAAACTTGAGATAGCTGTGGTGGACAAAATATTATTGTAAAGACACTTTTTATGTCAGATTAATAGTCCTGGATAAAATTATGTGGTTTTGAGGTACAAGGCAAGCTGGATCTCATTTTTTTTTTTAATTTTTAATTTTAACTATATTTTTATACTGAGAATATATAAGTTGTTAAATAGCACATATAAGACTCAAATCTATTAGAAACTGATATTTGACCATATACAGTACGAGAATGACACGAAATTGTACGAGATTGATAAAACTAAGTCATCGTATAATATTCCTCAAAAATGCTACTAATGTTCCTAATTGCTTCTGGGAGTTTCAAATAAGACAAACCTTGCGACAACTATGGAGGGCAAAACATTTTCGTAAAGACACTTTTTATGTCAGATTCATATTCCTGGATAACACTATGCAGTTTTAATGAACAATTTTAATGGTTGCAGTTTTAATGAACGCTGTATCTCATTTTTTAAATTTTTAAATTTTAAAGATATTTTTATAGTAAAAATATATACAGTTGTTGAATAAAATATATAAGACTCTAAAATCTCTTAGAAAATAATTTTTGATTAAACTATGCAATTTTAAGATACACGGGACTTTGGATCTCAGTTTTTAAGCATTTTAAATTTTAACGATATTCTTATAGTGAGAATATATAAGGTTGTTGAATAAAACATATAAGACTCTAAAATCTGTTAGAAAATAGTTTTTGACTAAAATACGAGAATATTTGATAAAACTAAGTGTTTCTATAACAATCCTTAAAATTGCTCCTAGTGTTTCTGATTGCTCTTAGGAGTTTGAAATAAGACAGATCTTGAGACAATTGTAACGTACAAAATACTTTCATAAAGACAATTTTTATGTCCGAAAGATATTCCTGGATAAAAGTATGCAGTTTTAAGGTACAAGGAACATTGGATCTCATTTTTTAAATTTTTAAATCTTAACGATATTGTTATCGTAAGAATATAAAATGTTGTTGAGTGAAACATATAAGAATCTAAAACCTATTAGAAAATAGTAAGAATATAAAATGTTGTTGAGTGAAACATATAAGAATCTAAAACCTATTAGAAAATAGTAAGAATATAAAATGTTGTTGAGTGAAACATATAAGAATCTACAACCTATTAGAAAATAATTTTTGACTACAATACCAGAATATTTGATAAAACTGGATAGCTCTAAAACATTCCTTAAAATTGTTCCCAGCGCTCCTAATTGCACCTATGAGTTTAAAATAAGATAAACCTTGAGACAACTGCAAGGGACAAAATATTTTCATAAAGACACTTTTCTTATGTCAGAATGACGTAGAACGGATATTCCTGGATGAAACTCTTTGCAATTATAGTGTACAGGGGATGTTGGATCTCAGTTTTAAAAGTTTTATATTTTAACGATATTCTTATATTAAAAATATATAATGTTGTTTAATGAAAGATATAAGACTCTAAAATGTATCTGGAAATAGTTTTTGACTACAGTACGAGAATATTTGATAAAACTGAGTCGGTCTATAAAATTCCTTAAAATTGCTCCTAGTGCTCCCGATTGCTCTTGGGAATTTAAAATAAGATAAACCTTGAGACAGCTACGAGGGACAAAATACCTTCATAAAGACACTTTTCATGCCAGATTGATATTCCTGGATAACACTATGCAGTTTAAATGTACCTGTGACGTTGAATCTCATTATTAAAATTTTTAAATTTTAACGATATTCATATAGTGAAAATATATAATGTTGTTAATCGTCCTATAATATTCCTTAAAATTGTTCTTAGTACTCCTAATTGCTCCTAAGAGTTTAAAATAAGAGAAACCTTGTGCCACCTGGGGGGGTCGCAAAATATTTTCGTAAAGGCACTTTTTATGTCAGTACTGTTATGCCTCGATGAAACTAAGAAGTTTTAAGGTATAGGGGACATTGGATTTCATTTTTTAAATTTTTTAAATTTTAACGATATTGTTTTCGTGAGGATATAAAATGTTGTTGAATGAAACATATAAGAATATAAAACCTATTAGAAAATAGTTTTTTACTACAAAACCAGAATATGTGATAAAACTGAAAAATCCTAAAACATTTCTTTAAGTTGTTCCTAGTGTTCTTAATTCCACCTGGGAGTTTAAAATAAAACAAGTTTAAATATTTATTACTCTGTTATTTCTTCCAAACACTTAGTATCTACTACACAACCTTTATAAAATGGTTTTACGTTACAATTCTTTCTATATATAAGTGGACATCGTGCTAAGTTCTGTAGTAACAAGAGTGCAGTACCAAGGTATATAGTTTCAAACTACAATAGGTCCTATTGTATATTAAAGTAAAGACAACTCGCTATTAATAATATGGTTTTATCTTATATTTTCTATATACAGGTGCACATCGTAGGACCAAGGTACCCATCATAGGACAAAGTACAGTAAGTCCCTGTATATTAAACCAAATCAGCAATCATTCTATGACATTTAAATATTTCTTACCTTCTTATTCCTTTTAATACAAGTAGTATCTACTACTCGAACTTCGTAGAATGGTTTTATATTACAAATTTTTCTATAAACAGGTGAACATCGTGCCAAGTTCAAAAATACCAAGAATTGTAGAACCAAGGCACACATCATAGGACCAAGATACATATTGTCTCAAAGTACAATAAGTCCTCTTATAGATTAAACTAAAGACTACTTGAGATTCATAAAATGGTTTTATGTTACCACTTTTTTTATGCAGGTGGATATCGTTGGACCAAAGTACATACAGTTTCTGCAAAGTACAGTAGGTCGCTATATATTAAACTAAATCAGCAAACATTGTATGACATTTAAATACTTGTTACCTTCTTATTTCTTTTAAAACAAGTAGTATCTACTACTCAAACTTCGTAGAATAGTTTTATATTACAACTTTTTCTACATACAGGTGAACGTATTGCCAAGTTCTGAAATACCAAAAATTGTAGAACCAAGGTATATATAGTTTCAAAGTACAATAGGTCCTATTATATATTAAACCAAAAACTACTCGACCTTCATAAAATGGCTTTATGTAAGAACATTTTCTATATAAAGGTGAACATCGGAAGACCAAGGTACATATCATATGACCAGGGTACATCTAGTACAAAAGGTCTTCATATTTATTAAACTTAAGCAGCAAGCATGGCAACGTTAAACTAAAAAAATAAGCATTGTAAGACGTTTAAATATTTATTATTCTTATTTTTTTTTAAAACATGTAGTACCTACTACTCGAACCTTCATAAAAGGGTTTTATGATACAGCTTTTTTTATGCAGGTGTACATCGTAGGACCAATATACACATTGTAGAACCAAAGTACATGTAATCTCAAAGTACAATAAGTTCTTCTATATATTAAACTAAAGACTACTTAATCTTCATAAAATGGTTTTATGTAACCACTTTTTTATGCAGGTGGACACCGTAAGACCAAGGTACACATCGTAGAATTAAGGTACATGTATTCGAAGTACAATAGGACCTCCAATATATCAAACTTAAGCAGCAATCAATGTATTGCATTTAAATGTTTATTACCCTCTTATTTATTTTAAAACACATAGTATCTACTACTCGACCTTCATAAAATGGTTTTATGTTACAACTTCTTCTATATACAGCTAAAGATAAAAATAGTAAAAACACATTATTGCTGATGATGTTCATGAATGAGTTTCGAGTTCATTAAAAATATATCTGAGCGTGACTGTTTGTAATTCAAACAGCGTACAAATTGCTCTACTTGTATCCAGCAGTTACAAAACGTTGAGAATTGAGCGAGCTTCATTAATAGGTTGTGTAATATTGGAAATGCGCCAAGAGGAAATTAGAATGTTTCAGTTAATTTAAAAGATGGTATCAAATCAAATCAAATTCCATCTTAAAGTTTGGAATATTTAAGGATACCGGAAAAGGTTGCCTTTCTTCTGCAACGGAGTATAAAATTTTGCTTCTTAACACTTTATCGACTGGTCGTCGATTAATCGACGTTTGCTCCCCAGCGCTTACCGACCGATCGTCGATTAATCGACTTTTGATCTTTCTGTTAGATTTGGTTAGGTTAGATTGACAAGTAGCAAGCATTTCGCATTTCGCATTCTTTATTCAGATAATCGGTGCTTTTTTCTAAGCTTTAGCCCTTAGAAATGAATGGAAAGGATAGTCTCGGCGAGTTTTATCTCGACGACCTGTCAGATTGTCTTGACTGCCGCTCAGCAAGTAGTACTGATGGTGAAAGTGATAGTAGTAGTATAGCCATTCGAAAACGACGTCCTGTACCGCTAATATACAGTGATTCAGAAGACGAGGACAGGAATAATAATGTTGAAGACAACAATCATACATAGTCAACGAACGACAAGAGTATAATTTTGGAACCTTTCGAAAGCAGCTCTGGCGTAAAAATTATGCCAAGTTCCTCCGAAAGCGTAATGGATATTGTGAATTTATTCATTGGAAGTGACCTGATTGAGCCCTTCGTGAGGGAGTCTAATAGATAACATTATCAAATTGTAAAAAAAATATAGAATTACATCAAAAACGAAAAAATGGAAAGACGTCACGGTGCCTGAAATGAAGAAATTTTTGGGCCTGATCATTCTTATGGGACAAGTAAAGAAGGACGCTCACTACGATTATTGGTCTACAGACACATCTATAGAAACGCCGTTCTTCTCGAAGGTTATGAGCAGAAACAGATTTTTACAAATAATGCAAAGCTGGCATTTTTTTAATAATAACGATATTTCTCCCAATTCACATAGGCTGGAGAAGGTCCAGCCATTGATTATTTCAAGGAAAAATTTAAAAACGTATATAAACCAGATCAACAATTGTCTCTAGATGAATGATTAATTCCGTGGAGAGGTAGACTGTCAATCAAAACATATAATCCGGAAAAAATTACCGAAACCGAGCCGGTGTCTCGGATAATCTGCATCTGAGCGGACGGTGAAAGGACATAGTATGTTCGAACCGCTACCGATTGGTAAAGTGTTAAGAGAGACTAGGACATATAAATTGCATGTTTCACGATAGTTACACTAGTAAAGGATTCATTTATTGTTTTATATTGGTAGTATACATCACTCCTTCTTAGTAGTATACACTACCATTAAACCACTAAGAGTATATAGTTTACTAAGTGTTTACTATGTATACTAAGAGTATTTCTAACAGGCACACTACAGTATTTCGGTAGAACGAAATAGGACAATGTTATTTTTTTTCATTTACATGAACAGAAAATAACGTTTTATAAAAGAACCAAGATACCATTATGTTATGTATATGCTAGATGACTCTGTCAGAGCATTCCGGCTTGTGTGTAATTTCTCTTCTATTGTTCCAGTGTATATAGTTTTTGAAACATGTAAATAAACGTGTACAGCCTTTACACAGTCTCTGTTTTAATACACAACAATTTCCAAGACTAACAATTATCAAAGGCAGAACCAAATCAAATACGAGCATAATTACCATAACGACAATTAGTAGAACAGGAGGACACTAGTCCTTCTGTATGACTAGTATCCTGATAGGACTGACTACTATCCTCCACCACCATGGAAACCCTTAAAGTGGACATTGACTTTTTCTTAGGGAAGCAAGTGATAGGGATGAGCTAAGACACAATATAAACTAAATCATAGTTTGGGGTTTTGGTTTCGTATATTTTAACATGAAGATAGTATGAAAAAAACTGATGTTCCGAGGTATGATAGAATGATTTGAGAATGAGATATCTGACGAACGTATATTCTCCTTTATTGAATTGGACAATTTGATTCTTTAAATAAAACAGTCTTAAAGAAGTGACAAGGTTAAATGTTTCTATACCACACATGGAAAGAAACAAAACTGATGTTCCGAGATATGAGAGAATGACTTGAGAATGAGATGCCTGAAGAACGCTATCGTCTCCTTTATTGAATTGGACAATTTGATTCTTTAAATAAAATAGTCTTAAAAATGTGACAACATAAAAGGCTTTTATACCACACATGGTATGAAACAAAACTGATGTTCCGAGATATGAGAGAATGATTTGAGAATGAGATACCTGAAGAACGTTATCGTTTCCTTTATTGAATTGGACAATTAGATTCCTTGAATAAAATAGTCTAATAAAGTGGCATAGTAAAAGTCTTCTATACCACACATGGTATAAAACAAAACTGATGTTCCAAGGTATGAGAGAATGATTTGAGAATGAGATGCCGAACGAATACTAGCGTCTCCTTTATTGAATTGGACAATTAGATTATTTAAATAAAACAGTCTTAAAAAAGTGACAAGGTAAAAGGTTTCTATACCACACATGGTATGAAACAAAACTGATGTTCCGAGATATGAGAGAATGATTTGAGAATGATATACCTGTAAAACGTTATCGTCTCCTTTATTGAATTGGACAATTAGATTCTTTGAATAAAATAGTTTAATAAAGTAGCATAGTAAAAGTCTTCTATACCACACATGGTATAAAACAAAACTGATATTCCTAGGTATGTGAGAATGATTTGAGAATGAGATGCCTGACGAACCTTATCGTCTCCTTTATTGAATTGGACAACTTGATTCTTTAAATAAAATAATAGTCTTAAAAAGTGACAAGGTAAAAGGCTTCTATACCCCACATAGTATGAAGCAAAACTGATGTTCCGAGATATGAGAGAATGATTTGAGAATGAGATGCCTGACGAATACTATGGTCTCCTTTATTGAATTGGACAATTTGATTCTTTAAATAAAACAGTCTTAAAAAAGTGACAAGGTACATCTTTCTATACCACACATGGTATGAAACAAAACTGATGTTCCGAGATATGAGAGAATGATATACCTCACGAATCCTTTATTGTTTCAGACAATTTGATTTTCTAAATAAAACAGTCTAAAAATATGACAAAATAAAGAGTGTGTATACCACACGAAAACTGAATTTTTAAATCAATGTCACTTATAAACCTTTATATTAGAATAGAGATTCCTACATTGAGAAAGGATGGAGAATCATTTTTATGTAGATTATATGGGTTTAAGGATGATTTGAAAAAAAACTGTAACAAGTGGGACACTGAATACCTGAAAATAATAAACTTTAATTTAACTGGCAAACTAACCGTCAGACGTTCGCCATCCCAAGTATAAAGTATACACAATACCCCACCTCTTGTGATATAACTTCCTTCAGAAGAAATGTACTCGGAAAATGCTTTCATAAACAGATTCTCTTCACTTTACGACAGAATTCAGTTCCAACGAGTGTCTGTGTGAGAAAATATAGAAGCGTTATAAAATTATGAAGCAAAGTTTAAATTTGTTAAAAAAAAAACGTACATTTGTACATTTGTAAAATTTTTATTGCCGCATATTGAAGGGAATACTTTTTTGCCATTTTCTCACGGTTTTGGTCAGACGCAAAAAGTAAACTTCTAAAATACGTAAAATTTCTAAAATACGTATACGTAAATAACCTTTTAATACTTGTTATTAGTGTTACTAAGTTACAGTTAAAGCTAAAGAAGTTATACACAATTAAATCTATTAAGATACGTAAACATATGCACATAGACGGTCTAAAATACGTAACTCTTAAAGTATTAAAGATACAGAAAAGGCTTCTAAAATATGTAAATAGAAATACGTATACCTTCAAAAATACTACCGCATAATAACATTTGAAATGTGAAAGATACAAACGAAGTTTCTAAAATATGTAAATAAAAATGGATATACGTTCTAAAATACGTATGGTTATTAACTTATAAAATATTAAAGATACAAAGCTTCTAAAATATGCAAATAAAAATACGTATAAGTTCAAAAATATGTATACGTAATTATCATTTAAAGCATTAAAGATAAGTTTGTCATACAATCATCGATGAACTCGAATGATACTTTGAGCCAATAAAAAAAATCTGATATTATGATTATATTTGGGGTATTATCTTCACTTAAATGTACAAGAACATGAAAATAAAAGTGTCTCAAATCATTTAACATTGATCAAAAATCTTAATTTTCAATATCTTGGGTAAAAAAATATTCGGAAAGGCATTGTCTAATTTTCCCGCGTACTCAAAGAACTATCGCGGATCCTCTCCCAAGGTTTCACTTCCAAAAATTTGCATTGTCACATGTTGAGGGGGATTCGCCTTTGTCATTTTACTCACGATTTCCGTTAGCAATCAAAAGACAAAATTCTAAAATACGTTGGAGTGGTAACTCAGACGTTTGAAGAGCAAAAAAAAAGAACGCTAAGTGGTTGAAGGTTAAGTGCAAACCGGAATGTTCTATTACCTCGTGGAACACCATCCCCGTTTATATAATTCATATATAAAAAAAAAGAAGACACCTCTGTTGAGGTTTGGAGACTGGTCGGATTTAGATCAGCTAGACATATCTTGTCCCCTCCAGCGACATATTTTCTTTTCTTACCAGCTAATTTACGGTATGGAACGAGAAGAAAAATGGTGGGGTTTCTAAGCAAATGTCCCGTTCAAGGACTTCGGATTTTTCCCAAACCTATAAAATCGCAGGTCCAGCCATGGGTCTTCACTATCCGCTTCTGCAGTGTGGTTAGTTATTCTTGTTCAGCCTTCACCATGAGATTCCTGGTAAGATGCATTTTATTTCATTTGTCACTAAAGTAGCCAAGCAATCTTGCTTTCTATTACTATATTTTCTCCTTTTAACTTCATAAAATAAAAGGATTTTTTTCTATAAGGCGTGTTTTTAAGTATGTGCCGTTTTCAAATTGAAAAACGCACAAGAGAACTGTTTTTATCAATTTTACTGTTGCTTGAAAGACTGTACTTTAATCTACCTTTTAATAAATTTCCACCAATATCAAGGTACTTGTGTGTCGTAGAAAAAGCACTTGCATTCCATCCTCCTAAAAATCTATCATTTGACAACGCTTAGTTTAAAGGTTTGCCTTTGTACCTATCATCGAACATATTTGATCCCAGTGTGAAACAAAACTGAGTTAACTTTAGAGCTGTGCCACAGTTCCATAAAGATAAATCTTGGATCTGTTGAATTCCATCCTTATAAAAATCTGCCGTCTGACAATACTTGATATTAAGGTTTGCCTTTGTGCCTCTCAGTGAAAATATTCGATCTCTAGTGTGAGACAAAATTCAGTTAATTTGAGAGTTGTGCCACAGTTCCATAAAGACAAATATTGAAACTTGAGAAAATTCATTTAGTAAAAATGAAATCGTAAATCGTCTGTTCTGTGGAGCATTTCCATCACCCAATTGTAAAAATCTTTAATAATGATAGAATATCGTTCACTTCAAGCCTGTTCATGCCCATTCGTTCGGCAAACTTTGAATTCCCTAGCACGCTTTCTTGGCATTCCTTCTTCAACAAGTTATCTATACATTTAACTAATCTGTTCTAGAATTTAAGCCTCTTTCACATCTTTTTCATTAAGAAAATGAACTACAGAATGTAATTTCCAGTTGACGTGGTTTACAATTTACTGACGCATTTTAGATACTCAGAAATAAAATTATTTTGCAATCCAGTATGTGGATAGACAAGATATAACGAATCCATGCTTGAGGACCTCTACTAGTATAATTGCGTTAAAAGAAACTTGTTTGGAACTTCATACTGGAATCCAAATTGAGTTTCCAGTTAACATTTTTTTATCTTTAGTTAGCTCTTAAAACTATTTTCGTTAGCTCTAATCTCTTTTTATTTTCTTGCATACTGTTTGTTCTACATTAATACTGCAAATGTCTAGCTCAATACTTTCCTACTTCTTTTCGAAATTTGGTTTAATTTCTTTTATTTGAAACAACCGACATCAATCTGTAATAGCTAAAATATTTTCCTTTCTCCTTTTGCACCATTTTTATTTAAAGTTATTGCTCTGGAGTGAACTGTCTCGTGGTAAATATTTCAAAATCTAATCCTTAAGAACAGTTTTTTGCAACCGAGATTCAAAATAGCAGAGTTAGATACTCAATGTGCATTCACAGTTCTACAACTGCCGAATTTAAAAAAGGTACTAACTTAAAAAATACGTCTTGTTCTTTGAAAAAGCTTGCTGGTAGTCAATTTGGAAGATGGTGGTTTTCTTTCAGTACAAAGATCTGATTCCTACTGCAAAATTGTAGAATTTCATATTCGGCTTTAAGAAGTAGATCAATGTCTAATAATATATTGTAAAGCAAGGCAAAAATTTGATCTCAATAATCCCTAACAGCCAGACACATATGCTAAAAAATAACTTGAAACGGATAAATTTAGGAACCAAAATTAATTTAGGTTCATGGGTTTTATTTTTTTCAATTTAGGTTTTTGCAAAAAGTAAAAATAATTTTTAATTACCGTAAAATCTTAAACCGGATGAACAATCTAAATTTTTATATATTTTCTTAAAATTTAGATTCTTTATACATATATTCGTATACCTACATTCTGCGACATCAAATATACAAAATCGAAATACAAAAACGCTTGAAATATTGTTTGAATCGTAACAAATATTAATATGACCATTAAAAATTCATTGACCCAAAATTACCCCAACAAGCCATTACTTGGATTTTACATATATTTTTATTACATTATTGGTAAGTTCTATTTTCATGTTTTTGTTTGAGTATTTAAACTAATTCTGCAAAATTAATTGACTTTTCATTTTGACCCTTATTTGCTTTCTGAAATATTTGTAGAAGATAAAATGGCCAGCAAACTAAAGAAGTCGGGCAGTAGTGATCTAATATATTACTTATACCACAAAACTAAAGCAGAAACATAAAGCACTAAATCAAAATTTAAGACGCATATTGCAAGCTAATTTCTTGGGGAAAAAGATCGTAGATATTTAAAAGCTTTATTACATCTGAAAAATAACCTGCTGAAAGCAAGATAGTGATACATTACTGATACGCGTTAGATAATCTCTCCTAATCCCTTACTTATCTTGCAGTGCATTCTAATCAGTGATGTCGATTCCACGGTTACACTTTTACAATGACAGTTAAAGGACAGTTTCCAAATATAAGAAAGATAATTATATTTCTTGAAAAATCCCTCAATTTATACGAAGACAAGATGTTATTTCAAGCATGAAGTGATTTCAAATTTTACGAACACTTTAATAAAAATGTGATAATTTTTTAGATTTGGACAAAAGAAGTATATTAATTCATTAAAAAAATAAAATAAACCCCAAATAAGTATGTATCTTGGTTAATATGTATCGTAATATATTAAAAAATTTATAAATCATTTATTAAAAATATCTCTATGGAATTAAAATTCTGTAACAAATTTATTCAAGCATTAACAAAAAATGCTTAAGGTATCTATCCATGTTAATAGAGTTATTCCATTTTTTTTTCACAAATCACTAAATTTTTTTAGTGCCCCTAAAACTAAAAAAAATAAAAATTTTAGTAATTTTATTAGGCTGTAAATCTATATGTTCAAAGCATTATAAAAGAAAATTAAATATGTGCTACTCTAATTTAAAAAAATCAAATCGAAAGACAAGTCAATTGATTGATAAAATCAATATAATATGGCAACTATGGCTATTGGAAAATAATACTTCCAATTTGTATACAATATATTTGATAAAAAAAAATTCTATAGGGGTTAAAAACAAGCTGTATATTTTCAACTTTACTACATCTTTAATCCTTTTCTGCACCTATCATATATTTAATGGTTATAATAATATAAACACATTTAAAATAATACTAACTTTATAACAAAACAGTACTAAAGACTAAAATTAACAGAATAATAACAAAATATTCTATAACATACATTTAAATTTATTTTTATGCTAAATTACAAATTAAACTACATCTAACGCATCAAAATTTTATACAAAGAAGTTCTTGTTTATTGCCACAAAATTTATCAAATCTTGAAGGCAACGTAGGGATTGCCATTCGTAACTTTTTTTCAACTATTATTCTGACTTGGTATTTCGCTTTCATTGCAGCCGATATCGCAAGGCGCCATTTTCAAAATTTCCTACTCCGGATAATTTTTATATAAAAATTAAATTGTATACATAAATTATTAATTTTGCTAGTACTGAAAAGCCCGTTTCACATAGAAAAGACGTTATAAATGATAGAAACACTTGCTTTGTACTTTCTTTTGTACATTATCGAAGCAGAGCATTTGTAAAGGCGCCATTTTCAAAATCTTCTACTTCGGATAATTTTTATGTAGTATTTAAATTGCATGTATAAAACAAATATTAATCTGGCTTGATATTTGGTTTTCATTGCAGTCAGCACCCAAAAAACTCGTTTCATATAGATAAAACGTTACAAATGGTAGAAACACTTGCTTTGCATTTTGTTTTGTACATTATCGAAAAAAAACGTGTGTAAAAGCGCCATTTTCAAAATGTTCTATTCCGGATAATTTTTATATGGAAATTAAATTGCATGCATAAAATATTAATCTGGCTCAATATTTGAATTTCATTGCAGCCAGCACCAAAAAATTTGGTTTCACATAGATAAAACATTGCAAATGGTAGAAACACTTGCTTTGCACTTCCTTTTGTACATTATCGAAGCAGATCATTTGTAAAGGCGCCATTTTCAAAATTTTCTATTCCGGATGATTTTCCTTTAAGAATTAAATTTTACATATAAAAATGCATGAACATCAAAAATAATCATTCATTAACTGGATTTTTTGTTATGACGTTATGAGATGAAGTTTTATTTATGATAGATGAAATAAAAATATTTTTATGAAAATGTTTTAGTGATTTCCAGGTTAAAAACAGTTGGTTTAATGGCTCAAACGTCATAGTTTCATAGATGCTTGAAAAATTAGAAATTGACCTTAAGACGAAACAGGCTAAGAATAATAGCTAAAAATGAGAAATAAAAAATTTATAGTATCCCTAATCATATAAAGAAAGTAATTATTATTCCAATATACAATTTAATTATTACTAATAATCACTTTAAACATTTTTTAGCAATAATGTTTATATTTTATTACTGTTTGAAACATTCTAGATGCATTACTAATACTCATAACTCTTGTAAATTTAAGATCAATATGTTGAAAAAATATCAGTTATTAATGTTAAAATATATAAAGTAAAAATTTATATATTATAGATATTTTATATAAGAAAAATTGATATTCAAATTACTTATTTTTTTTATTTAATACTTTCTACGAAAGCTTACAAAATCAACTAGGTTTTATTTCAAGAAGATGAAAAGTATTCTATAAATTTATATGTAGATATATGTAGTAAAAGATACACAATAAACTAATAGTTAATTATTGTTAAGTTTTCTAGAGAATTAAAAACAAATAAAGCAGAATAAGTTAGTTTTGAAAGACTATTGTTACTTTAAACAGTAGGCAACGGTTTAAAGTGTGCTCGTTTAACGAAAAGCTGATCATTAAACAAACTAAAGTACTAGAATCGCGTTCTCACTTTAAACCTAACTGAATAAATTCCAAGAAACTGCAGCGGTAAATTTTAAAATTTCAAGAAGACGATGTTTCAAAAATTCATTTATCTGTTAGGTGAATTTTTTTCTATCTTAAGCTTCAAACTTCTTAAACATATTTCCTCACTTTTCCTCAAATTTTAATTAAAAAAAACTATATCAAAACTAAGAGAGTGCCACCAAATAAGCTTTTGAACTTATATAACTCAAAATATTGTTTTGCAACTTATGATATGTAAACATATACTGTATAACAAAATCGTAATTTAACGCACATTTTATTTATGATCTGATAAGAATAAAGAAAAATTTTCAAATTTGCATACTTTAAAAGCTTTGTTTTACTATATAAAATTATTAGTTTTCAACGTAAAACTGTTGAAAAAAAATTTAATAACAAACGTTGAAATGGTTATTAGAATTTTTTGCCATTATTATTAAGTCATGTATAATAACTAATTAAATAAGTGTTAAAATAAGAAATAAAATAAAATTGAACGTTTAAAGACATAAAAGTTAAGAACAAATGATAATGAGATAAAAAAAAATATGAAATTAAGATATTCTTAGGCAGAAATGGATTTTAATAATATGAATTTAATGGATTTTTATTTTACATTTAGCCATTTTGACACTGTACGTTTTCATTTTGAAATCTTTATTTCAAATTTAAAAATAAATATTTGATAAAAATTGTGCCCTTAAAATATGCTTTTTGATATAATATAATAGCTCAATTAATAAAGTTGAATGTTTCGCATATTATTTTATTCTAAAACTTTTTAGCAATATATATACATATATGATAGTGACCATTTGTATATGTGTGCTTTATAACAAATCCACACAACTTGTCATAGAGGAACCAAATTTTAGAAAATCATTTTTTTTAATCCTGTCAAACGTTCTCAATCGGTATTAAAATCTCTTCCGATCATCCTATCACATGATGTGGCAGTATAACGGATTTGAAAGTTGTCGACGATAAATGTCAGTACACGAGTGCCATTTTTGAACGAAAGAACGAAACGAGTGAACGAATAAATAGGTTATCTAATTCGTAACTTAGAAATCTGGAATTTATCAAGATGAAATCGTTTGCAACGTATTTTCAAATATCTTTTGCAGTAAGATATAAATAAATTGGAGAAAAAAATTATATTTAAAAGCGTAGATACAGTATTCCTCTTAACTGGATTAAATAGAACAAGGATTAAACCAGTTAAATGAAATTCCGGTTAAAAGGGAAAACGAAAAGACAAATTACTCAATTCATGAAAGTTCCCTTTTTTATAGTTATAGTGAGAGTTTATTAAATGTGTCTATTTATTACAAAAATTTTAAATACTTATAAAAAAAATCGAAGTTTAGTACGTGTTACTCGTAATCTGACAATAATAACGAAGTAAAATATTTGAAAAATATCAAATTTACATAGTTTAAAATCATTAGTGAGAACATTCAAAAATTTCTCCTTTTTTTGTCTGAGGAAAGCTGGCATTTCGGTAACTCGCTATATGATTTCGCCATTTTCTTCAGAAGTATTGCACCAGTAGTGAAAACTCTTGACTTTTATTCCACATTGCATAAAGCTATTTCCAAAGCTTAAAATACATTATTACGGAATTTTTAATTTTTTAGAATTTCTTTGGCTTATTTCTTTAAGTTTCGTGTTTAAATTATTTATGGTCGTAAAAATCGAAGTCCTGGTTCAGAAGAAGTCTGCTGTGTAAGCAAAATTGGTGCAAAGTTTAACTGGCATTCCGAGTTCTTCCTAATTACTGTCAAATTTCAATCATTCTTCATCACAAAATGCAATCGTAAACTGAATCCGTTGGTTTTTCAAAGCCTTTATAATGTCATGTGAGAAAGCCTCTAGTCAACAGAAATTTTATGAACCACAAAGATATTACCAGGGTTTCTTACGTTAAAAGCAGGTTTTGCTCCCATAGACTTAATGTCGTACCAGCTATTTCAAATTTTCTTGTTAAATCAAGTATCTTCATATGCGAATTGTACAGTATATTCATTACTTGTATAATTAATGTTCCAGAAACAGTCGGAATGCTTTCCCTTAAAATTGTTCTCGAATGTTCAAAATTTATGTGTCCCCTTAATCAAAAATTCTTTTGGTGTAGATTTTAGTGTCTTATGTATTTTATGTAACAGAATATTTATGTCCCCATTAAGAATGCATTTAAAAGTAGAATATCTTAAAATGGCGATTCAAGGTCCTTTGTCCCCTTCAGCAATATCTCTGGTAGATCGTGTTGAAAATATCAGAAGTCAGATAAGGATTACCATCTGGGTTTTCCGCGTGACCTCCAAATTGACTTGCAGGGCTTACTTATGCTCAATGAATGGGGAAAAAATAGCGAATTCTCATTTTTACAATAACAATTCCAATTATTCCAGGCTTACAGAACCTACATGTGGCACTGTGACTTTGAAGGCCACGCAAGTGCAGAAGCAGGGGCGTAGCTAAGATTTAGTTTCAGGAATAGGGGGGATTCTCATACTGGGCTGAGTCCCGCTTCACTGATAATTTCCTATTATTTTATATTAATATTTAACATTTAATGCTAATATTTAATATTAACATTTAATACTCAATATAATGCTTAATACTTAATATTTAATATTTAATATTTATTATTATTATTTAACATTTAATATTTAAGACTAAATATAATGCTTAATATTTAATATTAATATTTAACATTTAATATTTAATATTAATATTTAATATTTAATATTAATATTTAATATTAATATATAATATTAATATTTAATATTAATATTTAACCTTTTTATATCTAATATTCAATATTTAATATTTAATGTTAATATTTAATATTTAATGTTAATATTTAATATTAATATTAAACATTTAATATTTAATATTTAATATTTAATATTTAATATAATGTTTAATATTTAATATTAATATTAAACATTTAATATTTATTATTTAATATTTAATATAATGTTTAATATTTAATATTTAATGTTAATATTAAATATTCAATGTAATGTTCAATATTTAATACTTATTATTTAATATTAATAATTGCATTAAAAGTTGTATTAAATTTGATATTACATATTGTTGAAAGTCCATTCACTGTATTGTGATATTATGTAATACGTTTCACTAAGTGTATAAAGCAATTTGGGGCAAAAATATTGACTTTTTAAGTTTGAAATTCTTATTGAAGACTTTCATTGAGAAGTTAGAACATTTTCTACTTCTTATTTCTTTTATGTTCTACACCATAGTCATTAATAAAGTATATTTTTCAAATACTGCAGTTTAAAAAAGAATTTGTTTTTTGGTAAATATATTTACTACGATCTTATAAAGGGTTGAATGTCATATTTCGTTTATTCCCACAATATATTTGATTTACACTATTCATCAATAGATATATTTGGCAGAAATGATGAGGATATTAATAAAATTTAATGGGTTAAAACAGAATACCGTCTCCTTTAAAGGAGAAGTAATTCTTTGTCTATTGCCACTCAACAACCATAAATTCATTTCTAAATCTAACGGATAGCTTTTGTTCCACAGATCTTCGCTTTCTTGGCCGTGGCAGTCAGTGCCACCAACTATGGATATGGCAGCAGCTACTACAGCGGCTACCCGTCCTACAGCAGTTACTCGTCCTACCCGTCATCCTACTACGGTGGATACGGAAGCTCCCTCTACGGAGCCACTTACGGATCCGGATTGGGATACGGATCTGGTTATGGATCTGGTTACGGATCTGGATACGGATCTGGCATAACTTATGGATCAGGTTCTTACGGAACTGGTTGGACCGGAGGCTACTCCACCGCTTACAAACCCGCAGTGTACCAAACCGCCAGGTAAGAATGCATGCTACAGCTACTTAAATAACTTTGAAATAGGGAAAACATACAGATTAAATATTTATGATATCAATATCAAAAGGAGTAGAACTCACGCAATAGAAATAAAAATTAAATGCAGACGATAATGACATAAAAATTAAGACATTCTTAAATGGAAACAGATTTTACAAACTACATAATACATTGGAATTTAATGTATGTTCGTTTTATATTTAGACATTTTGACATAGTAATTACTCGTTTTGAATATTATTACTATTTACATTAACTATTCATTTGGAACGGTTTCTCAGCAACGTGGGCTTTCATTAGCTGTTATGGGACAACTTTTCACCATTTGCCAATGAAGAGATTAAAGTCAAAGGGTGAAATGTTGTTCCATGAGAGACAGTGAAACATGTGTTGCTTCTCCGCAGCTGTTGCTAACTAAAGGGTTGAAGAGTTTCAGTAAATTAATCTTATGTACAATTAAAGTGTGCAAACTTTTTGAATACATAGTAAAACATTCATCACCTAGTCTCATGCCTTTTTTCAGAAAGGAAGAGGTAAAATCTTAATGCTTATTTGTCGATGTCACTGCCCTTTCTTCATACACTAGGTAGTGTTGTTTCATAAAGAGCTCATACATCGTACAGCAATAAATGCAAATACAAAGAAAGTAAGAAAACAGAAAGAGAATCAGTCTGATTTTCTAGCCTCTGAGGTCGATCGCCTTGATTAAACAACTCGTTTGTAAATACTAAACTTTCTGCATCCAACATTTTTCTAATTGTTCTTCAAAGACTTTAGTTTTGAATTTATTGCTACATTCTGACACAAATGTTTTAGCTCTTGGCATAAATGGTATCTTGTCCAATAGATCTTACCTACAACCTCCTAATTTATATCACGGTCTAGATTATATAATCAGAACACGAATAAGCAACTCAATTTTTCGAAAAAGGAATTAGAAGGTTTAGCTATTCTCAAATGATTTCGCTGCTTGAGATTTTACTATTTGAGAGAACCGCATCTTGTGAAATTGTGATAGCTTCGTCTGAGGGGCTGAATCCGTAGCTTTCTGAGTGCGTCTTGTACTGAGAATTTATTCAATTGACTATGTCGCAACTTCGCAACATGAGACACTTTCAATTGTAAAACATTTCTAGTTTTAATATCCATCATTTACCTTCCCTTTAGTTTGTAAGGAGTGTTCTTCTGTCCATCTCATATCAGGATGACACTTATGGCAGGAAGACTTTGACAGAAGTTATTTAATCGCTATCAATTACGGTTCTATGGGCCAAATACCAGTTTAATAAAAACGCTAGTTCCTTTTCAGCTGTCTCCCAATTCTATCACTCAGTTCATTTTAATTTTAGGTTTGTTCTAGTAAGCATATTATGACAATGGTTAGGAGATTATATAGAAAAGAACATTAGATTATGCATTAGTTCTAAACATACTGAAGTATCAGCAAAGCAACGACTGGTCTTTAAAACAAACATTTCCTCAAAAAATTACAAAGATCTGATCGTTTCTATATTTGATTACATAAAATTCAAAAAAATTCTTTAACCAACAGATTGATATGAAGGAAAAAGGGTTATAAAACACTTGACTTACTGGTGTAAATTCATTGATAAGAACTGAAATTCACTGCAATATGTAATATAGATTAGAGTAAAATATAATTTTGGCAACCTAAAGATTAAAAAACAAACTGTTAAAGATTTTAAAACAACATATTTGGTATAATACGAGAAAGTATATGTTAGAAAAACTTTTAAATTGTCTCTAACGAAATTTCTTAAATTGTACCAACTTATTATTTTTTAACAGCATTAATTGTTTCTTAACGTATATTAATTTACAAGAATCGTGTATTTTAATTACGAATTTTACTTTTATTGATATTTTACTGGGATCTAGTTAGATATTTAAGTTTTATAGTTAACATAGAAGGTCTGAAAAAATGCGGGAAAGGTATGAATTACTAGAAAAAAATAACAGTTTTATAGCTTTATTTAACCACCTCTACAAGATGTTAATATATCTGGTTCATATACTGAATAATAATACATACGTAACAATATATAATAAACAGTAGTTGTAATAAAGAAATAAAAACCAAATCAAAATAGCATTTTCATCAGGGGTACATAAAAATCTAGTCAAAGGAAAGAGAATAACAGTCTAACATGGCTTTGTTATTCGCAGCATTGCCGCTCAGCCTGTAGTATCTTACACAACAACCGCAGTCAAACCTGCAGTTGCTGTACAAGAAGTTGCAGTCGCTCAGCCAGTCACAACCATCGTTTCTCAACCAAAAGTTGCCAGACAAACCTACGTCAGCAGGCCAGTGAGCACAGTCGTTGCCCAGCCAGCTGTAAGCTACGTTGAGAAACCAGCCGTCAGCTACGTCGCTGCTCCCAGGCCTGCTGCAGTCAGCTACGTTGCTCCCAAGCCAGCAATCAGCTACGTCCAAACCAAACCCGCAGTGAGCTACGTCGCTCCCAAGCCAGCCATCAGCTACGTCCAAGCCAAACCCGCAGTCAGCTACGTCGCCGCTCCCAGGCCAGCCGCAGTCAGCTACGTCGCTCCCAAGCCAGCAATCAGCTACGTCCAAACACAACCCGCCGTCAGCTACGTTGAAACCAAACCCGCAGTCAGCTACGTCCAAACCAAGCCCGCAGTCAGCTACGTCCAAACCCAACCCGCTGTCAGCTACGTTGAAGCCAAACCCGCAGTCAGCTACGTCCAGGCTAAGCCCGCAGTCAGCTACGTAGCAGCTGCCAGACCAGCCACAGTCAGCTACACTTCTGGATACGGCAGTGGCTACAGTGGAATCGGTGGATACGGAAGTGGATACGGAAGCGGATATGGCAGTGGATACGGAAGCGGATACAGCAGCTACGGCATTGGCGGATACAGTGGCTCCAGCGGCATTGGTGGCTACAGCAGCGGTTATTCCTCACCAATCTACAGCTACACTTCTGACAGTTATCCCTCTTACACTTACTCATCCAACTCAATCCTCAGCCCCTATTCCTATTCCTACGGATCCTCCCCATACAGCTACTACAAGAAATAGAGCGAAAACATGTAAGTAGTATTTAATCTTTTAAACTCACATTTAACACACACTGCATGTCCATCTAGATTAAATCTATATATAAATTTTTATCACAGAAGCATAATAAGCCGTTTTAAACACGAGCGTGACAAATGCCTCTAAAAGTGGAGCCCACACGAGAGACGGGTATGACTATTAATGGGTTAAAATTTAAGATATATAATAATTCCTTTTGCTATAATCCACTGATGTATATTAATAATTAGCACTTAATTACATCTCAAATTTTTATATATAAGAAAGTAAATTATTGAGAGTTACCTTTACCTGTTAAACTTATGGATTTGATTATACAGTCAAATCTCCAATAACGGGATTAATTTGTACCACTTTATAAGGAAAACATGATATATGTAACTAAGAATTAACTAATGTCAAGTACGTTCCATGAGAACCACGATATCGGAAACATAGAAATATTATTTATCAGGTTAATTTATATCGTATTATGTACAAAGCTATGAGAAACTTAGAATTAATCCAAATTAAGAAATGAATTCTGTGAAAACCATGTTACGAGAACCATAGAAATATGACTTATACGATTACTTTAAACCGTGTTATATGGAAACTTCTGCCATAAGAAACTTAGAATTAATTCAAATAAACAAATGCATTCTATAAGAACCACGTTATGAGGAACTTACTTAGAAATAAGTCTAACCATGTTACTCTATACCATGTTATATGGAAACCTCTGTCACGTTATAACAAACTCAGAATTAATCTCTGTTTAAACGAAGAATTACGTCCCACTCTTGGTTGACGCCATGGGATAATCACGGTTAGCCATTAAACGACTTTGTTGAGACCGGTCCTTAATTTGTGATTGTTTCGGTTAATAAATTAAGAGTCAGTCTCTGCAAAGTCGTTTAACGACTAACCACAATTAATCTCTGTTTAAACGGAGAATTGCATCCCACCATTGGTTGACGCCATGGGTTAATCGCTGTTAGCCGTTAAACGACTTTGGTGACACTGGCTTTTAATTTTATAATAGAAATGGCAATGAATATGTAGGTTTTCACATGTTTGAGTTTAGGTGTATTGTATAAAACACGTAGTTCATTACTTTATTATATAGAGTAAAAGATAGCAGTGCTTTATTTATTAGTTCAAGTCTAAAGAAATTCTCTGATTTAACTGAGATTGGAAACACCACATACCAGTGAACTAAAAAATTCACTACATCGTATGATCAAACCAAATGACTTATGAATTACTACAGATTGAATTTGCGAAAAGAAATTTATAGCAATAAATCATCTACTTATTGTAAAAGATAATAATATGAGTAGAAAATTATAGCGAAAGCTACAAAAACTTAATACTCAGAGTATATAGAAGACGAATGTTTTATGTCAATGACCAGTTTAAAACAGTATGGCTCCTTAATTAAGTTAAATTGGCTCTTTAAGTAAAATATTATCAGTGGTATATCTAGAAACCGTGTGGATTTTTATAAAACAAGCACATGCACAAACGAACACTTTCTTTTATCTATATACATTTTCATAGCGTAAGACACAAAGCTGATTTAGTTTCTTTTTTATTTTAGGTCTTTTGATGCTTGGGAAAGTTTCTTATCCAAGTTCATTTGATTCATGCTAAGTCGGAGAGTTCGAATTGTTTTGTTATTCATATTTTATTGTTACAAGTTTTTTTTTCAAAAATAAAATCTTGAAATGCAAATGTTGGTCTTTCATTTCTAAAACCATTTTGTATTTATTATAACAAGCTTTACACAGTTGTATGCCAACACAATTATATAAAGATTTATCCAGAAGTAGTGAAAATAAATTTTAATGAAAAACCGTTCTTCTTTCAAGCATGCACTTGAGATCACTTATCTAATTACAAGCTAGTTAAAAATTAATTGAAATGAACAGCTTGAAATAGTTTCATTTCACAAAATATTTCCCCAGTATATAAAATTTATTTTCAACTAACGTTTGTTTTTACACTCTACAAAATAAATAGTATATTTAATGGCTTCTTTGCACTATGGTCCATGATGGCCCAAGATCTGCATTGGTCGCCACGATGGTGTCCATCACCTGCTTTGATTGGTTGACTCTACACACTAAGCCAGTAGATCAGCCCGCCTAGATG
This sequence comes from Pardosa pseudoannulata, assembly GCA_032207245.1. Taxonomy (NCBI): domain Eukaryota; kingdom Metazoa; phylum Arthropoda; class Arachnida; order Araneae; family Lycosidae; genus Pardosa; species Pardosa pseudoannulata. Next base: position 19,461,880 of record CM063497.1, read on the forward strand.
AGCGTGAATAGGTCATCTATATAGCTCATCAATTGCACATGCTGCCAGTCTTAGAAATTTTAAGGAAAAAAGTGGTCTTAAAGCCATCTTTTGTCCATCACTATTTCCATCACCCAACCCATAGACCACTATAAGCAACCATCCTTCCTCTACATAGAAATGATGGCTTGCAGTGGCCCAATATGGAGCATAGAGTAGCCATAAAGCAATATGACTGTTATAAATGACCTTGGAGTGTTTCAGATATTCATAAAATTGAAATATTTGAAGTTTTCAAATAAATCAAAGCTCTAATGAGTAATTTACTAAATTGTATGTTGTACTTATAATTGTTACGGAAAATGATTCCGATTTGGAGTAATCACATGTCGTAATCAGCAAAAAAAATTATTTCAATACTCTTCTTAAGGTGATTACGTACCGGGCATATTGGATTCTCTTAATTTTTGGAGGAAAATGTCCTACTTCTGGACGACAGCCGTGTAAATATTTCAATAATTCTTTAAACAAATTTTACCATGTGATAGAAAAAAAAATTTTCCAGGGTAATGCATATTTTTTTTTAATTTATGCTAATAAAATGTTAATATATGTCTCCAAAGAAAACTACAGAGGCTGTTCACACATTTTTTAGACGATGTATATTGTAGTCCCAAAACTAAATCACATAAAATTCTTGTGTTTGAAATGTACTATTCTGAATTATCTTTCGACACCGTAATTTCTAGGATAATAATGCGTTTTGAAGTGTCAGAAGAGGTATTCTATCCCATTCCTCCTGAACAGCTTCCCACAGTCCTGTAAGGGTTTTAGGACGGCGTTTGGATAATGCAGATTTTAAAAGTCCGAAAGCACAAAAATTCATAGGTGATACATCGGAAAATTAAGTAGGGATATTAGTGAAGGGAATGGCCTTGATACCGATTTTTTGTTCCATTTTTTTTTTTGGAAATTTAAAATGGATTTTGATGTGTGACTGATAGTTTTGTCTTGATGGAGTTCCACAGATTGATGGCACTGCGGGTAAAGAGATGGTATTCATTTAGAAAAATTGGCAATAAAATATATTCCTGATAGTATTTGGAGTTAATCTCGACATTTTTTCAACTCTCTTTAGTTTTAACTTCCCATTATATGAAAAACCAGCAAAAATCATGAATCCCTCAGAAAAACTTTCTTTCGATTCTTTGAACCATGTATTTAAGTTTTTTCTCCCCTTTTATGATAATAAATGGATTTTTTTACGGTAATTGTGACAATTTTTTTTTCATTTTTCTTTGGTTAACTGTTTTTCATACAGAATTCTGCAGCATGTAATGCGTTCAGCGATATGCTTTAGAGAAAGACGATGCACCTTGCGTTTTTTCGCTTTCTTAAGATTAAATCAACGTTTATCATTTCGTTTACAGTGGAAACCGAGCATTTTAATGATTTTGCAACTGTCCTTTGATTAGGGGAATTTTCTTTTAACATTAAACAACGTACCTTTGCAATAGTCGAAGATGTCCGTTTTTTCTTTGGATACTTGTTTGGAATTTTTGTTCCACTTGAGCCTCCAATTACACTTTATTTTCTTTTATTTTTGACGATATTATCTATCGACGCTTTAGATATCACAAAACCATGACTCTCGCAGTGTTTTAGGATAACGGAATACGAATACTTCTCTTCTGAAAGAGCATAAATATAGCCTTTAAACCACTGCTTCGTTGAAAACGCCATTTTGAATTTAAAAAAAAACCTCTCAAGCCGTAGACGATAATTTTGTTTTTTATAAACATAGGATAATTGCAGTTATTTATTTTGCAACAAACGATTTTTTTATACCGCTAACAAAAATCGTCTAAAAAATGTGCAAACAGTATCTGTATATCAAAATCTTTCTAAAATAATTTTAAGTTTTTTCTCTTTTTAAAAAATTAACTACACATAAACAGGGAGAATTTTACTGTGGATCGTATAAGGCGATTTCACGCAGTAGGGCAAATTCTCAAATTATGACTATTCTGGCTTTAGTTTCAAACGGAAGGGCAGTTTATTGTTTGTCTATTGGCTGTTGTACACGTCAAAATGAATGGGAAGGGCTTTATAGTAGTTCGTGAAGTTGCAACAAGTTGCCTTATGGTAAATTTGTTTAAAAAATCTTTAACTGCAAACCGTTCAAAAGTAAAATAATTTTCTCAGTGGTTTAGCATGTAGCTAGAGGTACCCAACATGGTCAATACCCAACCACCTTAACACTTTGCTTTTGTCCAAAATGTTTGGAATAATTGGTATGTAAACAACATACAAATAAAAGAGATTTTGCTTATAGTCACCAAAAACCTTATCATACTTCAAATTGTACTTGTTCATTTAGCAAAGGATTGAGTTTAGAATCATTTTCACGATACAGGATGTGTGCATTTGTCATGTGACAGCGAAATATTTCCAACCGATTTATTCAGGTTGACATATGATAAGATCTTTAATCCTTTGTATAACAATAGCCTAAGTTCTATCCGTCTGTCCTTGAATTTATGAAGCGGTTGGACCTGGAATGGATAATGGCATCCATATTGGATTTTCGATGAGTTAGGGTTAGCAAAATTCAAAGCGAGTAAAGTTAATTGTTCCAAATCAGCCCCTTCCCCCCTTTCCTAACGTTTAATGCCATTATTTCAAGCCTTATTTTCCCCGGTTAAGAGGAGGCGATTAAATTTATCGATTTATCACATAATAAATAGGTAAAAATAACATTTTTTCTAGCATTATAACGTCATTCCTTTAACCCTCTCATTGAATCATTTCTTATTTTAAACTATTTAAATATCGTCTGCCTTATTTTCATACGCTTTTTCACTGAACTTAGATATGACGTAACTAATTTTTTTTATGTTTGTCTTAAATAATGGATTAGGTACATGTGTGATCATTTTAAATTGAATCATCCATTATATTTTGCTGCAATCAAAATTTTATCTCCAGTATTAACAACAAATTCTTTTCATAAAAGTCTAGGAGTCTATTTCACGGATCAATAAATATCTAGTGTTTAAGTTATATATCTTTGAAAATTAAGAAGTTTGTTCGTTCGTGTGTTTGTTTTTTATACATAACCACGTGGTTTGCAATCGATTCGCCAAATTTTGGATATCATTCATATATACCGCCAAATAATCACTGTCAATATTAAAACCTCTGCTCTCTATCCTATCACGTAATATAACAAGATAAATTAAAGTTGGCAACTAACATAAGGTCAGTAAAGTTTTTTTGAATGTTAATTTTTATATTTTACCATGTCCAAAATTTTTCGAGATAATTCTAAACTTTTAAGATAAATTCGATGAAGATAAATTCACTGACAAAGAAACATTATCTCATTACTTATTTAGGTAATCAAGAAAGCATCTGTTTAATTTTCTATTGTTTTGATGCAAATGGTCAGTCATAGTGTAAAAAAAACTGGAGAATATACCTTGATATGGAGTTCTAAACTGCATTCACAGTATTGGGGAACTTTAGAGGAGTATGAACATAAACAAATTATTGAGCGTGTACCAGATAACTCTCAGCCAAAAAACAAACTATTTTTTTTATCTGCATCATAGAGTACTTTACATTTCTGGAAAATTAAAAATTTTACTGATCTGGTCACGTGACGAGTTAGTTATATGTTAGTCAGTTGAAAATACTTTGTTATCACATAAAAATCCGCTCAATTTTCATCGGGAAAAGGAATTGCAAACCATTGCTTTATCAAAGCTTACATATTTACGAATAGGTCCTTTTTATCGCTATCACGCAAAAATCCACTGATTCTTCATCGGAAAAAAGGAATTGCAACCTGAATCCATTGCTTTTTTAACAGATAAAAGTTTATACACTGGTGTGGAAAACGTAAGCAACAGGTGGGTTTTTTGTCATAACACCACGAGAAATCGTCTGAGAGACATGCAAATCAGAAATGAGGGACAGTATGATGTAAGTAAAGGATGACGAAAACATCGGTGATGAAAAAGGAATACAATGCAAATGCCATGGAATCGAACAAAAACAAGCTTTATGGAACGCATAGTATCGTGACCCATGATTGTCTATCCAAGAGAAAGAACAACAAGCAGATGTTCCTTAATATGAAATATGCCCTCCCCTAACGGCAATGGTTGCTTCGCACCGTCTCCGCATACTTTTAAGGGCAATAATTACATACTGTATGCATGTAGGTGTAAATAGATATACATAACAAAAGAAATCGCAACTTATCACTAATTCATGCACAATTTTCTTCTACACATTATAGAAAAGCTGTGTAATAGATTTAACACTTGTATCTTAAATCCAAAAAAGAAAGACGCATTTTTTAAATTTTAGCAAGGGGGAGCAAGCACTAAAAAAGTTATTAAGGTTTTCAATTGCTAAAAATAATTTCCTTTAAACGGAATCATGTATGTAAGTACCATCTGAAATATCAAATATATAGATTTCAAATTTTCATGTGTATAAAGATTAGAATGATAATTTTACCCAATAAAAAGAAATTCGATATTTTAACCATATTTAAAATAAGTACTATTTCTCATTGAATTTCGGAAGATCTGTATGTTTTTCCCAATATTTTTTCATGAATAATTTATATTGTGATGTCAGTCACTGAATATAATTCATTTCAATAATTTTGCAATGAAAATTCTATCCCACAGGTATACTTACGAACAACCCGAAAGTATCGAAGCACAACACAAAAGTGATTACACATACACTGGGACTCCGGGAAAGATAGAGTTTGTTCTAGGAGGTGCCGGATATAGAACACAGACATCGGGTTACCGGGCACCTGTTCGACCGAAGTAAGTTTGTCTTCATTTCAGATTTTTCTACATAGTAACATAAAGAGACCATGATTTTCTACGGGGATTTTCTATCCCCTATATAATAATAGCCTAAGTTATCTGTCCGTCTGTCCTCCAATTTACGAAGCGGTTGGACCTGGAATGGATAGAGGCATCCATTCAAAGCGAATAAAGTTTATCTTCTCCTAAACTATCGATCCGATTCTAAGATAAATTTGTATAAATATGCTTCATATCACAGCAAAAAATACTGTCGTCTTTAAAACGTTAGAAATCCAACCCTTCCCCCCCTTTTCGAGAGTTTAATGCCGTTACTTCAAGCCCTATTTTCCCCGGTTAAGAGCAGCCGATTAAATTTATCCATTTATCACTTAATAAATAGGTAAAAATAACAATTTTTCTAGCATTGTGACGTCATTCCTTTAAACATCTCATTTAATCATTTCATATTTTAAACTATTTAAATATCGTCTACACTATTTTAGTATCTTTTATCATTGAACTTAGATATTACGTAAATGATTTTCTTTTATATTTGGCTTAAATAATAGATTAGGTACATGTGTGATAATTTTAAATTGAATCATCGATTATTTTTTGTTGCAATGAAAATTTTATCACCGGTATTAACAATAAATTCTTTTCATATAAGTCTAGGAGTCTATTTCACGGACTAATAAATATCTAACTTTTAATTTATGTATTTGGAAATTAAGAAGTTTGTTCTTTTGTGTGTTTGTTTATTATACATAACCACACGGTTTGACTAAATGAATTCAATGTGATTCTAAACTGCATTACAGGACGGGAGACTCTAGAGGAGTATGACGATAAATAAATTATTGAGAGTGAACCAGATAATTCTCAGTCAAAAAACAAACCATTTTTTACATGTCTCATTGGGTACTTAACAGTTCTGGAATATTAAAAATTTTACTAATCCCGTCATATGATGGGCTATATGCTAGTGTATTAAGATTAGTTCATATTGGTATCGTGTTTTTCATATATAACTCTCTAAATTCATGACAACACAGACGAATGCAAGGGCAAATAACCAATTTGTCTATTTTTACATTATATTTATATTATAGTCCTATTCAATTCCTATATTTTTCATAAGACAAAACGGAAAATATAAAATATGAGTATTTATCTAATTATATATTAAAACGTTTAGAATAAGGGTACCAAATATTTGGAGATGAATACGAAGAACTGCTCATGCCAACTAAACTTACATTTCAACTGTTGGTTTGGGGAAATTTTCATAATATTTTCATGAAAGCTGTTATTTTAAAGTTTTCTCTTTCAATTTATTTATGTATTAATTCAAAATATATAAAAAAAAAGTCCACTGTGGGGAATTTTATATTCAAAAACATTACGGACTAGCTACATCTTATTCGTAATTATTAAGAGCCGGTTTCAAAAAAGTCATTTAACGGCTAGCCGCGATTAACCCATGGCACCAACCAATTCTCCGTTTAAACAGACATTAATCGCGGTTAGCCGTTAAACGACTTTGGTGAGACTGACCCTTAACAGATCAAGGGCCTTACTCTGGGAGCGGTTCGTACCAAACCATGAGTCACCTTGACGTCAGATTCAAATTTGACAGCAAACGATACTTCGGTACTCTATTACAAAAGTTACCAATATTTTAGGTTGAAAATTCCGCAAAACAAAATTTGTTGTAAAATTTCTCATATTATATATAAAATTTAAGACTGAGTCTATTGCGTTTTACGAATATATAAGCTCAGTTTTAGAGCAAATTGTATCTTATATACGATGACAGGTGCGAAATTTAAAATGTGATAGTATGGCTTATTTTACGTATCATCATAAAAATATTGAAATTTAAAAAATTGATATATAAAAATTATTAAAATATGAACAAAAAGTTGTAAATATATTAATGCTGAATTAACTATAAAAGTATGATGTAAATATTGTGTATCTTCAGTTTTGATCTTATATTTTATTTTTTCATACTAGTAGAAATCTTGTTAACAATGCTAAGTAATAAAAAACGAAGCCTTTCGGCTTTTATTTTACATATTTTAGCACAAAATTTACAATCTTCATGGATACCTGTGATTTAGTCTGAACCCAAAATTTGTGTTTACATATAATAAAACTGTTTTTAAAATACTATCAAAGTATATTTAAAATATTATTTATCTTTAATTTTCATCATATTTTATCTTTTATTTTCATCATAACCAAATTTTCATATGTGATTTCAAATTTTAATTTCTTGCATTTTATATATTTTAATAACTGTGTTCAAAACAAAACATTGATGTTTAGATTAGGTATTGATATAGTAGTAATATGATAAATTTTGATGGAATAACTATCATTTTACAGTTTTCTCAGTACAAATATAACTTTTATCAAGTTTTTTTTATCAATGATCTCAATGCAGTAATATTTACATCATAATATTCATCAGTTACATCATTTTTATGCATTCCATCATAATTTTAAATGTAAAAATATATCTGTAAGAAATGTAACTTGCAGAAAAAAATTCAACTGCAGGTCAATTAAGCTGCATCGGTCTCATTAGCACTCGTGTTATTAACGTAGCACTCCAAACCAAACTATGGAAATTTATATGCTTAATAAAATTCCATACTGTATATAATAATGCATAAAACTAATCATGTAAAAGTTTCCGTGAGACAATCTCTTCGATTTAAACTCTTGATTTGGATGCCACTTTTATTAATACCGTAATGCAAAGAAAAATGCGAATTTATTTATTTTTTTATATTTACAAACATTGCTGTTGCCGAAACTGAAAATCAGAATTATAATTCTAAATTTCTGATTCGTTTAAATGGTGCAAAGTAGAAATCCCATTAAACTCCGCCTCTAAATAAGCCCAGCCCAAAGGCGGGATTTATTCTCAAACTCGATAGTAAGGTAGTTGCACCTTCGTTTCCATGCTTTCGGTTGGAGCTTATGCGGCAACTAGTATCGTTACAAACGCGACTACGTCATACCGCACTTGCGGTTCGAACCGCAACAGAGTAAGGCCCAAATAAGTTTTCTGTGCCTTATTTAAAGCAACTATAGGGACTACTGAAGAATTGGGTACAGCTTGCTATTTTTGGCGATTTTTTTTGGCGCCAATCGCGCCAACTCCTTCAAGCGGAGTTAACGGAAGGCTAACATTTTTAACGGGAGCGGATTTTCGGCTTGACTAAATTAACTGACTTATTGTATTGTAGAAAAATGCACTAATTTTGCAATTAATGACAAAAATGTTGAAAATTGCGTAAAATGCTATTTATATTAATACAAATTTAGTTTTTTTTCTGTTACTTTTTTTAATATTAATTGGATTGTTAATTTTAAAACATTAAAAATTGATTATTTTTGTTTTTTAATGTTCTTAACATACTTCCGTATTTTAAACACACAAAATAATTAAAAATTTCATTTTAAAAGATAAAAAAAAAACTAAATAAAACATCGCATACATTAATTTTTAATTTAAAAAAAAACTTGAAAAAGTTAATACTTTGTAATTTTATAAATACATTTTTGAGTTATGAAATAAATTTTTTTTAACCAAGGGAGGCCCTGCCCCCCACCTTGACCCCCCGTTAATTTTATTACAAATAGTGTAAAAATTTATTACAAATTTGAAAATTTTTTTTTCACATACTTATAAAAAAAATAAATAAATACACACAAACTGCATCTCGAAAAATAATGCTTAAATCCGCAACCGTTAAAAAAAATACACATCAAAAACCTAAATTGAACATAAGCGAAAAAATATCACGGCGAGGAGAGGAGAAAGCAGTCTGGGTTACCAGATTTGGCGCTTTATCGCCACCAGATTTGGCGCGTATCAGCGTGTACACAATTCTTAAGTGAACCCGCAACTATATGGTAACAAGTTTTCCCTAATATAGTATTGTTACAAATTTTTGTGCTTTTTTGTGTATAAGGAGATTTTACGCAGCAGGACACATCTCAACTTATGCCAATTCTGGTTTTAGTTTCAAACGGAAGGGAAGTTTATTGTTTGTCTATTGGCTGTTGTAAACAGGAAAATGAATGGGAAGGGCATTATAGTAGTTCGTGAAGTTGCGACAAATTGCTCTGTACGAAAATATTATTTACCGTTCTTGTGCGTATATGCTGTAAATAAGGAAAATGTACATGATCTGTCTTAACTTGAGATTTTAGTATACATAATCATAAGACCAATTGCTTTACATAGCACTGAAACATGGACTCTGAAAAAGTGCGATGAAGAGATTTGAGAATATGGGTATGGAGCGGTACGGTCTACTTGTTTGCAAACGAGGGCTAATAAGAACGGGATTTTGATAGTGTTTAAATAATATAAAAATCATTATTTTGGTGAGAGCCTTGATTGCGATCCCCCCTTCTCTGGTTTGCTGTTATTGTTACTTATAATTTTGGACAAGCCAAAGACTTAAGAAATAGGCTACTCGAATTAAGCAAGTATAAACCTTTCGGTTTTTTTTTTATGAAGAGCCCCACCAGGGTGGAAGAATGGATTTGCTGAAAGTGGGACATCGTAATTATTATTTAATATATATTATAAATTTCCTCTAACTTTTCAATATGATTACGATTATTATCTATTCTTTTAAAGTATTCGATCTGTGTTTCGTTTTCGTATTTTTTAATAAACATCGGAACGAGATTACATCTTACTTGCATGTAATGCTGAGGGTTGCCTATCATTCCGCATTTACAATTTGGGAGACCTAGTTTTCCAATTCTATACAAGTAGGTTGGGAAACTGCCATGGCCGGTTATGAAATAGTTTAAAATGTCATTTTCGAATTGTAACTTTTGTTCTACTTTTGACATTATAGTATAGGTTGCTCTTCCTGTTTCCTAATTGTCCCAATATTCTTGTCAATCTTTATTTATGTTTTCTTTCATATATGTTTTAAGTATTGATACCGGGAGCTGTATAGGTTTGTAATTTATTGATTTAGTAGCGTTCTTTTCTAAAATATCTGCATATTCATTACTGGTATTCACGTATGAGCTTTGATCCAAATTATATTAATTTTTCGGGTATTCATTGCTTTTCTTGTTCTCTGGATGTACATAAATTTAATGTTCCTTAGATATCTTTTATGCCAACGAATAAACTAGAAAAACTTTCCTTTTCAGAGCTGGAGGTGCATTCACTCGCGGAAGTACGTCTGTCCTAGGTGCCGGAGCTGTAGATAGCGGAAGAGTCAGCTTCACCCGCGATTTTTCAGCAGTGTCCGGACTGTCCGGCATTCAGAGATCGGGAGGAGCAACTGTCTTCAAGAAACCCGCCTCTCCTGTAGCAGTAGTCTCCCAAAAGTGAGATTTTTTTTTCTTAAAAGCGAGCATAAAAATCGTAAAAGATTACACTGTTACAAACTTCAAAACTGGATTCTGGGATTGAATGGACTTTAAGCAAGACTACAGCACGATGACAAATACTTTATTCGCAATCAGTTGGAAAAGATACAACGTCATCGCGATAAATGCCGCGGGCTCATGTACCTCTTTCTGCTTCAAACAAAAAGGAAGCACCGGTGAAACACAACACACCGTGCGTACTTCTTACACCGAGAAATCCACTTAACGACTCTTCTGCAGCTATTGCAGCTATTGAAGAGTTGACCGGGGTACCTTGGCCGAAGGCCTTATCCCCTGTAGCAAGTTAAGAATTCAAAATCAGGTGTCCAGTTTTTTAAGATGAAAAACAATAAGTTTAAAAATGCAGGTCTTAATGATGGGATGAGATAAATTGCTAGGCCCTTAACAAGTTAAATAAATTAAGATGAAATACATCTCCTATGTAATAATAGCCTAAGTTATCTGTACGTCTGTCCTCGATTTTATGAAGCGGTTGGACCTGGAATGGATAGAGGCATCCATAGTTAGCAAAATTCAAAGAGAGTAATGTTTATCTTCTCCTAAATTATCGATCCGATTCTAAAATAAGTTGGTATAAATATGCTTCATATCTCAGCGAAAAATACTGTCTTCTTTAAAAAGTTCGAGATCCACCCCTTCCCCTCTTTTCGATCTTTTAATGCCATTATTTTAACTCCTATTTTTCCCGGTTAAGAGCAGGCGATTAAATTTATCAATTTATCCCACATCAAATAGGTAAAAATAACATTTTTCTAACATTGTGACGTCATTCCTCTCATTGAATCATTTCTTATTTTAAATTATTTAAATTATGCCTTATTTTCATACGTTTTATCATTGAACTTAGATATGACGTAAATAATTTTCTTTTATATTTGGCTTAAATATTAGATTCGGTACATATGTGATAATTTTAAATTTAATCATCGATTAGTTTTTGTTGCTATGAAAATTTTATCACCGGTATTAACAACAAAGACTAGGAGTCTATTTCATGGACTAATATATATCTAGCGTTTAATTTATATATCTTTGAAAATTAAGAAGTTTGCTCGTTTTTGTGTTTGTTTTTTATACATAACCACAGGGTGTGCGATCCATTCGCCCAATTTTGGCCGTCATTCATATATACCGCCAAATAATCACTGTCAATATTAAAACCTATGCTGTCCATCCTATCAAGTAATATTACAAGCTAAATTAAAGGTGGCAACTAACATGCGGTCAATAAAGATAAACAAATTATTCAGCCTGTACCAGATAATTTTCAGCCAAAAAACAAACCGTTTTTTACCTGCCTCATAAGATACTTAACAATTTTGGAAAATTAAAAATTTTACTGATCCCGTCATATGACGGGATGTATGCTAGTTTAAAATAAAAAGAAGAAAGTTTAAGGATAGCAAGAAATTTTTATTTATTTATTTATTTCCTTTTTTAATTTAAAACTAGCATGTAGTCCGTCATATGACGGGATCAGTTAAGTTTTTAATTTTCCAAAATTGTAAAGTACCTTATGAGTCAGGTAAATAAATGGTTTGTTTTTTGTCTGAGAATTATCTTGCAACAAAAAATAATCGATGGTTCAATTTAAAATTATCCCATATGTACCTAATCTATGTTAAAATATAGGTACATATCCCATATGTACCTAATCTATAAGGCGATTTCACGCAGTAGGGCAAATTCTCAAATTATGACAATTCTGGCTTTAGTTTCAAACGGAAGGGCAGTTTATTGTTTGCCTATTGGCTGTTGTAAACATGAAAATGAATGGGAAGGGCATTATAGTAGTTCGTGACGTTGCGACAAATTGCCTTATTATTTAAGCCAAATATAAAATAAAATTATTTACGTAATATCTAAGATCAATGATAAAACGTATGAAAATAATGCATAATTTAAATAATTTAAAATAAGAAATGATTCACTGAGATGGTTAAAGGAATGACGTCATAATGCTAGAAAAATGTTATTTTTACCTATTTATTATGTGATAAATTGATCAATTTAATCGCCTGCTCTTAACCGGGGAAAATAGGAGTTGAAATAATGACATTAAAAGCTCGAAAAGAGGGAAGGAGTGGATTTCGAACGTTTTAAAGGAGGCAGTATTTTTCGCAGTGATATGAAGCATATTTATACCAATTTATTTTAGAATCGGATCTACAGTTTAGGAGAAGATAAACATTACTCTCTTTGAATTTTGCTAACTATGGAGTCCTCTATCCATTCCAGGTCCAACAGCTTCATAAATTGGAGGACAGACGTACAGATAACTTAGGCTATTATTGTATAGGGGATGTTTTATTTATTTTTAATTTTTATTTATTTATTTATTTTTTATTACTAAATTACTGTACAAGACAGTGAATATATAGGTGAATGTTGATGAGAGAAATAATAAGTGAAATCCCCTATATAATAAGAGCCTAAGTTATCTGTCCGTCTGTCCTCCAATTTATGAAGCGGTTGGACCTGGAATGGATACAGGCATCCATTCAAAACGAATAAAGTTTATCTTCTCCTAAACTATCGATCCGATTCTAAAATAAATTTGTATAAATATGCTTCATATCACAGCAAAAAATACTGTCGTCTTTAAAACGTTCGAAATCCACCCCTTCCCTCCTTTTCGAGAGTTTAATGCCATTATTTCAAGCCCTATTTTCTCCGGTTAAGAGCAGGCGATTAAATTTATCCATTTATTACTTAATAAAGAGGTAAAAATAACAATTTTTTCTAGCATTGTGACGTCATTCCTCAAAACATCTCATTTAATCATTTCATATTTTAAACTATTTAAATATCGTCTACACTATTTTAGTATCTTTTTTATCACTGAACTTAGATATTACGTCATTGGTTTTCTTTTATATTTGGCTTCAATAATAGATTAGGTACATACGTGATAATTTTAAATTGAATCATCGATTATTTTTTGTTGCAATGAAACTTTTATCACCGGTATTAACAATAAATTCTTTTCATAGAAGTCTAGGAGTCTATTTCAAGGACTAATAAATATCTAACTTTTAATTTATATATATTGGGAAATTAAGAAGTTTGTTCTTTTGTGTGTTTGTTTATTATATATAACCACACGGTTTGACTAAATAAATTCAACGTGATTCTAAACTGCATTACAGGATCGGGAGACTCTAGAGGAGTATGACGATAAATAAATTATTGAGAGTGAACTAGATAGTTCTCAGCCAAAAAACAAACCATTTTTTACCTTCCTCATTGGGCACTTAACAGTTCTGAAATATTAAAAATTTTATCAATCCCGTCATATGATGGGCTATAGACTAGTTACATTAAGTTAGTACAAGAAGTAAAGTTAAAGTTAAAAAATTAAAATTGAAAATTAGGTTCAGCTTAAAATTCATGGCGAGAAAAGCTCAGAGCAGGTTCTGTGGCTCCATCTGTTGGATGGCCTCGCGTTCGGGTAGTGAATTGAGCAGCGTTAAGAAGGGAGATGAAATTCTACCAGTTTAAGGAATCATGGCGGCTCTAGGCCGCTTGCGATGTTTAGCTTTCCTATGATCATAATCAGGTAATTCGGCTATGATCTGATTAGGTAGGCTATACACCTATTCATAGAATTTGGAAGAAAGCTTAGTGCAAATAATTTTAAATGTATCTATGTTCAAATCCCTTCGAATAATTTTATTGGCTAGATACCTGGGGGCTTGAGCGATCCTCCGGAGAGTTTTGTTGTGAATTTTATTAAGTAGGTAAATGTTAGATTGGGATGCAAAAGACCGACTCTTCTGCATGGGACTCTGTCTGCCTTATATAGGCCTGGAAAAACTGCTGGAACACTCCAGAAACCGGAACCGGAAGTTGTCACGTGACGTCCCACTTGGCAACACTTGGCGATGAACTTGGCGACAAAAATAGGTTGCCAAAACTGTCACCAGCGAGCCAATATCTCGCCAATTTGGCGATATACCCACAGAGTCGCATGCTAAACTCAAGGTTCACCAAACAAAATCGTAACAATACATTTTATTTGTGGAGCATAAAGTTCTTTTACAGATATCTTATAAAAGATGTTTTCAATAATAAGATGTCAAAAGTAAGAAATTTTCAAGATGCAATGACAAATTGCACTTTCAGTGTATAAATTCTAATTGTTGGTTGAATAAGCAGAATTTCCAGAAATCATCAAACCATTGTAATCCTCTTCATTATCCCATTAAATGCTTTGGTATGGTAATAAAATGCATGCTCTCAAAACATAACTATTATCACATTACCAAACACTTTTTAATTAGCTTGAAAGCTATTATTTTAATAATTATTAAGGCAATCATGACAAATCATTTAATAATTATAATACATAAATACATTCAATATTTCATGGGTACTCCATGCTTTTATTCTTTTTAACTCATTTTTAAACGAAAGCTTGTTTATTAAAAATTAATTACAGTTGTTTTAATTTTATTCTTTTCTGTTTGGAGTTTGTTGATTAGTTAGTGCTTATTGGAGCAAAATCCTCTAGGAACATACAGTGCCAAACAAGTTAGATAAATGGAAGGGCAATAAACGAACTACAGAAGTCAACAAGTAAAATTAATTTATCGGAAAGCAAAGATAACAAATTAGATACATTTGTCATTAGATAAGATGTTAAAGGCGCATTCAAAATACTCAACAACAATATACGAGAAACCATTAACGCCTTGGCATACAATGATGTCTTCGTTCAGATATATTCTCATCCCTTCATTATGTCCGACACAACATTTCATACTTTTCTAAACAATAGTTTCGACGATAGACAAGTCTAAAGTAGTTTCAATTTAATAAACAAATTTCCTAGAATATAAACCATTGAGTACAGAATTAATTTTTTTCCAGGGTTCCGGCAAGATCTTTCCATGGTACTGGCAGTGTTCACAGAAGTGGAACTCATGGTACTTCAGGATACCAGCCAGTCACCTTCACCCAAGACTTCTCCAAAGTCACCGGCCAGTCAGCGGGTAGAACCGAAATTCGTGGTTTTAACGCAGCCCCAGCACCCGTCGTGCCTGAAAGGTAGGTGGATCGAAGAACAGCTTTAGCCATCTGGGTGCCCCGAGCAATATATTCTTGAGACCTTTATTACTTTTCATTAACTAGCTTGCTTGCTTTGAGTGAAAAACAATGTGTTCAGTTAGAAAAGGGTGTTTATTGTTGGATAGGAAAGACTTAACTTTGCTTCGTAGTAGCATGATATATATTTATACAACCAGCGGCTTGCCGCCCAACTGCGGATTATAGTGTAAGGTGTTCGAAGCAAGTCCGGTCTCCTCGTCCAGCAGCAAAGGCTGAAATTTTTTTGTTATCATATGAAAATCCGCTCAGTTTTCATCGAAAAGAGGAACTGCAACCTGAATCCATTGTTTTTTTTTAACAGTAAAAGTTTATACACTGATGTGCAAAACTTAAGCAATAGGTGAATTTTTGACATAACTCCACGAGAAATCGTCTGAGAGACATGAATTTCAGAAATGAGGGATAGTATTATGTACGTAAAGGATGACGAAAGCATCGACGCTGAAAAAGGAATATAATGCATACGGCATGGAATCGAACAAAACAAACGTTATTGAACGCATAGTATCATGATTGTCTATCCAAGAGGAAGAACAAGAAGCAGATGGTCCTTAATATGGAATATGCCCTCTCCTAACTGCAATAGTAGCTCCGCACCGTCTCTGCATACTCAGAACCAGCTGGTCCAACATTTCTTGCGGTAGCAGTGCCCATTCCACAAGCACCATCTGTTTGAGTTGTTGAATGCTCTCCGGACGATGTAAGAGTGCAGCAATGCGTCTTCCTAAAGCATCCTGCACATATTCCATGGATTTAAATCAGGGGAATACGCTGGCCAATCCATTCGAGTGATATCTTCACTTTTCAGTAGCTCCTCAACAGCAAGAGTCTGATGTCCCCGTGTATTGCCATCCATAAAAATGAGGTCTGGACCAATGGCACCTCGGAACAGACGCACATGGGGAAGGAGTACCTCCTCACAATAGTGATCCCCGGTTACAGAACTTCTGTCGAAAACGTGAAGCTCAGTTCACCCGTTCAGTATAATGCCTCCCCAGACAAGAACTCCAGGACCACCGTAACAGTGTTTTTCCTTGATATTTAGGATAAAACCGGGTCTCGACCTCTCTCCAAATCAAACCGCGTTGAGAATCGCTTCTGGTGCTGAACCGACTCTCATCCGTAAAGAGGACGCGACTCCATTGATCAGTTGTCCAGTTTTTGTTATCTCTGCACCACTGTAAACAGTGGCGTCGGTGGCTAACTTTCAACGGGAGGCAGTGTTCAGGACGGAGGTCGAATAGGTCCGATGTATTTCACTGTATTCCTTTTTCAGCGCCGATGCTTTCGTCATCCTTTACGTACATAATACTCTCCCTCATTTCTGAATTTCATGTCTCTCAGATGATTTCTCGCGGAGTTATGGCAAAAAAAAAAACCAACCTGTTGCTTAAGCTCTGCACACCAGTGTAACTTTACTTGAATTTTTCCTACTTTTGACCTAACATTCCCTAACCATTTGCACAACGAATCATGAAATTCTACTTGGTGGAGCATCGACTTCAAAAGGAAGTGCACGGCGAACATATACCACTCTATGTGCAGTAGTAAAATGACTAAAAAAAGACGCTGCATTTACTAGATGTTCTTCTTCAATAATGCTGCAGGGTGATTTCCCAGACTCTTACCAATGAATGCTGCTATATATGTATATTCAGAAAAATTAATTTGAAATTTAAATGATAAATAAGAGAACAGTGAGTAAGTGTAGATTTTTTATGCATGTACCATAAAGATATAAATCGCGTCAAATGTAAGTTAAAGATAGAGCTACAGAGTAAAAAGTTGGTAAAGAACAAAGCAAATTTTCCAGTTTTCGGTTTTCGGTTCCCAATTCCGGTTCGAGGCCTTCGCCAGAAGTGGATCGGAACGGTGTTTATGCTATGCTGCAAAGGTTTTAGGAAAAATTACGTAGTATACTGGCGCCATCTATTGATTAACATATAAACTAAATTATCAGCGCAATCGTGTGTTATCTTCAGTTCTATGCTGTATTGTGTATGTGTATGAGGTTGAACAGATCAGATTTGAAGGATGCAAAATATGAAAG